>CM035423.1:99271124-99741124 GCA_020310875.1 Ceratopteris richardii
CATCCTTGATTGGTGATCTCATTCAAGAAGAAACAAAGGAACCAACCAATGTGGAAGAGGCACTCTGTGATCCGAATTGGAGGGCTGCCATGTAAAGAGAATACAACAATATCATGAAGAATGGAACTTGGGAGCTAGTGGATCGACCCCCTAAGCATAAAGTCATTGGCACCAAGTGGGTCTGGAAGCTAAAGTACAAGGCTGATGGTACTCTAGAAAAGTATAAAGCGAGACTTGTTGCACAGGGCTACTCACAAGTTGAAGGCATTGACTTTTGTGAATCATTTGCCCCGACTGCAAGAATGACTACTATTCGAGTAGTACTAGCTGTGGTTGCACATAAACATTGGCCAGTCTATCACATGGATGTCAAATCAACGGTCCTTAATGGAGACCTCAAGGAGGAGGTATATGTGTCTCAGCCACCAGGGTTTGAGGCTTCCCATTCAGAGAACAAGGTATGTAAGCTAAAAAAGGCATTTTATGGACTAAACAAGCCCCTAGAGCATGGTACCAGCAGATAGATAAGTATCTCTTGGGCCTAGGTTCCAAAAGATGTGCTTCTGATGCTAACTTGTATGTTCTAAAGAGAGGAGGGAAGACAACTGTGCTTGTACTCTATGTAGATGACCTTGTGATTATAGGAAATGATGATGCTCTTCTTCAACAAACAAAAGATGCCCTGAGTTCAGAAGTTGAAATGACAGACTTGGGCTTAATGCATTATTGCTTAGATCTTGAAGTTTGGCAAGAACCATGGAAGATCATCTTTAATTTAATTAAAGTCCGAGAGAATAGGCTAAGGCCGAACTTCCTTTTATTAAAAAAAAAAAGAACCAGGGAAGATTTTCATCTCTCAACAAAAGTATGCAAGGCAGATATTGAAGGCATTCAACATGGAGGATTGCAAGGAAATTTCTACACCTATGGAGGTCAACACAAAATTATCTATTGAAGATACTTCACATCCAGTGGATATTGGAAGATACAAGAAATTAGTTGGAAGTCTCATCTACTTGTGCAATAGTAGACCATACATCTCTTATGTTGTTGGAGTAGTAAGTAGGTTCTCTAATAAGCCTTGTCAAACTCATTGGAAGGCAAGCATGCAGATACTCATGTATGTGAAAGGAACCACTAATTATGGTATTCTTTATGAAGAAGGATCATCTCTAGTCAGGTATTGTGACTCACATTGGGCAGGAGATATTGATACCAGAAAATCAGTTCTCGTATATTGCTTTTCTTTAGGATCAGGGATTTTCTCTTGGATTAATAAGAAGCAACCGACTGTAGCATTATCTTCTACTGAAGCTGAGTACAAATCTGCATGCGTTGCAACATATGAAGCAGTATGGTTGAGGAGGATCCTATGGCACATAGGAATACAAGGACAGGAGGCTACAAAGTTGAAGTGTGACAACCAAGGTTGCATGGCCATCACCAAAAATCCTGTTTTCCATGCACATAGAAATCTAGTATCACTATGTGCATGAGTTGTTTGAGGACGGGGTCGTGGAGATAAGCTATTGTACTACTGAAGAAAATGGAGCAGCAATCTTCACCAAGGCTCTTGGGAGAGAGCAACTTTTTCGACACTTTCCAAAGCTGGGGATTGGACCAAGGAGGTAGTTCACTGTCGGGTGGACATTGAGGGGGGGTGTTAGATATGCTCAATACTCCACCCTCATGTGACCACAAATGATCCCATGGTGCTCTAAGTTGTAAGGCCCCCATTATGAGGAGAAGCCATTATGAGAGCTCGAACATTTGTGGAACCCTAACTCCCAAGTTAGATGAGGTCTATGTGTGACCCTTGATGGTTGTAGATGATCTTTGTGAGCCTAGCCATTAGATTAGGTAGTGCATAAACTTCTAGGTTATTATTGGGTTACCATTTAAGGTGAAAATAAAGGCCCTGTGGCGTTGCACGGTTTCCCCATAGAACCTTAATGGGGGGAGTGCAGAGGGGGGCTTGCCCCCTTCTGCGGGGTCCGGGGGGCCTATCCCTTCGGCCTGTAGGGCCGAGATGGTAGGACTTCTAGTTGTGGAGATATTGTCAGATCGTATGATTTACCGACTATTTCGTATCTCCCAACTACATTTATCTATACCGAAGTTCCTTGTAAAAGCTATATAAGCACGGCCTAGGTTGAGCTTTACATAGCATTGTGTACTAGTAAGCCCTTCATCTAGAGTCTATCTAGATCGCCATCTAAGCTCCACATTGGGAGCACAGGGGTGGACAACACCATCATTGTAACTGCATTACGCTTGGCAATCTGAGAATTTGAGTTCTCTATCTCTCAGTCTTCATATATCTTTGTTTGCATTTTTCTCTCAACTCTGTCTACAGGTCTATTTCGCTGTGCTGTTATTTTCTTACAGCCAACCTATTGAGACTTACAAGGACTAATAATCCTTCTTGATTTGCTTTGGCCTGCAACCTTTGGCATGTGTCATAAGTGTTGATGTATGAAACACCACAAGAAATGAATTAATGTGACACTAGAACACCTCTATGGTGACCATTAACTCATTGCCACTCCAAACTTTGAGAATTGATAGCCTAAAGTGAGAACTTTACTTCTACAGAAATTCCTAGTCACTGAAATGACATACCTTCAGTATTTTGCTAATTTCTCCTAGCTCAAGTATTATTTCTCCATGAAACTTTATAGACTAAACTAGAAGAGTAGAGCTTTCCAACAAGCTATCATATGCATCAAACTGATCTCTAGAACTCAAGTTATGGCCTTCACAAGATCACCCTGTATGACTTCCAAAAGTGGAATTTTTTCCTGTTTTAGTAATCCTGAGTGTCTAAAAATAAAAAATTCGATGCCTAGCATCGAATTTCAGCCAAGGTCGATGCCGGGCATCGACTTTGAGCTTTTTTAGCCTCTTTTTTTGCACCAGAAATTGCCTCTTTTACACACACATGAAGAAGACCACTTGTATGCTAGAAGTAGATGCCAGGCATCGACTTTATGCTCAAACTCAATGCCAGGCATCGAGTTGCTCCACAAACCTCATGTTTTTAAAAGATTCAACAACAGGTAACACATAGAAAATGAAAATAATGACTTATCAGCACAAACTTGATGCCAGGCATCGAATTGCTTGGAAAACTTGAACTTTTGAATTCATCACACAGTAGACAAGCAAGGAGATGATGGAGAGAGACTCATACACAGAACTTTACTCAATTCTTTCTCATAGCTATGAAAACTCAGAAGTTTTACATATGCTTTCTCACTCAAAGAAGCCCGACTATACTCAGTCGTATAAAATGAACTCCTTCTCTCTTCTTCTCTCTCTTCCACTTCTTCTCTCTCGCTCTCTCTCTGCGTCAGTTGATACAAAATAACTTATATAGATTTTTGTATTCTCGTGATTTTTAAAAAACTTCTAGAACTAAAGTGAACTAACTTTACAAATATGATACACTTGTGAATTTATCCCTTCACATAGGCATGGGGTTTTCTTCCTAAGATTTGACCTTCAAATATATGTCCAATTAGTGATTGTTTCTCCAATAGCTCCCCCTCAATCATTAATTGACATTCTCTATTTCTTCATATCATCTTCTTTTCTTTTACTCCTGCCATGCTTTTGAATCTACTGGTCTTCACACCATCCAAGCTCTTTGTCATTATGTTTGCTAACTGATCTTTAGTAGAAATGTACTCCACTTCAATCTCCTTCTCCATTACCTTTTCTCTGAGAAAATGATACTGTATCTCTATGTGCTTTGTCCTTGCATGAAAAACTAGATTTGCTGCAAGATAAAGTGAACTCATATTATCTCCATGTATTGTAGGTGTACCTTGATCAATGCCCAAGCTTTTGAACAATGTCTGCATCCATATGACCTCCTTAGCTGCTTCCACAAGTCCTTTGTACTCAGCTTCAGTTGATGATAATGCTACTGTCATCCTGGTTACATGCCCAGTCTGAGTCACTATAGGCTCTCAACTTCAAATCTGATGTAAAAGGATAATATAATCCTTCCTTTATAGTTCCTTTGATATATCTGAGAACTCTTTGACCTGCAATCCAATGTGGGTCCTTTGGACAATGCATGAATTGTGACAAGACTCCCACTACATAACTAAGATCAGGTCTTGTTAGTGTAGCATAAATCAAACTACCCACAAGAGATTGATACTTCCTCATATCTTTGTATTCTGCACCATCATATTTACTGAGCTTGTGATTAACTTCAAGTGGAGTTGAAGCTTCTCTGCAATTTTCCATATCAAACTTCTTCAATAGATTCAGAAGATACCTTTCTTGTGATACATATATGCCATGATCTGTATAAGTGACTTCCATTCCAAGAAAGTATGACAACTTTCCTAGATCACTCATCTTAAACTCTTTCTCAAGTAATCTCTTTACCTCCTTGATTCCTTCATCTGAAGTACCTGTGATTATAATGTCATCTACATAAATACAAATGTAGATTGTACCTTCCTCTGTTCTTCTGATAAGTAGACTTGGGTCTGCTTTTGAACTTTGATATCCAAGTTCATTCAGATACTTCACCAGTCTATAGTTCCATGCTCTTGGAGCTTGCTTCAATCCATACAATGCTCTTCTCAACTTGCAAACAAAATTTGGATACCTGGAATCTATAAATCCTTGAGGTTGTTCCATGTATACCTCATCTGATATGTATCCATTCAAGAATGCATTCTTTATATCCAATTGACTTAGGGTCCATCCTTTTGAAGCTGCAATAGCAATGATTGTCCTTATAGTTGACATCTTAGCTACGGGACTGAATGTCTCATCATAATCTATGCCATAGGTCTGGGCATAGCCTTTCACCACCAATCTAGCTTTGTATCTGGCTATATCTGCAAGCTTCTTCACTTTATAAACCCATTTATTTCCAATTACTTTCTTACCATTTGGTTTAGGAACAAGTTCCCATGTCTTGTTCTCCTCCAGTTTATTGAACTCTTCCTTCATTGCTTCTTCCCATTGCTTCTTACCTTTAGCTTCATCATAGTTCTGGGGTTCTTCATCATCTTTGACCGTATATGCATAGTTCTTCTGAGTTATGTAAGAAGTATCATAAGAATACCATTCTGGTTGTCTTCTAGTCCTGCTTGACCTTCTTGGTTCACATTCTTCATAAGTGACTGGATACACTTCTTCATCAAATATAGGAGCTTCTTCATTTCTTCTTGTTAATCCACTTCTGGATGTACTTGCTTGCATATAGTCTTCATCTCTATTTACCTGCACAATTGATTTTCCTTTCTCACATCTTCTTACCTCTTCTTCAAATTCTTTAGCTGTGTGACTTTGATCTGCATACTAGCTTTTTTGTTCATCAAATGCAACATCTCTAGAAACAAGAAATTGTTTTGTTAGAGGATTCCACAACCTGTAACCCATCTGCTTTTCATCATAACCAATGAACACATATTTTTCTGCCTTTGGTTCAAGTTTATGCCTAAGCTGTGATGGCACATAAGCATATGCAATTGATCCAAACACTCTACAATGATCTAGTGTTGGTTTCTTACCCCACCAAGCTTCATATGGAGTCATTCCATTCAGAGCTGCACATGGTAATCTATTCACAAGATATGTGGCTGTATTTACAGCCTCAGCCCAAAGATAATTTGGACAGTTCTTCTTCTTTAGCATAGCTCTAGCAAACTCAACCAAAGTCCTGTTCCTTCTTTTTGCTACACCATTTTGTTGTGGTGTATACCTACAGGTTATTTCTCTCTTAATACCTGCATTCCAAAGATAATCATTGAACTCTTGGGAGAAGTATTCTACCCCTCCATCAGACCTCAGTCTCTTAAGCTTTTGACCTGTGACTCTCTCTGCATATGCATGAAAATGCTTGAAAGCTCCAAACACTTCTGATCTTTCCTTCAAAACATATAATGTTATCCATCTTGTAGCATCATCAATGAAAATAACATAATACCTTGAGCCACTGATAGATCCTTCTTTTGTTGGTCCCCATACATCTGTATAAATGAGCTCAAGTACTCCATCATGTTTGAATCCTTTCTTTTGAAATGGTAACCTGTTTGCTTTACCCATTTGACATGCTTCACATTTATAAACCATATGTTGACTTTGCACATTTGGTAATCCTAGTACAGACTGATTAGCAACCATAGCTTTAATTCCTCTTTCATTGAAGTGACCTAATCTCTTATGCCAGAGATCAAGTTCTGTAATCACTCCTTCACCATGTGTGAGCAAAGCTTGACCAATATTCCCTTGTACTCTTAAAGTAAAGAGTCTACCTTCTTTCTTACCAGAGACAATCTGATTATATCCATTATCTGGATCTTCAACAAATACTCCTTCATTTGTAAACCTGACTTGAAAACCTTTTTCAACTATCTGTCCCACACTAATCAAGTTTTTAGGTATTGTAGGAACATACAAAACATTGGTTAGCAAATCTGCTCCATTCTTGCATTTCACTTTTCCAATTGAATGTACACTATGTCTGGTATTATCACTTGTTTGAACACTATGGCTAGAAATGCCTTTTTCCAATTCTGACATCAATTCTATGTTTCCTCACAAATGATTAGAACATCCAGAGTCAATGTAAAATACCTTTAGATCTTCTTTGTCTGATGTGCTGATTGAATTCATCATCAATGATGTATGACTTTCATTCTGTGTGTCATTTGCATAATTGTAGTAGGTGGTGTTGTAGGATTGATTCTGTCCCCAACTTCTTCCTCCACCTCTACCATAGCCTCCTCTTTGACTTTGTCTACCTCTTTGGAAATTACTTTGATATCTTCCACCTCAACCTCTGCTATTGTTGTTTTGATTCTGGTTTGATCCTTGTTGGTTGTGCCAACAGTCATGAGCCAAATGATTACTCAATCCACAGATCGAGCAAGCCTTCTTGTTGTTATTTTGATTACCTCTTCCTCTTCCAAAACCTCTTGGTCTTCCTCTGCCAGTGCCTTTACCTCTTGCATAATAAGCTTGAGAACTAGACTCCTCTTCATCCTTTGCTTTACCTTTATCTCCTTTCTTCTTGTTCTTCATGTACATTGCAGAACTTTGTCCTTTATCTCCATCTCCCTTCAAGTCTTGCTCATATGTGAGCATCAAACCAAGCAACTGGTTCAAATCTGGAACATAATGATTTAATGAAAGTTCTGTTGATAAGACAAAATGTTTCCACCTTTCATCTCCTCTCAAACCTGCAAGTAGCTGAGCAATCAATCTGTGATCTTCAACATCTTCATCTATGGATCCAAGACTATCTGCTAGATCCTTCATCTTAGTGACATAATCACTAATGGTTTGACTTGGCTTCTTCTTGAATGTTGTAAACTCTGACCATAGACTTGCTTTCCGTGCTTTAGTAGTACTTTGGAAATGATACTCCAGTGCATTCCATATATCTTCAGATGATTCCAATCCTCTGATGTGTGGTGGCAAATGATCAGAGATTGTATTGTAGATGTAGGCTTTTGCACTTGCATCCTTCTTCTGCCAATGCTTTAAAGCATCTAGTTCTTCTTTCTTTGGTCGGCTTTCATCTTCAAATACTGGCTTCTCTTCTTCACCTGTAACATATATCATGAGATCCTTACTCATAAGTAAAGCTTCCATTCTCATTACCCATGCGGGGTAATTATCTCTGTCTAGTTTGTCAATGGAGATATGATCTGCCATACTCCTTCCCTTCTGCTACAACCTGTGAGCTTAAAGAATAAAGGATAATACCTTTTGGAGTTCTTTGTGTATGAGAATACTTCAAAAGTAATCTTTTGATGCCTTGTGTCTTCAAATGCTTCACCTTTCAAACTTTAATGGAAAACTTTACAAAACTTCTCGTACCTTTGCCGCCTTCTCCTCTCGAGAATCTTTCTGCTCTGATACCACTTGTTGATGTATGAAACACCACAAGAAATGAATTAATGTGACACTAGAACACCTCTATGGTCACCATTAACTCATTGCCACTCCAAACTTTGAGAATTGATAGCCTAAAGTGAGAACTTTGCTTCTACAGAAATTCCTAGTCACCAAAATGACATACCTTCAGTATTTTGCTAATTTCTCCTAGCTCAAGTACTATTTCTCCATGAAACTTTATAGGCTGAAACTAGAGGAGTAGAGCTTTCCAACAAGCTATCACATGCATCAAACGGATCTCTAAAACTCAAGTTATGGCCTTCACAAGATCACCCTGTATGACTTCCAAAAGTGGAATTTTTTCCTGTTTTAGTAATCCGGGGTGTCTAAAAATAAAAAATTCGATGCCTAGCATCGAATTTCAGCCAAGGTCGATGTCGGGCATCGACTTTGAGCTTTTTTAGCCTCTTTTTTTGCACCAAAAATTGCCTCTTTTACACACACATGAAGAAGACCACTTGTATGCTAGAAGTCGATGCTAGGCATCGACTTTATGCTCAAACTCGATGCCAGGCATCGAGTTGCTCCACAAACGTCATGTTTTTAAAAGATTCAACAACAGGTAACACACAGAAAATGAAAATAATGACTTATCAGCACAAACTCGATGCCAGGCATCGAATTGCTTGGAAAACTTGAACTTTTGAATTCATCACACAGTAGGCAAGCAAGGAGATGATGGAGAGAGACTCATACACAGAACTTTACTCAGTTCTTTCTCATAGCTATGAAAACTCAGAAGTTTTACAGGTGCTTTCTCACTCAGAGAAGCCCGACTATACTCAGTCGTATAAAATGAACTCCTTTTCTCTTCTTCTCTCTCTTCCACTTCTTCTCTCTCACTCTCTCTCCGCGTCAGTTGATACAAAGTAACTTATATAGATTTTCGTATTCTCGTGATTTTTAAAAAACTTCTAGAACTAAAGTGAACTAACTTTACAAATATGATACACTTGTGAATTTATCCCTTCACATAGGCATGGGGTTTTCTTCCTAAGATTTGACCTTCAAATATATGTCCAATTAGTGATTGTTTCTCCAACAATAAGGTTTAAAAAACTTGGACCACCATATCCCACTATGTAAGATCGTGTGTGCCTTTACTTGACCTCATAAATGACCATCCACATGGAAAACTTCCAAGAATGGAGGAGTTTCATTAACAAACATGCATCTTCTAAGAATACCATCATGACCTTGTTTATATAGTTTAATATTGACTAGGATGATATCTTTACTTTCAAAGAAAATTCTTCTTTTTATCGACAACAATGTCGAAAGCTATCTTGTGGTAGAGCTTTAGTCAAAGCATCTGCAACATTATCTTGAGTGTGAACCTTCTCAAAGAATAATGCGATCAGTGGTTAAGTAATCTCTAATGAAGTGATACCTCACCTCGATGTGCTTGGTCTTTGCATGATATATTGGATTCTTAGCCAAAGCAATGGCACTCTGACTATCATTGAGCAAACGAGGTACATGCTGAGGTAATATGAAAAGCAAGACGAGAAAGCCAATGCTTCCTTACAAGCCTCACTTGTTGCAACATAATCTGCTTCTATGGTGGAAACAACTATACATTATTGAAGAAGAGATCTCCAAGAGATAGCACCTCTAGCAAAATGAAAAATGCACCCTGATGTAGACTTATGATTGTCTACACAACCAACATAGTCAAAATATGTGTAACCAATAATGGATGCTTTCCCTCTACCTGAGCATAGATACTTGTCCTTAGTGCCACTTAGATATCTCAAAATCATCTTGACTACTTCCCAATGTTTCTTGCCAGGATTAGACATATATCTGGTCACAACCCCCACTGCAAATGCAATGTCTGGTCTTGAGCATACATGAGACTACCAACAGTAGACTGATAGGGAATTTTAGTCATGAATTCCTTTTTGTCATCTAATTTGGGACAACCATCCTTTCTCAATTTCACATATGTGGGTAAATGTGTACTTAATGCCTTTCCACCCTGCATATTGAACCTATCAAGTACTTTGGATATTACTCAATTTGAGACAAGTATATGCATCTTTTAATCCTATCACGAGTAATGCGCATGCCAAGAATATGTTTGGCATCCCCCAAATCCTTCATATCAAATGTCTGATTCAACTTCTTTTTGAGAATTGGAAGGTCATAAGAGGACTTCCCATCAATCAACATATCATCGACATAAAGTATCAAGCATATCAAGCTGCCATCTGAGCCTCTCTTTGTGTAGAGACAATGATCCTCATTGCTTCGAGAATAGCCTTGAGACTTCATAAAAGCATCAAACTTTTGGTACCATCGTCTAGGGGATTGTTTAAGTCCATACAAGCTCTTCTTGAGCTTACAAACTAGACTTCCCTTGCCAGGAACGACATAACCCTCTGGTTGTTCCATATAGATCTCATCTGTAAGATCTCCATGCAAGAAAGCAGTTTTCACATCCATTTGGACTAGCTCTAAGTCCTCCATTGCAATGAATCCAAGAAACATGTGTAGGGTAGTCATCTTGACCACTGGAGAGAAGATTCCTCGAAATCAACACCACGTTATTGCTTAAAACCTTTTGCAACAAGTCATGCTTTATACTTTGGAGAAGCACTATCTGACGTGAATTTCAGCTTATATACCCATTTACATGGTAAAGCTTTCGTGCCCTTTGGCAAAGTCACTAAATTCCCAAGTACCATTTTTGTGAATAGAATCCAACTCACTCTTCATGGCATGCTCCCACTTGACATGATCCTCTATCTGCATACCCTCTTTGTAGCAAGAAGGCTCACCGACATTTGTTAGCATAACAAAATCTAAACCTGGAACATATCTATCATGTGGATGTGAGACACATGCAGAGTGTCTCAATGGTTGTTGAACAAGAACATGTGCAGATAGATATGATTGGACATTCTCTTGAACATCCCTATGTGCAACATTTTTATGCATGCTAACTAGAAGACTAGTATCCTCAAACACCACTCTTCTCACTTCAACCTCCTTAATGGTTTGTTTATGCATCTTAGACTCATTGAAAATGACATCACTACTTCTGATCACTGACCGTGTTTCAGGATCCCATAAGCGATATCCAAATTGTCCTTCTTGACCATATCCAAGAAAAATGCATTTCTTTGACTTATGGTCCAACTTTTGTCTAATATTCTTGGGTATATGAACATATGCTTCACACCCAAAAACTCGAAGATGATCATAATATGGTGGTTGCCTTGTCTATAACTCTTGTGCCACTTTCAAACCTTTGGCAGTACCATGTGAAAGGTTAATCACATGAACTGCAGTCAATAGTGCTTCTGCCCAAAAGCCTTGTGAGAGGTCTACATGATGCAACATAAAAACTAATCTATCTTGAATAGTTCTATTCATTCTTTCAGTAACACCATCCTATCATCCTTTTAGTAACACCATTCTGTACTGGGGTACAAGGAGCTGTAAACTCTCTACGAATCCCTCTAGACTGGCAGAAAAGGCTGAATTCATGTGAGGTATACTCAGCCCCATTATTTGAATGTAAAGCCTTAAGCTTCATTCCTTTTTCAGTCTCAACTCAAGCAAGCCATTTTCTAAAAGTAAGGAATACCTCATGCTTCGATCTGATAGGATATACCCAAACTTTTCTAGTAGCATCATCTATGAAAGTGACAAAGTAAAGAGAACCACCTAATGCCCACTAGGACCTAGTGGGCATAGGACCACACACATCTGTATAAACGAGATCTAAAGGCTGAATTGAAGAGTCAATGTGCGTTCTATGCACATTTTTGGTTTGTTTTCCATATTGACAATGCTCACTGAAAAATAAGAGAAAGATGACACAGGTAAGTAGCCAGAATGAGAAAGATTTTCCATTCCACTACAAGATATATGGCCCAAACGACCATGCCAAATACAAGGCATAGGCTATTCGGTAACAACTAACAAATGTTCTTTCTGTGATACAAATAAAGGATAAAGTGAGCCAACTTTGCTTCCGATATACAAAAGGACTGAGCATAGAAGACCACCTTGTAACCAAGGTCATCAAGTTGACCAACTGACATCAATCTACATGATAACTGAGGCACATGGCATACATTATGCATAGCAAATTTTGAACCATCAATGAACTGCACAACCACATCTCCAATCCCCCCAACGTGCACTAGTAAGAGTCACCAAGTCTCATGGTACCGAGAGACTTTGCTACATAATTAGAGAACCATCCTCTGTGTGGTGTCACATGGAAAGAAGCACTAGAATCTAGCAACCACGCGTGGGAAAGAGAATCAGCCATAAGAGCCTCAGTTGGCATAGTACTATCAAGTGTCAACACATGAGCATCATTAGAAATAGCATTAATTTCTTCAATCTTCACAGTCGAAGTAGATGGTGCAGGCAACTGTTTAACATGCCCATCAACATTCTGTCCTTTACCTTTAGCATTCTTTAATGCATAAAAATCTTTCTTCATGTGTTCTTTCTTATGGCAATAATGGCATTTGATATCCCTCTTCCTTGACTTACTTGTACTCTTATTTCATTGACCATTCTTTTCCTTGTTCTTGCTCCTGCCATGTTGCTGATTCTTTCCTTGGTAAGAATCATGAACATTATATGCATCTCCACTCTAAGTGCCAACCATAGATTTTCTATGAATCACCTCACTCAAGAGTGCTCCACATATGTCATCATAGATGACTTTACCACCAGGTGCACTATTGCTAAGAGCTGTGCAAAATGTATCGCATGATGATGGCAAGGTGCATAACTGAAGTATTTGGATGGCGATGCACCACACTGCACTCTCCTTCTCGAGAGCTCCACGACGATATGCTCGGAGTAGAAAATCGAACTCCTGACGCCACACACAGTACTCCGCACTGAGGCTGTACAATACGCAGAAAACGCAGTATACAGGGAGCACGAAGACAGACTTCTTAGGTCTTACAAATGCGGTCGAACTTACAGTCTGTGACTGACCAGGCCACTATATGTTTTATTAAAGAACATATACAAAGAAGTGTCCGGTGGCCATTTGGCCTTTCACATGGACACTAACGGTAACAATCTCCCACTAAAGGCCAATATGGCCAGAGTAACTATGGGAGAAAAAAAGAAAGAATGATAAAGAATACCTGAGTGTAAGTATACAAACTATACCTCCCACCTGATGGGCATGTTACACAGTATACAAGTGACTGTGTAAGATCAAGAATCAAGTAACCCCCATCAAGTGACAACAGTGTCGAAAGCTATCCTGTGGTAGAGCTTTAGTCAAAGCATCTGCAGCATTATCTCGAGTGTGAACCTTCTCAAGAATAATGCTCTCAGTGGCTAAGCAATCTCTAATGAAGTGATACCTCACCTCAATGTGCTTGGTCTTTGCATGATAGACCGGATTCTTAGCCAAAGCAATGGCACTCTGACTATCACTGAGCAAGTGAGGTACATGCTGAGGCAAACCCATATCGCAAGCAAGACGAGAAAGCCACAATGCTTCCTTACATGCCTCACTTGCTGCAACATACTCTGCTTCTGTGGTGGAAACAGCTGTACATTCTTGAAGACGAGATCTCCAAGAGATAGCACCTCCAGCAAAATGAAAAATGTACCCTGATGTAGACTTACGATTGTCTACACAACCAGCATAGTCAGAATCTGTGTAACCAATAATGGATGCTTTCCCTCTACCTAAGCATAGACACTTGTCCTTAGTGCCACTCAGATATCTCAAAATCATTTTGACCGCTTCCCAATGTTTCTTGCCAGGATTAGACATATATCTGCTCACAACTCCCACTGCAAATGCAATGTCTGGTCTCGTAGCTACCATAGCATACATGAGACTACCAACAGCAGACTGATAGGGAATTTTGGTCATGAATTCCTTTTCCTCATCTGATTTGGGGCAGTCATCCTTGCTCAATTTCACATATGTGGGTAAAGGTGTACTCAATGCCTTTCCACCCTGCATATTGAATCGATGAAGTACTTTGGATATGTACTCACTTTGAGACAAGTATATGCATCTTTTACTCCTATTACGAGTAATGCGCATGCCAAGAATATGTTTGGCATCTCCCAAATCCTTCATATCAAATGTCTGACTCAACTTCTTTTTGAGAATTGACAAGTCATAAGAGGACTTCCCAGCAATCAACATATCATCGACGTAAAGTATCAAGCATATCAAGCTGCCATCAGAACATCTCTTTGTGTAGAGACAATGATCCTCATTGCTCCGAGAATAGCCTTGGGACTTCATAAAAGCATCAAACTTTTGGTACCATTGTCTAGGAGACTGTTTAAGTCCATACAAGCTCTTCTTGAGCTTACAAACTAGACTTTCCTTGCCAGGAACTACATAACCCTCTGGTTGTTCCATATAGATCTCATCTGTAAGATCTCCATGCAAGAAAGCTGTTTTCACATCCATTTGGACTAGCTCTAAGTCCTCCATTGCAACGAATCCAAGCAACATGCGCAAAGTAGTCATCTTGACCACTGGAGAGAAGATTTCCTCAAAATCAACACCATGTTGTTGCTTAAAACCCTTTGCAACAAGTCGTGCTTTATATTTTGGAGAAGCACTATCTGATGTGAATTTCAGCTTATATACCCATTTACATGGTAAAGCTTTCCTGCCCTTTGGCAAAGGTACTAAGTCCCAAGTACCATTCTTGTGAATAGAATCCAACTCACTCTTCATGGCACGCTCCCACTTGACATGATCCTCTGTCTGCATAGCCTCTTTGTAGCAAGAGGGCTCACCGGCATCTGTTAGCATAACAAAATCCAAACCTGGAACATATCTATCAGGTGGATATGAGACACGTGCAGAACGTCTCAATGGTTGCTGAACAGGAACATGTGCAGACTGATCTGAATGGACATTCTCTTGAACATCCCTATGTGCAGCATTTTTATGCATGCTAACCGGAGGACTAGTATCCTCAAACACCACTCTTCTCACTTCAACCTCCTTAATCGGCTGTTTATGCATCTTAGACTCATTAAAAATGACATCACTACTTCTGATCACTGACCGTGTTTCAGGATCCCATAAGCGATATCCAAATTGTCCTTCTCGACCATATCCAAGAAAAATGCATTTCTTTGACTTATGGTCCAACTTCTGTCTAAGATTCTTGGGTATATGAACATATGCTTCACACCCAAAAACTCGAAGATGATCATAATATGGTGGTTTCCCTGTCCATAACTCTTG
Source organism: Ceratopteris richardii (assembly GCA_020310875.1). NCBI lineage: Eukaryota > Viridiplantae > Streptophyta > Polypodiopsida > Polypodiales > Pteridaceae > Ceratopteris > Ceratopteris richardii. The sequence continues at coordinate 99,286,282 of CM035423.1, forward strand.
TGCCACTTTCAGACCTTTGGCAGTACTAGGTGAAAGGTTAATCACATGAACTGCAGTCAATACTGCTTCTGCCCAAAAACCTTGTGAGAGGTTTGCATGATGCAACATAGAGACTACTCTATCTTGAATAGTTCTATTCATCCTCTCAGCTACACCATTCTGTATTGGGGTATAAGGAGCTGTAAACTCTCTACGAATCCCTCTACACTGACAGAAAAAGCTGAATTCATGTGAGGTATACTCATCCCCATTATCTGAACGTAAAGCCTTAAGCTTAGTTCCTTTTTTAGTCTCAACTGAAGCAAGCCATTTTCTGAAAGTAGGGAATACATCATCCTTCGATTTGATAGGATATACCCAGACTTTTCTAGTAGCATCATCTATGAAAGTGACAAAGTAAAGAGAACCACCTAAGGACCTAGTGGGCATAGGACCACACACATCTGTATGAACAAGATCTAAAGGCTGAATTGAAGAGTCAATGTGCGTTTTATGCACATTTCTGGTTTGCTTTCCATATTGACAATGCTCACAAAATGAAAAATCAGAGAAAGATAACACAGGTAAGTAGCCAGAACGAGAAAGATTTTCCATTCCACTACGAGATATATGGCCCAAACGACCATGCCAAATACAAGCCATAGGCTGTTCAGTAACAGCTAACAAGTGTTCTTTCTGTGATACAAATAAAGGGTAAAGTGAGCCAACTTTCCTTCCTTTTGCAATAACCATATTGCCCTTTGATATACGAAAGGACTGAGCATAGAAGACCACCTTGTAACCAAGGTCATCAAGTTGACCAACTGACATCAAACTGCGTGATAACTGAGGTACATGGCGTACATTATGCATAGTAAATTTTGAACCGTCAATGAACTGCACAACCACATCTCCAATCCCCACAACATCACACTGGTAAGAGTCACCAAGTCTCACGGTACCAAGAGACTTTACTGCATAATTAGAGAACCATTCTCTATGTGGTGTCACATGGAAAGAAGCACCAGAATCTAGCAGCCAGGTGTGGGAAAGAGAATCAGCCATAAGTGCCTCAGATGGCACAGTACTATCAAGTGTCAACACATCAGCATCATCAGAAATAGCATTAATTTCTTCAATCTTCACAGTCGAAGTAGATGGTGCAGGTAACTGTTTAACATGCCCATCAACATTCTGTCCTTTACCTTTAGCATTCTTTAATGCATAACAGTCTTTCTTCATGTGTCCTTTCTTATGACAATAATGGCATTCAATATCCCTCTTCCTTGATTTACTTCTGCTCTTATTCTGTTGACCATTCTTTTCCTTGTTCTTGCTCCTGCCACGTTGTTGATTCTTTCCTTGGTAAGAATCACGAACATTATATGCATCTCCACTCTGAGTGCCAACCATAGATTTTCTACGAATCTCCTCACTCAAGAGTGCTCCACATATGTCATCATAGACGAGTTTACCACCTGGTGCACTATTGCTAATAGCTGTGCAAAATGTATCCCATGATGATGGCAGGGTGCATAACAGCAATACTGCTTTCATTTCATTGTCCATATCCATTTTCTGAGCCTGTAACTGGGAGAATAATTAGGTCTTAGACACCCACATTTGTCTAGAAATTGGGGTCAAATTTCATTGACCACTTGAGTATCCAAATGGGAATGATGCATTGAGGTAGAATCTTGGAGCCTTAAACTTTGTTTTTCTTTTGCATGGTCGTGCGAGGGGAGCAACAGGTTTCTCACTCTTGCACTGCCAAATCTGTTTCATGACATGAGCCACCTTGTTTCGAATTGGTTTTTGAGCATGTGACTTGGTGGTCTACCATACCTGCTTCTTCGGACTCCTTGGTTGTTTTGTTTTGACCATCTTTGGAAAAGAAAGAAGATTCATGTTAGTACTTGCTCTTTTATCGATATCAACATCCTTCTGCATCATAGAGCTTTGGACAAGAACAACATTTTTATCTTCATGTGTGCACTTGGATAGACCAAGAGTTGGTGCTTTTCCTAATTCCTTGAGTGTTTGGTTTAGTAGTTCAATGGTGATGCATTGCTGGTTCACCCAGACCTAAAGAAGTATACTTCTTAGATTTAGGTTCATCGCATGGTCATAGATCCAATCTTAACCCAAGATAAGAGGTTTTATGAGGTCCTCATCTTGACACTAGCACTTAAACTGTCATTTGAATATCTTGAATGGATATGGGAAGATCCACTTTGCTGAGGCAAGGGGTTTCCACACCTCCCAATTGTACAAGATAAGCTTCAGTAGGAGTAATGTTCAATTGTAGTTCTTGACAATAGGAAAATCTAACTACACTAGTGGAAATCAATCAAGGCCTTTATAGTCTTCTCATTCTTTCCATGTCCTAATTCTAAGGTTAGAAAAGGATGTCTATCTACTATCCTGTGATTAGTTCCACTCTTTGTTTGGAACATGGTCATGTGATATCTTGGTGCCTCATAAACATATTACCTAGGTTGATCTCTACCCTATCTTCTTAACTTCATATGTCAGATGCATTCTAAGGCTTCTGTTGGAGCCTCTTCTCTAATATGTTTTTCCTCCTATTTTTGTTTCTTTGCAATGTTTAGTTGATTGAAAATTTCTTCCGTTAGGGATTCTTGATTTAATTTGACTTTGAATCCACTGATGTAACTTGGTACTATATTGCTCTCAAGGGTGGCGAAATTAACATCTCCACTAGTTGAGATTCTGTTAATTATCATGGGTCCATAGCCTCACTTTTCTAATTTCTTGGCATGCTCCTTCAACGTATACACCAAGACTAAGTCTCCCACCTTGAAGCCTTTGTCTTTCATATGTGCATCAAAATAAGCTTTTTGTCTCTTCTTGGGTGCATGGATTCTAGTTGTTGCTCTCAGTCAAGTTTTGCCTACTCATTCCAAGTCAAAAAATCTAGAAGAAAGTTCATGACAAGTCCATTGATGTTCTTGTGCCACTCTTAAAGTAGGTATCAAGAAGTCTAGTGGCAACATTGCATTTTGACCAAACTCCATCTGAAAAGGGGTGGCTTGGAGTATGGTTTTATAGGACACTCTATAAGCCCAAACAACATGATGTAACTATTTGTCCCAATCAGAACGTTTATTGTTCACTAACTTCATTAGCACAATGCATAAGATTTTATTTATGATTTTTGCTTGTATGTTTGCTTGTGGGTGGTATGGGTCCGACTTCTTGTGATTGAAAATGAATTCTTGTAACAAGTATTCAATGACCTCATTCAAGAAATGGGTACTAGTCATTGACCAATTCTATTGGCAAACCATATCTCGTAAACACATTTTTGAACAGAAAGTTAGCTCTAGTTTGCACATCATTCTTCTTGATGGCTTTTACCCCTACCCATTTGGTTAGTGTAGCTCAGTGATGAGTAGCACCTCCTTTAATGTCAATCCGGGAAGACATGCGGATGGTATGAAGACCTCGAGCAAGTGAAGTCACAAATATGTGAGTGAGAAGCACACAAACATGCACACACATACACACACACGCGCACACATGGCAAGAACAAAGAGAGTAAGACAATGGAATCACTTCTATTATAACCAAGTTCTCATACAAGCTCAAAACTACAAGAAGCTAGCTCAAAAATGAGCTCTCTAGCTCTATTTATAGTTTTTGACTAGCTTTGGCCCTGTCCAGACCTAGTGTCCGGCCTAGTTAAAAATTAGGTTCTAGGGCTTATTTGAGGGTTCAAACGAGATCTAAAAAATATGAAAATTGGCAGGCCACTACTTCTAAGGCTCCCCAAGCTCGAGGACTCCTCAGCTTGTACAAAATGGAGCTACAAAAAGATGAAACGGTATTTACAAGGGTTTCTAGTGATGAGAATCACTTTTATAATGATGTAAGGTTTGGAAAAATTTTAATAGGTTGCCTTAGTGCTAGATCCACATGCATGGCCATACTTGCTTCTTCTTATATGATGCCAACACTCTCCCCCACAGACCTCTGCTCCACGGTTTGATCGATGTATTGCTGCAGTAGGTCGGTTGCCAATTCTTGTTCTTTGATACGTAGTCCTCTGATCAGGTCTCGTTGAAGGGCATCCCAATTGACTGCTCCCGGTATGTCCGGTTGTGGCGTTGAGTAGAGCTCTGAATGCATCATTTGTTCGCACGCGAAGAGTTGTAGCAAATGAGTTGGCCGTGGCGCGAACACTTCGGAGTGTGCTTCCCAGAACCCCGTGGTGAACATATCATCAAAGGTTTGCTTGTAGCAGGCAGGAAGATATCTGATTCTTGCGTGCCATGCATAAGCGACTCGTATGCTCGGGGTTGTGCTCATATCATAAAGTAGGTCATAGTTACCGTTGATGAAGCCCGGAATTGGCGGCTGAATATTACGTACATTTTGAAAAGTCTTTAGCACCACTTGCATCATGTCCAAAATTTTGAGCATCATCTTCGCGGCGACATCAGGCATGGGGTGGAGGCGTGGCATCCAATGTCTGATGGTTGCTATCATGTATGATACTGTAGGTGTACCGGTTGGGGGTGCAATGGCGGGGTAATTGAGCCATTCTTTACAATTTGCATTGTTCTGAACCTTGATGGCGAATGCTTTCCATGATCTTCTTCTTTGTACTGGCCCAAAGCAAGGGTTATACTTCAAATGCATGGGAGCGTGATCCCATGTTCTAAGCATTTCCGAGTAGGTTTCAAGTAACTTTTGCCTCCAAGTGGGTTGGAATATAGCCCCTTTTCTGGCTGCCTCTGGGATATCCTCTGGTTCGAACTGTGTTGCGAAAGTAGGGCACTTGTTGGTGACTCTTTTGATCTCTGCATTGTAGTCGGCCAACAAAATAGGGTTTATATTGTAACTCTGAACTAGTTATCAGTCTTCTAGAGGCAAGGTGTCTGAAATACTCTAATTGAAGTATGGTTTCTTCAATGGTCCTCATTGCCAGCATCTGAGTGGAGATACGTTCCTCATGAGTTGTCCCCATTTCTTCTACGTGTTTCATCCATGCTGAGGGGGCTCCTCATATGTATCCTGCCCTTCCTCCGTGATTCTGCCTCCTAGAAGTGGTTGAGGCTCATAGTTGTCCTCAAATGTTTCCTCCACTGGAATGATTACTGCTTCTTCTTCTAGTGGTTGATCAGGTGGAGAGGGGGGTCGTTCATACTGTAACAATTTGATCTTTAATTCAGCCACCTGCTATCGTAGCTCAAGTATGTCATTGGCCGTTGAAGGTGCAGGTTCTGGTGAAGTGGCAGCATTGACCATCTCTTTAGGTGTTGGTGGTTGTGGTGTATGCACTTGCGATCTTTGTAGTTCCTTTACCTGGTCTACCAACTAGTCATGTGCCTCCAAGAGGGTCGCATATTCTTCTAACGCCTGTTGAATGTGTGCTGAGGGAATAGCTTTGAATTTGGCAGGGTCTATAGGTGCTCCAGGGGTATTTTCCATGGCTGCTTCTAGATTCTCCTGGTTTTGTTGTTGTAGCCTTTTGTTTTCTTCTTGAGCCGCTGCTAAGTGGCAACGAAGTAAAGCCATGTTTCTTTGTAGTCTAGCATTGCGGCCCAACTGATCTCTGAGTTGTTCCTCCATAGCCTTACCCGTCTCCATATACTTGGCTTCCAGCTCTGCATTTGATTGTTGGAGGACGGTCACGTCATGTTGTAATGCTGTATTACTTAGCTCCAAGGCATTGACACGTGCCTGGAGTTGAGCTGAGAGATTGCATAGCTCTGTGTTATTTTCTTCCAGTAATCTATACTCTTGCTTAAGTTGAGTGGCCGCTTCGAACATGGTGTCTAGTGCATGACTAAATGATGTGGATGCAGGGGTAGAGGTGGAAAATGCAAAGGGTCGGGAAATGGGGAAGGGAAAAGTGGATGATGTGCCTACAATGATTGGAAATGGTGAAGGGAGTGAAGTGAAATGTGATGATGTTGGAACAAAAGTGGTGGTGGGTGCTTCTGTGGATGGTGAAATGTCCATGGGTTCAGACGTGATTGTGTGTGAAGTGTGAATTGTGAATACAAGGACGGTGGGTGGTGTGCTAGTGGTTGCCGTGAATGTGGGGGAGGTGGGGTGGGGATGGGATTTTCTCCTGTAACTCTCAATTTGCTCCACAAGGTTTGCCAAGAACGGAGGTAGAGTGACTTGTGTAGGCTCTGAGGAGATTAGGAGTGGCCCAATGGGTTGGGGTTGGGAGAGAGGAATAGTATGGGTGAAAGGAAATGGGTGTGTTAGTGTTTGGGTAGGGTCATGTGGATGTCCGAGAGGTGGGGAAGACGATGGGTGACCTATTACGGTATGATCGGTGATGGGATGATCTATCTGGGGTTCGGAAAATGGGTTGGAAGTGATGGATGTAGGTAAAGGGAAGGATGGAGAAATGGTGTGTAGAACGGGTTCACTATGGGTGGATACTGGTTGTGTAGGATGGCTAGTGGTGAGGGGTTCTGAGGGCTGGGTGGGAGGTGATGGTGGAGATGGTACCTAGACCTGTACATCTGGTTCATCACTATTGGGTGGACTTGCCATGTGAACATCTTCCTGAGTGTTTGTAGGGAGAGAGGTAGAGACTTCCATCTGAATCATCTTTCCCCGTCGTGGTCTTGTATCGATCCTTCGTTGGTCATATGGAGGGGTATTACGATATACCATGGTCCTCATGGCTTCCCCTATTCTGCAGGTTTCCGCCAAGAGATTCAATGATTCTACAAAATGCGGGTCGACATTCTCCGCTTGCAGCATCTGGTTCACCAGTGCTCTATTTGCCTCTTCTGATAACTTGTATCTTTTTTGTACCTGCTTGATTGTCTTGTAGAGCCGTTTGAGTTGTGTCGTGTAGGCAAGAGCTTCCTCTTCACTCTCCTCTGGTTCATTTCCCTGTGCTTCTTCCTGATTCTGTGTGCTTTGAGCATGAGGATGTTGTGCCTCACCTTCCCAATGTACCCTTCTTGCCTCACTCTGTGGCCGTTCTCTTTGGGATGATGATCCGGGACCATCATTGTCAGAAAATAATTCACTCTCAGACAAGTGTGCTGTTTGTAAGAAGTTTTCAAAGTCAAAGGATGGATCTGCTGCCAATGTAGCCATGGATGCAAACTCACCATCTGTGGGTAGTGGGGGGGCTGATGGAGTGGGTTGTACCAAGTCTCCTGATTGTAGTCCTTGGAGATGGATCGTGAAAGGGGCTACTTGTTCTTCTTCTCTACAGGAGGTCTCTGTGGCAATTTCGCGAGGAATCAGAACCTGTGAAAGTGATCCACGCATTCTTTTAGTGGGTTGAACCCCTGATTTCCGCCCCTAGAAGAATTCCAATTGTGAGTACTTGAGGGCTCGTGCAATTGGCACATCATAAGCCAGACATCTGTAAATGATTCTTGTAATGGCGCAACAGCCATTCAAAGTAGGCTTCCTCACTCCTCGCTTGCCTGCTTCATATAACTGATCAAGGATCCATACTGGCATTTTCATAGGTAAGCTCCTAGTCTCGGCTAGGTATAACCCATACCAGATCTTCTTATGAGGCTGGGTGAACCGGTCTTGGGCTGGAAATGCGAAGTGTTGAAGGCACATCCGCAGTGGTATGGTGATGTTGGGGGTGAGGGCACACATTTCTTTCAACTTCTTGATTTTGTTGTTCTTCATCGACTCTGGTATCAAAGGATCTCGATCGGAGGGTACATGGGTGCCATACATCTGAAGGGCCTCCCTGATTAACGTGATATTCAACTCAAACTTCTTCATTTCTTCTTGGTTTGATAGAGAGGGCACCAGGAATGTGCCTGAATGATCTTTGTCTCCTATCGCCTTGAGAGTTGCAATCAAGTAGTAGCACCAAGAAAATCCGGTCTAGGCAAGGCTGCACTAAAATAATCTTGCAATCCCGCTTTTTGCCAAATATCTTGAAGAGGGGAAACATTTTGCAATGCTTCAAATTCTCGTGAGAAGAACTGAAAGGTCCACCACACTCCTCCACATTCCAACTTGGATTCCCAGATATGATCTGCGTCTCCCAAATCTCCTGGCATCTCATTGAACCAATGAGAATGCCCCTTTACTCTTTTTGTCAGGCCACTTGGTGGATCCGGAATGGGAATTCTTCTCACATTCACAAGCTCTTCAGGCCTTGCTGTCAGTGGGGCCTCCACAGGCATGGTATCCCAATTGCTTTGAGTGCTAGTGCCTGCCTGAGAGCTCGTGCCTTCTGCTGCTGCCATGGGAATCGGGTGCTTATCTGCTAGAAGAAGAAAGGCACATTAGTGTTGCATAGGAAACAGGATGTAATGGTGATCCCTTCACAATACTAACATGACAATCCAGAAGGTTAGTGGTTAGGGTGAAGTGTTCGTGATAGATGTAAGTGGTGGTTAGTGGTTAGTGTACTCCTAAATGCATACTGTGGACATGCAAAGTACTCAGAATGCACCTACATCAGAGTGGATGGATTTACAAAATTGGGACTGGGGGTTTGATACAGGATTTAAGTCTCCAAACTTTGATAGAGGATTCGTAGCTCTTAGAGCTAATGACAGGTAAAGATTTATGAACTAGATTGTGATGGATTTGGGACCTTTTGGGTACCCATTTCCAGACATTACTCGGTTTGACTGAGTGTGGGTTAGTGTGGGATTTAGGTAGAGTTCCTGAGTTGTTTGTCGAGAGGACTTGTGGGTGTTGAATTATGCCAGTGACTAGAGTTGGAGCTATTTGGGCTAGTAAACAGGCCTTGGGAACCCATATCTGTCTAGCATTGGGGCTAGCCTTCATTGACCGCTTAGGGACCCAAATAGACGTGGTATGCCTAGGAGGTTACCTAGGGTACTCCTTCACTTTTGACCTTGATGGTGTGGCTTGTTTTGTGCCTCCTTGAGAACCTGTTACTAGAGTTGTGGGTTTTCCATCCTTGCGCATCCAGATCTGCTTCACGCCACGAGGTACTCCATGTTGCACTGGTTGGTGCTCCTGCTGCTTGGTCATCAGCCTCCTTCATGTCGTATGATGTTCGGTCTGCATGTTTGGAACCTTCTTTGGAACAGCTGGGAACTCCTCATTGACTTCTGTACCTTCGGTAAGATTGACAATCCTCTGCACCATAGAACTTTGGACAAGTACAACATTGTTATGTTCATGTGGGTTCCTAGAGGGACTAAGGGTTGGTGCCTTTTCTATTGGTTTGAGTGCTGGTTTTTCTAATTCAATCATAAGGCGGCTTTGGCCTGCCCAAGCCTGAAGAAGTCCACTTCTTAGGTTGAGGTTGACTGCATGATCATAGATCCAGTCTTGGCCCAAGACAAGAGGCTCGGTGAGATCCTTGTCTTCACATACTAGCACTTTTGCAGGCATTAGTACCTCCTGAATGTAGAGGGGAAGCTCCACCTCTCCCATGCAAGGGGTTTCGACACCTCCTAATCCTATTAGATATGCTTCTAGGGGTTTTACCTCCAATTGCAATTGTTGGCAGTAAGAAAGCCGAACTGCACTAGTGGCGGCTCCTGAATCAATTAAAGCTCTCATGCTCGTTGTATTGTCTCCTTGTCCTATTTCTAGGGTCACAAAAGGTCGCCGATCAACTATCGTATGGGTCCGCTTACCTAAAGCCTCACACATGGCAATGTGATAACCATGAGCTTCATGATTGTCAGTCATGGCCTGATCCCTACCTTGTCTTCGCAGTTTCATTCGTCGAATGCGTTCTAAAGCTTCGGCCTGTGCTTCTTCACGAATTCGCTTTTCCTCTTCCTTACGTTTCTTTGTAGTATTAAGTCGATTGAGCATTTCTTCAGTTAAGGGTTCTTGATATAGCTTGACTCTACATCCGCTTATGTAACTTGGTAGTACATCACCCTCTAAGGTGGCTAGTTGTACTGCTCCACCTGTGGAGATCCTATTGATAATCATTGGTTCATAGCCTCTTTTCTCTAATTTTCATGCATGCTGCTTCAGTGAGTAGACTAGGACTAGGTCTCTTGCTTTCAATCCTTTATCCTTCACATGTGTATCAAAATACGCCTTCTGCCTCTTCTTGGCTGCATAGATTCCTGCTGTAGCTCTCAATCGTGTCTCACCTAAATGTTCAAGATCAAAGATTCTAGAGGATAGTTCATGGCCAGTCCAGTCATGCTCTTGTGCTACTCGTAATGTAGGTATCAAAAAATCCAATGGTAGCACCGCATTCTGGCCAAACACCATCTGAAAGGGTGTGGCTTGGAGTACCGTTTTATAGGCCACTCAGTATGCCCAAACAGCGTGGTGTAGCTGTTTGTCCCAATCAGAGCGTTTGTTATTCACCAGTTTAGTCAGCACATTGCATAAGATCTTATTTGTGCTCTCAGCCTGGCCATTAGCTTGTGGATGATAGGGAGCAGACTTCTTATGTATCACCAAGAATTCTTGGAGAAGGTTTTCTATGACTTTATTCAAGAAGTGTGTGCCTCTATCACTCACCAACTCTATTGGCAATCCGTACCTCATGAACACATTTTCAAATAAGAACTTTGTTGTTGTTTGAGCATCATTTTTTGTAGTGGCTTTCACTTCTACCCACTTGGTTAGATAGTCTGTGGCCACGATGATATACCCAACATGTGAACCCTTAGCTCGGGGATTAATAGGACCCACAAAGTCTATTCCCCACTTAGAGAATGCACGTCCACCCATCATAGGCTTCAATGGCATCTCATCCTTGTGTATGGGATACTGGGTTTGCTGACAAACCTCACACCTCTTCACATAGGTATGTGCATCCATGTGAAGGATGGGCCACCAAAATCCTACAAATAGAATTGCCTTGATCACCCTATCTGGACCAAAGTGTCCTCCTGCTACACCTTGGTGAGCAGTCTCTAATATCTTGAGGTATTCGCTCTCATGAACACACAGTCTTAGGTAACCATCTTTACCACGTTTGTATAAATTATCACCAATGATGGTGTAATCCAAGGCTTCTTGTTCCAAACTTCTTTGTCTGGCCAAAGTCATATCTTGAGGGAATGTTTTCGTCCTCAAGAAGGCTACTAATGGTTCACTCCAATCTGGCACTAAAGACACTCGATAAAGAGTGGCGTGTTCCACTGGTGGTTTAGTGCAGCAGATTGGGCATTCTTTGCACATTCTATGGACATCAACTTCCATGGTTGGCCAATGCATTCCTAGTCTCCTCAGGGTCTGTAGGGTTCGTTGTTTTGAGTAGTGTTGCTCTAATGCACCTACATGTGCTAATTGCAACCACTTAGCGTACTCGTCCTCTTCCACACAACAGGCCAATACTCCTTGCTCCGTATGTTTGTACATACTTCCTACCAAGATATGATACTTTTGAGCTCTTACTATCTCTCTATCTTCTGTGTGCATTACCGGGTGATTAGGACCGTATGTCAATACTGGCACTAATGGCTTAGCCCACTGAGGTACAACTTCCAAATTAAACAAGTAAGCATCAAGTAAGTCATATGATACTCCTTGTGGGGCCTCTCCAGATGTGAGCCTAGAGAGATGGTCTGCTCTCAAATGAGTCCTGCCTTTCCTCACTACTACCTCAAAGTCATATTCCATTAGTAAGAGAAACCATCTTACTAATCTGCCTGTATTAAATGGCTTGTTTACCAGGTACAGTAGAGCTTCGTGATCAGTAAAAAATTTGAACTTATTTGCAAGCAAATAGTGTCTAAACTTTTTAACCGCGTACACCATGCCTAATCCTTCTCGTTCGGTGGTTGTATAGTTCCGTTCAGCAGCATTCAATTGTCTACTGGCATAGGCAATAGGGAGATCCATATTACCTTCACCCGTAGGTTGTGCAAGTACACATCCAATAGCATAATTGGAGGCATCCACATGAACATGGAATGGCTTGTTCCAATCTGGTGTAGTCAAGATTGGTGCTGAACATAATCTTCATTTAAGCTCATTGAAGGAATTCTCACATTCATCAGTCCACTCAAAGTTAGTCACAAGTCCGTACATGGGCTTTGCAATGACAGCATACATGTGAATGAACCGACGGTAGTAACCACAATGCCCCATGAAAGCCTGTACTTCCTTGACGTTCTTTGGCCTAGGTAGTTTTGCGATGGCTCTCACTTTCTCTTCGTCAGTGGATATTCCGTTCTTAGACACTATGTGTCCTAGAATTTTGCCTTGCCTGACCATGAAAACACACTTTTCTGGGTTCAGGCAGACTTGATATTCTCTGCATTTTTCAAAGATTTGTTTGAGTTCAGGTATATGGGTCTGTCTAATGTTGGAATGAGCGCAAAGATCATCAACATAGACTTCCAAATTCTTCCTCAAGAACTCTTTAAACACGTGACACATTAATCTTTGAAAGGTAGCAGGTGCATTGGTAAGCCCGAATGGCATTACCCGAAAGGCAAATATGCCCCACTCTGTGGCAAAAGCCGTCTTATGCTGATCTTCTGGTGCAATGGCTACTTGATTGTAGCCAGAGAACCCATCTAGGAAGCTGTACACTTCCTTGCCTGCTACCCTTTCTAATAAATGCTCGGTGATAGGAAGCGGATAACTATCCTTGATAGTGGCTGCGTTAACCTTCTTCAAGTTAATGCATACACGTAATTTTCCATTCTTTTCATAGATAAATCCAGCTTCAACCAAGCGATCTATCTCTTCCTTGATCTTGGCCGCATAGTTGTCATTGTATGTGTATGGCTTTTGCTTAGAGGGCCTAGCCTCTAAAGTCATGGGTATCGTATGTGAGCATATGTCAAGGTCTACACCTTTCAGGTCCTTGTAGCTCCAAGCGAATACATCTCTGTACTCTCTTAACAAAGCTACCAACTCTTGCTCTTCTTCTTCCGTCAGGTCATGCCCTATGTAGGTGCATCTTTCTTCTCCCTCTTCTATGGCGACAACTATTTTCTTGGTAGTTTCCTTGCTATCATAGGCCTCTCCTGCTTGTGCCTCACGTTTAGGCATTCTTATCATGACTCTCCTATCGTCTATCTCATATTTTTTAAAGTTTTCAGGGACCTCAAACAAGGATTCTTCTGCCTCCGAAGTGACTTCCTTCTTCTTTCTTTTCTTTCCTCCACTCTTAGTGGCTACTTGTGTGGCTAACCTCACCTCATTCGTGATTTCTCCGTGTCTCTGGGGGTAAGCTTCAACTTCATAGAAGTATTCTTCATCTGATGCAAAAGGTGGGTCCATAATGATTGACTCTAAGTCGGAGTCACTTGCATCCTCAAATGTATCGGGGCTAGGTTCGCATTCTTCTAAAATTGCATCTCCCATGATTGGCTCTATTGAGAAGACTGAAATGTCATAGCCATCCTCATCACAGTGGGGTGTCCACTGCTCTTCATTGATGGCTACATCCATTGTTGCTAAAATTTCAGCCCAGCCGTGAGGCTCAAACTCTTCGTCAGGAAAAACTACAGGTGCATAGGCTGGGTCTTGAATTGATCTATGGGTTTCTTTTGCACCTACCTCTCTGGCTTTCTCTCTCTTCTCTTCTTCTACTGCTACCTTACACATCCATAAGTGAGTGTCTTCATGCATCCACGAGGATCCGGATCCTATGGAATGCACAGACTCAGTCTCATCTTTGGCTCTATGGATGGGATTCCATTGAATAGGCGGTACGTCTCTATGAGAGTAATCCTTGAGATTGACTTTGGTTGTAACACCTAGATGTTGCAAATACAAGGAATTGGTTCCCCAATCCTGTACCACTTGCAATGGCCGCATAAATGGCCTTCCCAAAATCATCTCTTAGGCTTGGTTTTTGCTAAAGTCGCATATAGCAAAAGTATGCTCAAACTCAACACCACATGTAGTGAGAGTTATTCCTTCTAGCAATCCTAAGGGCCTTTCAATATGACCATCGACCATCTGCAATTTCATTCTCGTCGGTCGGAGTGCTGGCTTGCCCCAATGCTTCCATAGGGAAGTTGTAGCAATTGCAACTCCTGCACCTGAGTCCAAAATTGCCTTGGTTGTGTATCCCTGATGGGTAACTGGGAGATAGGTATTTCCTTCTTCTCCTTCACTCATGTCTCCTATCTTATCCAATGGTATTTCAGGCACTGTTCTATGAGATCCTACCTGGGAACGCGATTTCGCTATGTCTGGCACTTGTTTGGCTACGTGTTTCCACACTTCTGGCTTAACTTTGAGTAGCTCTTCTAAAGTGAGATTGCACTGCACTTTAGTGTTCTTTACTACCTCTGTATTCCTAGGTATAACTGAGTCTTCGTTTCTTACCATGACCGTGGGTGCTCTCATACAAGTAGACTTGGCTTCCCATGGGCCTGTGAAATGGGGTAATTCCCGTAGGGAGTTAGACTCGAAGTCTAACCTCTCTTGATTTTGTGCACTCTCCTGCTCTCCATAAATGGAAGGAATATCTTGAGGGAATTGATCATGTGTGTCATCCACAAGTTCAATGGGAGGAGGGGCTTCACTTTCATTAGCCCATTTGTCTTCTTGAATCTCTCGTAGGAATTCTGGAGTGAACCTATTCATAGAAGAGGAGGTGTCTGGTTCAGTGGAATTGGGCACATAAGCTTCCTGTGGGGGACGGCTTATGTTTTTGCTTGCCTCATCTCTTTCTTGATTTTTTTCTTCCTTGGCAGATCTTGCAATTATGCTCTCTAACTTCTCTAGGAGTCCATCCAAGTGCAATTGTGTCTTAGCTGAGCCTGGGTGGCTGAAAAGGCGACTGGCTTCAAACATGGTCTGAGCCAATGCAACTATTTTTGCACACAGCTTGGTTCTCTCTATCTCTAGGTCAGCTCTAGGGTAGCACTTGTCATGATCCGTCACATTTGGCCCTTCTTGGATTCTGGCCTGATATGCCTTAAGCATCATGTCTATGTCTTCAGGAGTGGGGTCAGCTAGCACTGATCCTACTCTAGGGGGTGGTGGGTGGGTTAAGGGTGGTGTATTGAAAGGTTGGGGAATGGAAGAAGATGGATTGGCGGGTAAAGGGAAAGGTGGTGGAGGGGTGGTGTGAGAGTGGTTTTGAGATGCGAGTTCACTTATCTTTGCTTTGGTTTCTCTCAAGCTTTCTTCAAGTTCGCTCATTTTCTGTGACCATTGTCTTTTCATTCTCTCCCGGCTATCTCTCCATGCTCTTGTCCTTTTCTGGGTTATACTCTCTGTCTCACTAACCTCAGAACTCTTTTCCTGCCCTACTCCTTGAGTTTGCTGCAAGGCTTGGGCTCTAGTGACCACATGCACTGGGGCTGTGGAAGTTATACTTCCCATAGAGTCTACCACTAACCCAATGACGTTGATAGGAGTGATTTTAGGCATGTTATTAGGGTTCTTTGGGCAATCTCGTAGGAGATGCTCTTTTCCGCAATCTTGACAGAAACCCTGAATTGTCACTGGTTGGGGTTGTGTAGGGGCAGGCAATGGACAATCACGTATAAGGTGATCTCCCTGACATCTGAAGCATGGTCCTCTAGGAAATGGGGGTCGTAACTGCCTAGGTTGAGGTCTAGAGTTGGGGCTTGTGTACATGACATTAGCATACTCAGGCTCCCCACTATTTTCACTTGGGTCCTCATAATAGTATGACTCGTTATGCTCGGGTGACTGCATGTAGTAAGCTTGTGGGCTATCAATATGTGTGGAGTCAAAACTATGGTCACTTGGATCACTGTCTGATAGCAATGGGGTGACTGGGACTATGGCTCTGCTCGGATTTTCTTCAGCAGATGCATATTTCACTGGGATCACATTGGTTGGAGCAGGGGGTTGCTGCACTAGGACTGGTTGAGGTCTCTGCTACCCTTGATAAGGTGGCTGATAAGGTTGCTATGGTCTGTTGTATTGTTGTGGTGGGTACTGATTCTGGTATCTACCCTGTTGTGGATATGGCTGAGGGTAATTTTGCCTAACAGTTTGTTTGTTATATGGGCAGTCCTGTGCAGTGTGGTTGGTGTACCTTCACTCTATGGTGCAGTACTGGCTACTAGGATTCACCTGGGGTTGGGCCATAATGGGACATACATTTGCCATATGGTCACCTCCACAAGTGTAGCACCGCTTAACTGGGGCAAATCTTGGAATTTGTTTGCTAGAGACACCTAGTTTTTGAGCTACCTTCTCTGCAAGTTCCTCAATGGATGTGGATTGACCAGATGTGAGGCTACTAGAACTATCCGAATCCTTATAGATTTTTGATAGTTCTAACTCCTCACCTAGATTATCCTCAATGTCTATGCACATGCGCACACACTCTTCTATAGTTATGGGGTCCTTCAGATACACATATGACCTGAGCTTGGTGCTCAACAATCCATCTAAGAACAAAGCCACTTGCTTGGCTGGTGTGGGTAGCTCAGGCATCGGGCACCTCTCTAGGTATTGCCTAAACCGTCTTCCTGCTAGTCTGACTGTCTCTTGAGGTGTTTGCTTGAAGCTATGAATTAGTGAGGAAGTGTTGTGCCTTATGCCACTCTTAGAAAACTCAATGATAAATGCCTCTAAGAGCTGGTCTATGTTTTTGAAATGCCTCTCGTTCAGTGGTTGAAACCACGTAAGGGCAGTGTTCCTAAGGGTTAGACCAAAAGCATTATATTGTGTGAATAGGTCCTCTACCTGTTCAGCTTTCAAGACTTGCCTAAATTCTACCACATGGTCATAAGGGTCTCCAGTGCCATCGAAGTAATTCTTCATGGACTTCACCAGTTGAGTTGGCCTCAGGGTCCTAGTGTGTTCTCTCGGCCTTGGCAAAGGAAAATCATCAGCATTTCTTTGGTTCCTTGGGTCTCTAAATCTCTCGGTTTCTTCTCTATCCGTCCCTGTTCTCCTTCTTTCTCTTCTCTGGGGGTTGGCAAAGCTTACTTCAGGTCTATCTCTACTTCTATCTCCTTGAGCTCCATGAGCCTGGGAGGTGCCAGCTCCTTGGTGACTGTAGGACATATTGGACCGTGGTTGGGGAAAAACAAATTCACCCTTCCATGTGTAGGCATGTCTGCCATGCTCGGTGACCACGAAGATCCTCTCTGATGTATTGTATAGGTAGGTTACTTTTCTTGGGCTATCAGGGTCTTTAAACTCATAGATTGTGAGAGCACTTACTTCCTGAGGCTGGGCAGGTTTATACCTCCAAAAAGCCTCATCAGTTTCTCGGTTTAAAAGCAAATCTATGCTTTTATTATCCTGTGGAATCCACTCTGGAGTCATGATTCTGGTCAAGACGGATTTACCACGGGGAGTTCTTGGATCTCTCTCTAAATTCCCTTGCTCTATATCACCCATTTCGGTCTCCGCAATCACATTTCCAAACTCATATGTTCTATCAGGAAGAGTGGTGACTACATATATAGTCCCCTCTTTATCTAGGTATACTCCATTCTCAAACTTGACTACCGGGTGTTCTAGTCCATGGGGTTGATCGGGGTTCTTAATCTGGACCACAGATCTTCTTAGGCCGTCTTCGTAGATGCGAGCACCTAGACAATTAGTCCTGATGTATTCCAATTGAGTCTTGTAAGGTCCTTCTCGCTTTTCTAGATAAGCCACCCCTGAACTACCTACAGGTCTCTCCATGTTATAGGACATCTCAGAATCACTTGTTTTTGATCGGGGAGTGTATGGGTAATCACTCAACTGCTGGGCCCAAGACCTAGCACTGTGATTGACACTAGCTTCAGAAGATCTGAGGCTTTGTCTGTCTCGGCCTAAGTGTCTGCCTGACCTAAGGTTCATATGCCTAGTTTCTCTACCCCCTTGGTCCCAAGTACACTCTCGTTGCAGGTTAATTGGCACCAATCACTTTGTTCTTTTTAGTTGATTATTATGTTTATGATCTTGTCTGATATCACGTCGTCAGGAATACTTAAGTGAATTTCGCACTTGATAAGTGATCGATTCAAGTTTACTTTTGTCCCTTAGGGTTTTCGCACTTAAGACCTACTTAATGCTTGCACTTGGTTGATTAATTCTCTTAGACTTATTTCGTGCCTGACGTTGACCTAATTAATTACCACACCTAAGTCGTACTTAGCCTAGGCTAGGAATTGACAAAGGAGGGTTGAGAGAACTCCCAACCTCAATACTCTGGTTGCTCAGACTGCTACACCAGCCCATGAAGCCTTCTCCCAAGCTTGGTACTCACCCTTGCTACCGCAATGTTCCTGCAAAATTTCACAAGTTAATATAGCTCATTTACCACAATGAATTGAAAGGCACACATCAACAATTATGGGCCCCCCTTGGAGTAACTCACAGTACCCCCAAAATCTTATGACCACCTAGTTCCACCTAATCGTCAACTTAAAAATACATGTTCTAAAACTTAAAAATACATATTCTCAACAAGCTTTCCAACGAGACCAAAATCTCATCAATCGGAGTTCGTATGGTGAAGTTATGACCAATCAGGCACTTAGGGGTCAAAAGAGGCTCTCAGGGTTCAGGAGATTTCTCCCTGGTTTCTAGGTCTTTTGCCCACTCCTAAGGCTCTAATGTTATCCCAATGTGTCCAAAATTAAGCCCAAATATACCTCAATTCACTCAATTAATTCACTCTAAAATTTCATGCGTTAAGCCCATGTATCACGATAGGTCGGGTCGAAGTGTCGCGATAGGTGGAGATGTCGCGATAGGTCAGGGTGTTGCGGTAGGTCGGTGCAAGAGAACAAGGATTACGACCACCACATGCTTGAGAGATGACTCTCCTCCCAACCAAATGCCTCTATATATAGCTCTCTCCAGGGGACTGCCTTCTTGGGCAGGTGGATGCTAATCATCCAAGTGTCAGCTATGTAACTACATGTGCGCCAAGTGTCCAGTGGATGCTTCTAGAAGGTTCTAGAGCTCTTTGGGCAAAATACTCTTCCCATGTACCTCATGGGGATTGAACCCAAGACCTCGTCCTTCACATCCTTGAGACTTAACCACTAAGCTAAGTGGATCACTTGTTCACAAGAGCACAAGACCTCCTAGTAAGTCTAAACTCGAGATCTTTGGTCATACACACGGATGACCAAACGGTATCCGATTTCAGATCTGTCTGAACCGGCCAGACCCTTGGATCATAGACTTACTTTATTACATTCTTCTCCCCTTGGAAAAGATTTTCGTCCTCGAAAATAGAGCTATATACATACTGTAGGCAACCCCCGAGCCTCATGTTCTAAAACTGGAAGAACATGGTCATGTTCTAGAACTGGAAGAACATGTCTCATCTCTGTGGTGGCATCCCTGCCCAAATGATTCAAAACACTATCCAGTACAAACTAGTGAAGAATAATAAGGGTGGATCTAATGACATCCCTGGCTAATTCACAGTTTCTGGATGTGCGATCTAGGCACAAACATGTGAACTAGGTGGATTCAAATTACTAGTCCATTTCTAGGCATAACTGGTGCATGGGCTTAGTAATGAAGGTGGGATTCTTATCCCTCGCAAGACTTTGAGAACTCTTGATTCACTTGAATTTGTTTTGGAGAACTTGAAGTTTGATTGTCCCATACATCTAACTATAGATGTTTATACAATGGTTTACTTTGATCTAACAGTTACTTGATTTTTTCACTCGACTAGAGGACTACTTTGTCCTTATGAGTTTAAAAATCCTTTGTAAACTGTAGGAGAAAGTTTACCATTTCTTTGAGTCAACCATACTATAACTTGACCAATACAACTTCAAAATAAAAATTGTCCAACTTAAGACACTTTTCTCAAAGATTTTAACTGAAAGTTCTTGGGAATTGTCAATCTGATGAGCAATTCCTAACTTCCCTATTCTAGAGTATACTAGACTCCAGGAAATCATTTATGCTATAACTTGAAGCAAACTCAAATGAATAAGTCCACTTAGACTTATCATCTTTTGAAGATTGAAAAGGTTCTTGTACATAACATCTATCTAGGATGTTCAAGTTAGTTATTTTATTCTAACCGGCTAACCCTGGTCTTTTGCAAAAGGAATCAGATACTATATCTGAGTCAATTTCAAAAGATTTGGAAAGCGGAAAGAAATAACTAAGACTCTGTACAACCAATTCAAACTTCGAATATACATAAACTTGCTATGAGTCAAAGACTAGATGACTCAGGACTTCAACTTTTCAAAGATCTATTTCAACAGGATATTGAAGCATTGTCTTTATCTTTAAGAGAAATAAGCTGGATTCTCAAAAAGATTCAAAGAAAATCAAAAACATCATCCAACCACAAGATACTAGTGTGGTAACCAACATCAGTGTGTCGACCCACTGAGGTTCTGTCGATGAGTTTCGTATTCAAATAATGCTTCACTTGAGACTAAGTTCAGGTCACATTCAGTCTTTTTGACTCCTAATCGTGAATGCAATTCTTGTGCATTTCTTTGAGTCAAAAGAGTGAATTTATCAAGTTATACTAGGAACTTGATGCTTGACTTGGTCAATTAAATCTTTAGTTGAAAAGATCAACATCAAAATCAAAGTCCAACTTCTTTCAGAAATTTATCAAATATTTCTGATCAATAACACTTAAACTTGAAGTGTTCTAAGAAGATCTTGGAAGTTACTTACTTCATATCTTCAGTTTTCTTGATCTTGAAGTTACCTTGAAGTATCATAAGATACTACTTTCATCCTTTACGAATTAAACTTTTCTTGAAGTCTTAATTCCCTTGAGGAGGAAACCTAACTTCAAAATCCAAACTAGGACTAAAAGATAATTATCATCCCACGGTCCGATGTCCCATACCATCTTTCCTATATCAATCTGAGTATAAAATCTGGTGTCCCATACCACCCTATTTTATATTCACATTAATGTGTGGGTGATTCTTATCCTAAAGTCTAAACATCTCTTGATAGAGTACCTTATCTCTTCAATTCTTTTACGAGAATTTAGAAGTTCCAGGTATTAACTCTAACTAGATTTTCTAGGTTTTGATTCCTTCACATGATTGTCTCACCATCATGTGCTTTACCTTGGGAACTTGAAAACCTGTTAACAGAATATCAATTCTTCTTTGCTAGGGTTTTCAAATGAAAACCAATCAAAATTCCAAGTACTTGAATTTTCTTGAATTCAAGTTCAATTGGATTATTCTTGACCAATTTTGTAGCGACAAGAGCTTTTGACTTCTTGTCTTTTAGATTCCTTTGTTTACTGTTGCTTTAGGTACCTACCCCGGGGACTTTATATAGGAATCTCTCTACTGCTTAAGTCTTAAGCATCCGCTCATGCTTTTTGGATTTGTACCAAAATCCCTTTAAGGATAGGTAAACACTTATGTTTTACCTTCCACAGACTTAATTACCATTTTCACGGTTGCAGACTACATTCTTGGAATTTCTTTACTCTGTTCAGACTTGGAACAACTTACTCTTTTTCACAGTTTTCCATCGAATAAATGGAACCTGAGTGAATAATTCCCAAAAGGAATTTTATTGCCAATACTTGGGCAATCTATAAAGTAGTTCTAATCGCACATTACTTGGACAATCATGGCCAAGATTGATCAAGTCTGGTTGATCTTGCGATAAAAATAAAGACTTATAGTCTTTATCTTTAAGATCTCTTAAACTATCTTTAAGCTTCTTTGCTTACCTGCAGGATTTTTAGAGATCTTTCTCAAGTCCAAGCATACACTTATGCCTCTCAGATTCCAAAGCTAAGAATCTTTGATATACCTTTAGGTTATATCACAAATAGGGCTTGAAATACCACTTCTAGTGGTTTGGGATGTCCGGGAACTACTTACTTATTGTTTAAAGAGTATGAAGAATTTCATTCTCAATATTTGAAAGAATGCCATTTCTTCAAAGACTTGAGATTCCTTCTAAGGAATAACTTGAGCAAATGATTCATCTTGGAATCTTTTGCAATATTAAAAGAACATTTGAAAGAAATTCTTTCAAATATCCAAAAAATTTACTGATTCAATTGTATTCATTTCCTGAGTATCAAACTAGAGATAAAATATCACATTTTGGATATGGTTTTCCATGCCACTATGAAATTTTAAGTTGAACTTTCATTTATGTGATATCGACTTCTATTCTTGAGCTTGATACAAAACTCATTATTATTGGTCAATCTTCAAATGTTACTAGAGTCCTTTAAACATATTTCACCAATCAAAATTATGTTTAAAGTCCAAGCATCTATTGATGATTGATCCAATAGTAATGTTACTGTGAACACAACTTTGAACTTTATAACTTGTTTAGGAGAAGTTCATGGATTTAAGATCCATTTCTTGGAACTTTCTACTCCTAAATGAAAAGTTCACACTTGCTTCAAGTCCTTAGGGACTTATATTATTTCCTAAAGACTGCTTAGCTAGTTGCATCATTTACCAGAGATGCAACTATAGAACCTAACATCCTTTTATTGACGTCAAGGATCAATTGATGTTGAGGTTTAACCTTTGATTTCCATCACCCCTTGGGATGAAATCAAATGAAACTTTATAAAAGATTGGTACCTTTATATCTTGGCAAAACATTTATATCCTAAAGAGGTTTTGCCTGCATCATTCCTTGGACCTATCATATAATATGAATTTATGTGTATTTTGGGAAGAGTTCATGAATCAATTAAGATCCTCTACTTGGAACATCTACCTTCCCAAAAATAAATTCATCTTAAACATGGTAGGAGAATGATCTCACATGAAATAGAAGGCTTGACTATTTCATATCTCAATTCCAAAAAGTTACTTACCGAGGTTTCATTATGAGATACAAATCTTGAAACCACAAAGAAACTTCTTTAAACTTTCGAAATCTTCTAAATAGAAGAGTACTCAAGGAACTTGGAAATATAGTTGACGTTCTCATCCAACCTTGGGATGCTTGAGAAGTTACATAAAGTATGTAACTAATCAAGTAAAGCTTATCCGCATGACTTTCTAAGTACATCCAAGACTTAGAGTCATCATACATCATAAAAGAGTTTGCAAGTAATTAAAATTTCTTGGTCATCAAGAAAATTTATTACTTAACTTTCTCCTAGTGCTTACTTATACCTAGCAAGACATCTATCATACTTAATTATCATTAAGTATTTGTCTTTGATAGCGGAGTATCGACTTGGGAAGAAATCGACTAATTACTTGAGTTGCAAACTAGAACTAGTATGTCTTTGCAACTAACTAGTCCTTGGTCTTCCCTAATGTCAAACTGCGAGCTTTATAAAGTAAGCTAAATACTAAGAGAGTACATTCTCATATCTACTTGCAAACAGCATTCCATTCTATCATGCAAATGCATGTATCTACATGCAAAAGCATATGCTCACATGTGTATGCATGCATGTTCTTTGCATGCCCAAAAAAATAATACAACAATCATGCATGAGCTTGATGCATGATTTTTTCCTTGTACTAAGAATGTATATCATGCAATCCTGATGCATGTATATCCTTTCCTTTGTCCTAATGCACAATGATATAAAAACATACCCTTGAGGTGCAATAGAAAACTTACTCAATGGAAAGGAAATCTGTATTTAAACTACCAAAATACATTCTTTGATGCACAAGGATCTTTTTGAAATCAAGTCTTTCCTTAATGCAAACTAATGCTTGAAATAAGAAATGGATTGTTTTCATTATCCTAATCTAGACTTAATCGATTGAAATCTTGGCTATTTCAATGTGCATCTAGGATTAAGTGTAGAATAATGAAAACAAAATAAATCAAGCATTAAGGCCAAGCAAAAAACTGGAAAATACTTAGCTCCACATAGAGCTACGTCCTTCCCTTGATCCTCTGAAAGAGATTTTCTCTAAAGTCTTTGGTCCGAATTCAAAGTTGGTTTGACTTGGATCACCAAAGGCCTCCGGATCTTCACTCCATAGCTCCACTTCCTTCAGGCTTTGCTCAAACTTTAACTTTCCTTGCTTGTTTCTTTGACTAAAAGCATAATACTTCTCGGGTTCGGCCTGCAACAACTGATTTGGCTCCTTGGATGGATGAGAGTTGGGCTTGCACTTCAGCTCTGTTTACTGGTTTAGCAGGCTTTGCTCTATATTTATAGGGAAGTAACACTCGTGGGCAACGTGGCTACGTGAATATGCTGCCAAGGAACCCGTCTGGGTTCGATCCCTAGTAGGCGCAGCGTGCAGAGAAAGCTACGTTTTGTTTTGTTCCTTTCGGAGATCTTCTGCAACGCTGGGTTTGAAAACAACACAAATCTCTGCAGACTTCTGGGCGTGAACGCCCGTCGACGTTATGGATAGGCGAGTGTCCTCTAGTTGGGGGGGCGGGGGTTCGAATCTCCTCTGCTTCACCGGAGAATATACAATTTTGGATCTACAAATTGAGATCTTCTCCAGCGCCGACTCTGATCACTAACATCTGCTGCGGATATATCTTCACGCGGTCGATGATGCTCCGTGGATAGAGCAGCGCACTCCAATCGGTGGGACGGGGGTTCGATTCCCTCGCCAAACACAGCAGAGATGACCTTCTTCTTTTGGTACTCTTTGCTCTAAGCTAAACCATGAAGATGATTGCGACACACATCTCTAGACAGGCGGGAGCAGAATTCGAAAAAGAGATTATGCACGCCAAAAGTTCACGAGCAGAACTTGAGCAAGATGATGAAGATGAGAGCTATGGAGAATGCTCTGATACCAATGCAAGAGAACAAGGATTACGACCACCACATGCTTGAGAGATGACTCTCCTCCCAACCAAATGCCTCTATATATAGCTCTCTCCAGGGGACTGCCTTCTTGGGCAGGTGGATGCTAATCATCCAAGTGTCAGCCATGTAACTACATGTGCGCCAAGTGTCCAGTGGATGCTTCTAGAAGGTTCTAGAGCTCTTTGGGCAAAATACTCTTCCCATGTACCTCATGGGGATTGAACCCAAGACCTCGTCCTTCACATCCTTGAGACTTAACCACTAAGCTAAGTGGATCACTTGTTCACAAGAGCACAAGACCTCCTAGTAAGTCTAAACTCGAGATCTTTGGTCATACACACGGATGACCAAACGGTATCCGATTTCAGATCTGTCTGAACCGGCCAGACCCTTGGATCATAGAATTACTTTATTACAGTCGGGGTGTCGCGATAGGTGGAGGTGTCGCGATAAGTCGGGGTGTCACGATAGGTCGGGGTGTCACGATACTTGGGAGTGTCGCGATAGGTGGAGGTGTCACGATACTTGGGAGTGTCGCGATACCTGGGGGTGTCGCGATAGGTCGGGGTGTCGCGATAGGTGGAGGTGTCGCAATAGGTCAGGGTGTTGCGATACCTAGGAGTGTCGCGATAGGTCGAGGTGTCGCGATACTTGGGAGTGTCGCGATACCTGGGAGTGTCACGATAGGTCAAGGTGTCGTGATACTTCGGAGTGTCGCGATACCTGGGAGTGTTGCGATACCTCGAGGTGTCGCGATACTTGGGAGTGTCCCGATACCTGGGAGTGTCGTGATACCTCGAGGTGTCGCGATAGGTTGGGATATGGTGAATTTTTCTGTTCTGTCTAGTGATCCTAGGAGCTCTAGGGCTGCGCAGTGTCGTGGTGCACTCAGAATCGTGATTGGGGCAACTTTTCGGTGTGTCACGATAGCTCGAGCTCGATGCCTCGGGGCTTGCGCAGAGAGATTCCGTACCTGCTGAGCTTGCTGGAGATGATGATGGAGCTGAGACCTGCAAGAAACATACAAAAAACACACATAAACAAGGACACACACTCGCTCTCTCTCAAACTCGCACAAAGCAAATGAGGGAAATGATTTGGAAGTGGGAATATAAGGTGGTGAAGGAGATGAAGATGGAGATGAAGATGGAGATGGAGATGGAAAAAATTCAGAAATTTACCTACTACTTACCATTCCAACGCGTCCTCTCTACGTCTTACCATCACACGCTCGTCCTCAAAGCTCGAATCCCCGGCAACGGCGCCAAAATTTGGTGTAGCTCAGTGATGAGTAGCACCTCCTTTAATGTCAATCCGGGAAGACATGAGGATGGTATGAAGACCTCGAGCAAGTGAAGGCACAAATATGTGAGTGAGAAGCACACAAACATGCACACACATACACACACACGTGCACACATGGCAAGAACAAAGAGAGTAAGACAATGGAATCACTTCTATTATAACCAAGTTCTCATACAAGCTCAAAACTACAAGAAGCTAGCTCAAAAATGAGCTCTCTAGCTGTATTTATAGTTTTTGACTAGCTTTGGCCCTGTCCAGACCTAGTGTCCAGCCTAGTTAAAAATTAGGTTCCATGGCTTATTTGAGGGTTCAAACGAGATCTAAAAAATATGAAAATTGGCAGGCCACTACTTCTAAGGCTCCCCAAGCTCGAGGACTCCTCAGCTTGTAAAAATGGAGCTACAAAAAGATGAAACGGTATTTACAAGGGTTTCCAGTGGGATCTCTTCCTTACGTATCAGATACCGAGTTCACTGACAAACGTCACACCACTTTACATAGATCACTCGATCTGGTCCAAAATGTCCTCCTGCCACACCTCGGTGAGCAATTTCTAAAAACTTGAGATATTCACTTTCATCGATACATAGCCTAAGATATCAATCTCTTCCTCATATATATAAGTTATCTCCAATGAGTGCATGATCTAGGGCTTTCGACTCTAAGATTCATCATCTGCCAATGTCATCTCTTGAGGGAAAGTTTTCATCCTGAGAAAATTAACCAAAGGATTGCTCCAATCTAGTATTAGGGCTACTTGATATACTGTAGCATGTTCCATAGGTGGTCTCTCACAATAGGTTGGGAAATACACATCCTATAGGCATCTACTTCCATTGTTGGCCAATTTACTCCTAGTCTCTGCAAAGTCTGTAAGGTTTGATGTCTAGAGTGATGTTGCTTTAGTGCACCTTATGTGATATTTTTGGGACCTCACCACTTGTTTACATCTGGCTTTTAGTACAAGATGCTTAGGTCCAAAAGTTAGAATAGGCACAATGGTCTTGGCCCAATTAGGTACAACCTCTATGTTGAATAAATAAGCATCAGGAAGTTCATCCAACACTCCTTGCGAGGACTCTCTTGAGGTAAGTTTAGAGAAGTGATCCACTCTAAGGTGGGTTTTGCCTTTCCAAACAACTAACTTAAACTCGTATTACTCAGTAAGAGGAACCATCTTACTAATCTACGAGTATTGCAAGGTTTATTCATTAGATAGAGTAGCACTTGATGGTCCTTAAAAACTCTAAACTTATTTGCAAGCAAATAATGCCTAACATTTTTGACCGCATAGACCATGCCTAATCCTTCTCTCTTTGTGGTGGTGTAATTTTGCTTAACTACATTTTATTGCCTACTTGCATAAGCTATCGAAAGATCAATGTTATCTTCACCTATAGGTTGTGCTAGCACACATTCAATAGGATAATTGGATGCATGCACATGAACATGGAAGTGCTTACTCCAATATGGGGTAGTCAAGATCGGTGCTAAACGCAATCATCCTTTGAGCTCATTGAAAGAGTTTTCACACTCATCCATCCACTCAAATTTGGTCAAAAGGTTGTACAAAGGCTTTGAAATGATTGCACACATATGGACAAAACATTGGTAATAACCACAATGCCCCATGAAGGCTTGTACTTCCTTGATATCCATGGGTTTGTGTAACTCAGCAATGGCTTCAAGTTTCTCCTCATCCGTTGATATACCATTCTTTGAAACTATGTGTCTTTGAAGCTTGCCTTGTCTAACCATGAAAACACACTTTCTTGGGTTCAAGCAGACTTGATATTCTCTACATTTGCCAAAGATTGATTTCAACTTAGTGATGCATGTTCCCTTAATAATGGAATGAGCAGATAAGCCATCAACATAGACCTTCAAGTTCTTACACAAGAATTCTTTGAGCATGTGACACATCAATCTTTGAAATGTGGAGGTGCATTTGTGAGCCCAATAGGCATTACACAAAATGTAAAAATCCCCCTCTATGGCAAAGGCCATCTTATGTTGGTCTTCAAGGGCAATAGCTACTTGATTGTAGCTAGGGAATCCATCAAGGAAGCTATAGACTTCGTTGCCTGCTACACATTCCAACAAGTGTCTGTGATAGGAAGCAGATAACTATCCCTAATAGTGGCTACGTTAACTTTCTTCAAGTTCATGCACACATGTAGTTTTTTGTTCTTGTTGGGCATGACTACAATGGGGGATGCCCATTCGGTATGCTCAATCTCAGTTGGTGGAGGGAAGACAAGGGATTGTGGAAGTGTGGGGGGAGGGTGTGGTACCAAGGGTGGAGAGGTATCCATGGGATCCGACAATGTTGTGCATGTGGGTTCTACCATGAAGATGAGGATGGTAGGTGCAGTGCACATGGTGTCCATGTAAAGTGATGTTGTTACTACGATGCATGAGTAGAAAGGAAGTGGCATGGGATAGCGAGTGAAACCTTCCATAAATGGACTGTGGGACATTGGTGTCGATAACTATGTATGGGAAAATTGAAGAAGTGAATGTGAAGTAGGGTCCCTAGTGAAAGGGACTTGGGTGCGAGGGGTTATAGGGAAGCGGATACTGC
The DNA here is from genome assembly GCA_020310875.1 of Ceratopteris richardii. NCBI lineage: Eukaryota > Viridiplantae > Streptophyta > Polypodiopsida > Polypodiales > Pteridaceae > Ceratopteris > Ceratopteris richardii. Next base: position 99,314,730 of record CM035423.1, read on the forward strand.
CTTCAGTAGGTCTGGGGTGGCCTTGTATTCTAGGTAGGATTAGGTGACCAATGGATGGTTCCAGAAGTTTATTCTTGGTGGTGTAGAGAGGGTTAGTGATGGAAGAAAAGAGGGTGGCTTGGGAGATTGGTTCACGGAAGCTGAAGGAAGGTGTGGATGTAATGATCTAGGTAGTGGTTATGACTAGGAGGGTATGAGGCAATGAGTGGGGAGGGGTCTTGTAGATAGGTTCGGTGGGGTGAGCGATTGTAGGGGTTTGCGTGGTTGTCTATACTTCGGTGTCCATTGGGGGGATGGAGGGTACTAAGGTGAGATTGGTGAGGTTTGTACAAACATTTTAGCCATGACATTGATGGTTGCCATTGAAGTGGCTTCTTTTCCTTTAGTTTCTTTGTGTTCCACCATGGGTATTCTTATGTTCTTACCAGTGCATGATTGTGTGTTGACGTGCCTTTGATCATAGTGGGTTGTTAGTTTCTATAACATGGTATGAACCACCTCAAATTTTCCTAAAGTCTCCAATCACCAGTTGGAGGGTCTTGCTGAAATGTGGGTCTACTCCTTCTTCACTTAGAATTTGCTTAATCAAGGCTTTGCTTGTACTGAAGAAGAGATGGTGTCATTCTTGCTCACTCATAATTGTGTAGTAGTACCTTTGTAACTGTGCGATGTAGGCATGGGTTCTTGTAGCTTCTCCTTACTATTCATCATGCCATTCTTCCTCGTTATCTTCATCTTCCTCATCTTCTTCTTCTTCTTCAACTTCTCTAGCCTGCTCTTGTTTCCCGTCTTGGTGTTGTTGCTACTGCTCTTCTTCTCATTCTTCTTCTGGCTTGAGATTTACCTCTTGAAGGATTCATTCAAAATCTGTGTTACTAATCTCTTCCAAGAGAACTCCTCCAAGGAACTCTAGATCAGATGACATTGGGGGAAAAATTAAACTAGATGCATCCGTACTTGGCCTCGCCATTTTGAGTGTGAATGGTTTGACTACCCTTTATGGTGCAAGAGATATATCTCGTGTCAAAGTGGGGCCTCTTGTTTGTGCACAAGGTATCATTCCCCTCATTCCCTTGGATGGTGGAGCCGAAGATTTTGCACTCTTAAACTACTGCACTTTGTTCCAAGAAAGAGCCCTTTGAATAGGAACATCATATGCAAGGCATTGATATATGATTCTCGTGAGAGCACAAAAACCATGTAGCACTGGCTTACATGGCCACCTTTTGTGTGCTTGATGAATTCGATCAATAATCCAATGTGGAAAATTGATCATCATGTTTTGTGTATCAACTAAATGCAAGCTGAATGAAACCTTTTTGTGCGGCATTGTGAACTGTTCTTGCCGTGGGAATGCAAAGTGCTGCATGCACATCCTAAGATGCGCAAAGATGTTAGCTGTCATTGCCAGCATGTCTTTGAGCTTCATTAGATTCCAATTCTTCATATTGTCTTGAACACACCCTTTCTTCTCAGTGGGGATATTCATACCTCTCATATCTAGGGCCTCTCAAACTAGATTACTATTTAGATGAAATTATTTTAACTCATTTCCATACATTAACTATGGAAGCATGAATGTGCTTGAAGCTCTCAGGTCCTGGGGGAGAGTTAGTGAGTTGATGAGATAGAAACATTGCATGAAATCTAGTTTTGGTAATTTGGCAGCAACATATTATGCCATGCCCGCTTTTTGCCACACAAGCCTTAAGTCTACTGAGTTTTGTAGCTTTTGAAATTCTCTAGTAAAGAAATGGTATTTTTCACATGTGTTGTTGTACTCAATCTTGGATTCCCACATGTACCCACCTTCCCCTAGAGGTCTTGCCATCTCACTAAACCAATGTGAGTTCTTACTAACTCTTGTTCTGTGGCCCATGGCTAGATCTTATATAGGGATAATTTGCATTGCCAGCATATCCTCTGGCTATTCCGGTGGCTTAGGAAGAATAGGCAAGCTTTCTATGTCGACAATTTGTTGAGTGGTCCCTACCCACATGCTCGTGCCTGCTATCTCTGCCATCGGCAATAATGATACTAAAGTATGTATTTGCTTGAAGAATACAATCATGTTAATATTGTGTTAGAGAAGAGATGAGACCATATTACCCTTGCAATACCAATATGATTTGTGTGGTAGTTAGTGGTTATTCATGAATGTGTGTCGTGTGAAGGTGAGTGGTTGTAGAAAGTTAATAGTCATTTCTAGATGCAAACTCGGGATGTGCAATGCACTCAAAATGCATCAATTATGGTGTAAAGGAGTCTACATGGGTGGGTTAGGTGGTTTAGTACAAGGTTAGACATGCCATTCTTCCCTTATGGGGTTACATTGTTCATTAATGGTGACCATTAAAGTTTTTTGAGATAAGTCTACTGGGATTTGGGGATTTTTAGGCACCCATTTCTAGTAATCTTAGGTGTGTCCAGATGTGTCATGGAAGTGACAACAAGTTTCCCCAGTGAAGTGCGTGTCTTGAGTGCCTGTGAATATTGGTACAATCTTGTGAGCTTATGTGTGACTAATTGAGCATGTAATTAGGCCTTAGGAACCCACATTTGTTTAGCATTGGGGTCAACCTTCATTGGCCGCTTGAGTATCAAAATGGAAATGATGCATTGAGGTAGAATAATGGGGCCTTTGACTTTTTTTTCTTTGGCTATGTTGTTCGTTTGGTATATACTCGTGGTCTTGCTAGGGGAGCAATGGGTTGCTCACTCTTGCACTACCAAAATAAATGTGTTTCACAACATGAGCCACCTTGTTTCGAACTAGTTTCTAAGCATGTGACTTGGTGGTCTACCCTAGCTACTTCTTGGGTCTCCTTGCTTGTTTCACTTTGACCATCTTTGGAAAAGAAAGAAGATTCATGTTAATACTTTCTCTTTTATCGAGATCAACATCCTTCGACATCATAGAGCTTTGGACAAGAACAACTTTGTAATCTTCATATGTGCACTTGGATAGACCAAGAGTTGGTGCTTTTCCTAATTCCTTGAGTGTTTGGTTTACGAGTTCAATGGTGATGCATTGTAGCTTCACCCAGACCTGAACAATTATACTTCCTAGATTTAGGTTCATCGCATGGTCATAGATCCAATCTTAGCCCAAGACAAGAGGTTTTATGAGGTCATCATCTTGACACATTTGCACTTAAACTGTCATTTGAACATCTTGAATGGATATGGGAAGATCCACTTTGCCGAGGCAAGGGGTTTTTGCACCTTCCTATTGTACAAGATAAGCTTCAATAGGATTAATGTTTATTTGTAGGTCTTGGCAATAGGAAAATCTAACTACACTAGTGGAAGTGAATCAAGGCCTTTATAGTCTTTTCATTCTTTTCATGTTCTAATTCTAAGGTTAGAAAAGGATGTCTATCTACTATCCTATGATCAGTTCCACTCTTCATTTGGCACATGGTCATGTGATATCTTGGTGCCTCATAAACATCTTACCTAGGTTGATCTCTACCCTATCTTCTTAACTTCATATGTCAGATGCATTCTAAGACTTTTGCTTGAGCCTCTTCTCTAATCCGTTTTTCCTCCTATTTTCATTTCTTTGTAGTGTTTAGTTGATTGAACATTTCTTCCATTAGGGATTCTTGATATAATTTGACCCTGAATCCACTGATGTAACTTGGACATCTGGATTTTAGTACAAGATGCTAAGGTCCAAAAGTTAGAATGGGCACAATGGTCTTGGCCCAATTAGGTACAACCTCTATGTTGAATAAGTAAGCATCAGGAAGTTCATCCGACACTCCTTGCAAGGACTCTCCTGAGGTAAGTCTAGAGAGGTGATCCACTCTAAGGTGGGTTTTTCCTTTTCGAACAACTACCTTGAACTCGTATTGCATCAGAAAGAGGAACCATCTTAGTAATCTATGAGTATTGCAAGGTTTATTCACTAGAAAGAGTCGCGCTTGATGGTCCATAAAAAATCTAAACTTATTTGCAAGCAAATAATGCCTAACATTTTTGACCGCATAGACCATGCTTACTCCTTCTCTTTTTGTGGTGGTGTAATTTTGCTTAATTACATTTTATTGCCTACTTGCATAAGCTATCAAAAGATCAATGTTATCATCATCTATAGGTTGTGCTAGCATAGATCCAATAGCATAATTGGATGCATCCGCATGAACATGGAATTGTTTACTCCAATCTGGGGTAGTCAAGATGGGTGCTAAACACAATCATCGTTTGATCTCATTGAAAGAGTTTTCACACTCATTTGTCCACTCAAAATTGGTCAAAAGGTTGTACAAAGGCTTTGAAATGATTGCATACATATGGACAAAACAGCAGTAATAACCACAATGCCCCATGAAGCCTTGTACTTCCTTGACATTCGTAAGTTTGGGTAACTCAGCATTGGCTTTAAGTTTCTCCTCATCCATTGATATACCATTCTCTGACACTATGTGTCTTTGAATCTTGCCTTGTCTAACCATGAAAACACAGTTTTCTAGGTTCAAGCAGACTTGATATTCTCTACATTTGCTAAAGATTGATTTCAACTTAGGGATGCATGTTCCCTTAATAATGGAAGGAGTACATCAGTCATCGACATAGACCTCCAAGTTCTTACAGAAGAATTCTTTGAGCATGTGACACATCAATCTTTGAAATGTGGAGGTGCATTTGTGAGCCCCATAGGCATTACACGAAATGCAAAAATCCCCCTCTATGGCAAAGGCCATCTTATGTTGGTCTTCAAGGGCAATAGCTACTTGATTGTAGCTAGAGAATCTGTCAAGGAAGCTATAGACTTCCTTGCTTGCTACACGTTCCAACAAGTGTTCTGTGATAGGAAGGAGATAACTATCCCTAATAGTGGCTACATTAAGTTTCTTCAAGTTCATGCACACATGTAGTTTCTTGTTCTTTTTGGGCATGACTACCATGGGGGATACCCATTTGGTATGCTCAATCTCATAGATGAATCTAGCTTCTATTAGGTGATCTATTTCCTCCTTAATCTTGGCAACATAATTATCATTATATGTGTATGGTTTCTGCTTCATTGGTTTGGGATCTAAAGACATGGGAATTCTATGTGAACATATACTGGGTTTACTCGTGTCAAGTCTTTGTAACTCCATGCAAACACATCTTTGTACTCTCTTAATAATGCTATCAACTCTTTTTCTTTGTCTTTAGTCAAATAATGTCCTATGTATGTACATGATTCTTCACCCTCTTCTATGGTCACAATAATTTTCTATTAGGCAACTGGATCATGACCTTTTGATCTTCTATTTCATATTCTTGACGTTCTCTAGAACTTCAAAGGGGGTCTCTTCCTCTATTGACTTAGAGTCTGGCTTCTCTCTGTTCTTCTTCTTATTTACTATTAAGGTCTCTTCTTTCTTTAATCTTTCTTCTTCCTAAGTTCTTGCGTCAATTAAATAGAGATATTCTTCCTTAGAAGTATAGAAAGGATACATGAGGATGGAATCCATCTTCATCACTCTCCTCCTTGGGTTCTCTCATATGAAGTTTGCATTCATCAATAACTAAATCATACATGATTGCTTCTATCTTGAACAGTGAAATGTCATAACCATCCTCATCGTAATAGGGAGTCCATTGTTCCTCATTGATTGCTATGTCCATTGTGGCTAGAATTTTTCCCCAACTTTATGTTCAAATTCTTCATCTGGAAATACTCTAGGTGCATAGGCTAGGTTTCAAACTGATCTATGACTCTTCTTAGCACCTAATTCTTGAGCGTTTATTCTTTTCTCTTCTTCCATTGCAACTTTGCACATGCATAAGTGGGTGTCTTCATGCATTCAAGAGGATCATGATCCTATGGAGTGCATTGAATCCATGTCATTTTTTGTTGTATGGATGGGATTACATTGCAAGGGGGTAAATCTCTATGTGAGTAATCCTTGAGATTGACCTTAGTGGTGACTCCTAAATGTTGCAAGTACTTGCACTATCTGAAGTTGTCTCATGAAGGGTCTACAATTGTCTCATGAAGGGTCTACCTAAGATCATCTCATATGCGTGGTTCTTGAGAGATTCACATATGGCAAACGTATGCTCGAACTCCACACCATATTCCTTCCAACAACTCTAAAGTCTTCTCAATGTGGTCATCTGCCATTTGTAGTTTCATTCTCATGGGCCTGAGTGCTGGCTTGGACCAACACTTCCATAAGGAGGTGGTGGCAATAATAACACCCACAGGTAAGTCTAAAATAGCTGTCATTATTTAGCCTTGATAATTGATAGGAAGATACATATTTCCTTCTTCTCCTTCACTCATGTCTCACATTCTGTCCAAGGGTATCTTGGGCACTATCTTATGTGATCCTTCTTGAGGATGAGTTTTAGCTACTTCTGACACTTGATTAGCTATGTGTTTCCACAGCTCAAATTTGATTTTGAGTAGCTCATCTAAAGTGAGATGACACTGCACTTTGATGTTCTTCACTACACCAATATTCCTAGTAAAATTGAGGTCTCATTTCTTACCTTGATCGTGGGTGATCTCATATGGACAGAGTTAGACTCCCATTGACCTTTGAAATGAGACAATTCTTGCAAGGAATTAGACTCAAAGTGTAACCATTCACTAGATTGGGCATCCTTATGCTCTCCCTAGATAGAGGGAATATCTTGTGGAAACTGATCATGAAGATCATCTACTAGCTGAATGGGGGAAGGATTCTCACTCTGCTTGGCCCATTTTTTCTCTTGAATATCTCTTAGGAATTTTTGTGAGTACTGATGCATAGAAGAAGAGAGATTCTAGGGTCAATAGAATTAGGAGCATAGGTTTGCTTAGGAAGCAAGCTTATTCCTTCACTTCTATCATGGCTTACCTTTGATGTAGCTGTCTGGGTATTATTTTCTCTAGTCTCTCTAGCAACCCATCAAAGTGCTATTGTGCCTTGGTTGAGTTAGTGAAATTGAAATGGCAGATGGTTTCAAACATAGTTTGAGCCAATTCTACCATTCTTGCACACAGCTTAGTTCTTTCAATTTTTAAGTCAGCTTTGGGGTAACATTTATCTAATTCTACCACATTTGGACCTTCTTGGATTCTATCCTGATATGCTTTAAGCATCATGTCTAGGTCTTCTAGAGTAGGATATGCTAAGATTGATCTTGTTGTAGGCGGTGATGGGGTTATGTGGGGCTGATTAGTGTTAGGTAATAGTGATGGAGGTGGTGTGTGAGAGTATGTCTGAGATGTGATTTCTATAGCTTTAATCTCCCTTGAGCATTCTTTGAGTTCACTCATCTTCTTTTTCCATTGTCTTTTCATCCGCTCAATGCTATCCTTCCAAGCTCTTGTCCTCTTCTTAGTTACACTCTAAATCTCTCTAACTTCAGAACTCTTTTCTTGTCCTAAACCTTGTTTGTGTTGTAATGCATGAGCTCTGGTCACTACTTGCATAGGGGCTGTTGTAGTCACACTACCGCTGGAGTCTACAACTAAGCCAATAATGTTGATCAATGTGATTTTTTGTGTATTTTCTAGATTCTTTGGGCAATCCCATAGGAGGTGTTCCTTATCACAATTTGGATAAAAACCTTGAATTATCACTGACTAGGGTTATCCTGGTGCAAGGATTGGACAATCATGAATGAAAAGATCTCTCTAACATCCATAGCATGGCCCTCTGGGTGCTTGGGGTTTCAACTATCTTGGTTGGGGTCTATGATTCGGTTTTGTGTACATCACGTTCCAAAACTCTGGCTCCCAACATGCTTCACTAGGTTTTTCATAAGGGTAGATCTCTGTGTGCTCTGGTGAATCCATGTAATAATCTGGTGGACTATCTACATGCATTGAGTATTTGGATTGCTTTCAAAAATCAAGGGAGGTGCTAGCACTAAGGCTCTACTCAAGTTTTCCTCAATTGATGCATATTTGACTCGAATAACATTGTGCTTGGTAGGGCTATTGGGGCCTAAAGTGTTGCTACAATTGGTACTAATTTGAATATCTTCCCCGTTGCTAATATGGTTGTGGATACTTTTGCCTAACCACTTGCTTGTTGTAAGGGCAATCTTGTGCATTGTGGTTAGTGTATCTCCACTCAATGGTGCAATATTGGCTATTAGGGTTTCCTTGGGGTTGAGCCATGATTGGACAGACATTGGCCATGTGGTCTCCTCCACACTGGTAACATCATTTCACTGAGACCATCCTAGGGGTATGCTTGCTCGAAACTCTTAATTTCTAGGCTACTTTCTCTGCCAACTCATCTATTGATGTACATGGTTTTTATTAATATATTTAGGTAGTGATGTGTGTGAACACACTAGGACCGCCGGGGCACTTTTTTCCCTCTTTAGGAGGTTTTTTCCCCCCGGCTTGTATATATGCCTATTGCCCTAATGGGCTACTTATCTTTGTACATTCTCTAGTAGTACATTCGGTATTGTGTGTTGTGCTCCAAGCTTCTTCTTCTTCCTTGTGTTGTTCGCATGCTTCTGCAGACGTCGAACTCCAACAACTGGTATCAGAGCGGGTCGTCACTTCATCTAGGGTGCCGTCGACACTCCTCCGTTTGCAGTCTCAGAATCGTACGAATTTTGGTGCCGAAATCACGATCTGAGCTCATTTCGGCCTCCGAATGCACTCTCGCAGTGCTTGTGCAGGCTATTTTGTCTTTTTGTGCCAAAGGTATATACTTGTTTCTGTTCGCCAGTATAAGCGTCTTGAAGTCTGCTACAGGTTTAGCAGAACTCGTCTGGGCAGTTCCGTTCAACTTTTTGAGATACAATCAATTTTCTGCATCAAGGTATTTTAGTCACTGGCCATGGCTGAAAGCAGTGATGTATTCCGTATGTTGGCTATTGAGGATAAGTTGGATGGTACCAACTACCCATTATGGGGTTATATGATGCGATATGTATTGGTTGCAAAAGGATTGTGGAACATTGTGCAAGGTGTTGAAAGACATCCTCTTACAGGTACTGCGAATACAGGTGCTGGAGCTGATGAAGATTGTTGATGTATGAAACACCACAAGAAATGAATTAATGTGACACTAGAACACCTATATGGTCACCATTAACTCATTGCCACTCCAAACTTTGAGAAATGATAGCCTAAAGTGAGAACTTTGCTTCTACAGAAATTCCTAGTCACCGAAATGACATACCTTCAGTATTTTGCTAATTTATCCTAGCTCACATATTATTTCTCCATGAAACTTTATAGGCTGAAACTAGAAGAGTAGAGCTTTCCAAGAAGCTATCATATGCATGAAACAGATGTCTAGAACTCAAGTTATGGCCTTCACAAGATGACTATGTATAACTGCCAAAATTGGAAATCTTTCCTGTTATAGTAAAAAGCGCCTCTCTAAAATTAGAATTCGATGCCTGGCATCGACTTGCAACGAGAATTCGATGCCGAGCATCGACTTGGGTGTTTTTGGCCACTTTTCAGCAGGGATTCGATGTCAGGCATCGACTTCCTGCATAAAACCTTGATCTTTTGGATACCAAAACTATAGGTGATTTCATGCACACTTAGAATATGACTTATCAACTGGAATTCGATGCCAGGCATCGAGTTGCTCCAACAACATCATGTTTTCAAACACTTCAGCACTGAATGAAAAAGATAAATGAAAATATGACTTATCAGCAGAGATTCGATGCCAAGCATCGAGTTGTTTGGAAAACTTGATCTTTTTAACTCATCACACAATAGGTAATCATGGAGATGATGGAGAGAGTCTCATACACAGAACTTTACTCAGTTCTTTCTCACAGCTATGAAAACTCAGAAGTTTTACAGATGCTTTCTCACTCAGAGAAGCCCGACTATAATCAGTCGTATAAAATAAACTCCTTCTCTCTTTCTATCACTCTCTTCCACTTCTTCTCTCTCGCTCTCTCTCCGCGTCAGTTGATACAAACTAACTTATATAGATTTTTGTATTCTCGTGACATTTTTTAAAAAACTTCTAGAACTAAAGGAAACTAACTTTACAAATATGATACACTTGTGAATTTGTCCCTTCACATAGGCATGGGGTTTTCTTCCTAAGATTTGACCTTCAAATATATGTCCAATTAGTGATTGTTTCTCCAACAACTCCCCCTCAATCATTAATTGACATTCCCTATTTCTTCATATTATCTTCTTTTCTTTTACTCCTGCCATGCTTTTGAATCTGCTGGTCTTCACACCATCCAAGCTCTTTGTCATTATGTCTGCTAACTGATCTTTAGTAGAAATGTACTCCACTTCAATCTCCTTCTCCATTACCTTTTCTCTGAGAAAATGATACTGTATCTCTATGTGCTTTGTCCTTGCATGAAAAACTGGATTTGCTGCAAGATAAAGTGAACTCATATTATCTCCATATATTGTAGGTGTACCTTGATCAATGCCCAAGCTTTTGAACAATGTCTGCATCCATATGACCTCCTTAGCTGCTTCCACAAGTCCTTTGTACTTAGCTTCAGTTGATGATAATGCTACTGTATGTTGTTTCTTTGAACACCAACTTACAAGCTTATCACCAATATATATCATGTAGCCATGAGTTGATCTTCTGTCATCCTGGTTACCTGCCCAGTCTGAGTCACTATAGGCTCTCAACTTCAAATCTGATGTAAAAGGATAATATAATCCTTCCTTTATAGTTCCTTTGATATATCTGAGAACTCTTTGACCTGCAATCCAATGTGGGTCCTTTGGACAATGCATGAATTGTGAAAAAACTCCCACTGCATAACTAAGATCAGGTCTTGTTAGTGTAGCATAAATCAAACTACCCACAAGAGATTGATACTTCCTCATATCTTTGTATTCTGCACCATCATATTTACTGAGCTTGTGATTAACTTCAAGTGGAGTTGAAGCTTCTCTGCAATTTTCCATATCAAACTTCTTCAACAAGTTTAGAAGATACCTTTCTTATGACACATATATGCCATGATCTGTATAAGTAACTTCCATTCCAAGAAAGTATGACAACTTTCCTAGGTCACTGATCTTAAACTCTTTCTCAAGTAATCTCTTTACCTCCTTGATTCCTTCATCTGAAGTACCTGTGATTATAATGTCATCTACATAAATACAAATGTAGATTGTACCTTCCTCTGTTCTTCTGATAAGTAGACTTGGGTCTGCTTTTGAACTTTGATATCCAAGTTCATTCAGATACTTCACCAGTCTATAGTTCCATGCTCTTGGAGCTTGCTTCAATCCATACAATGCTCTTCTCAACCTGCAAACAAAATTTGGATACCTGGAATCTATAAATCCTTGAGGTTGATCCATGTATACCTCGTCTGATATGTATCCATTCAAGAATGCATTTTTTATATCCAATTGACTTAGGGTCCATCCTTTTGAAGCTGCAATAGCAATGATTGTTCTTATAGTTGACATCTTAGCTACAGGACTGAATGTCTCATCATAATCTATGCCATAGGTTTGGGCATAGCCTTTCACCACCAGTCTAGCTTTGTATCTGGCTATACTTCCATCTGCAAGCTTCTTCACTTTATAAACCCATTTATTTCCAATTACTTTCTTACCATTTGGTTTAGGAACAAGTTCCCATGTCTTGTTCTCCTCCAGTGCATTAAACTCTTCCTTCATTGCTTCTTCCCATTGCTTCTTACCTTTAGCTTCATAATAGTTCTGAGGTTCTTCATCATCTTTGACCATATATGCATAGTTCTTCTGAGTTATGTAAGAAGTATCGTAAGAATACCTTTCTGGTTGCCTTCTAGTCCTGCTTGACCTTCTTGGTTCACATTCTTCATATGTGTCTGGATACACCTCTTCATCAAATATAGGAGCTTCTTCATTCCTTCTTGTTAATCCACTTCTAGATGTACTTGCTTGCATATAGTCTTCATCTCTATTTACCTGCATAATTGATTTTCCTTTCTCACATCTTCTTACCTCTTCTTCAAATTCTTCAGCTGTATGACTTTGATCTGCATACCAACTTTTCTGTTCATCAAATGTAACATCTCTAGAAACAAGAAATTGTTTTGTTAGAGGATTCCACAACCTGTAACCCATCTGCTTTTCATCATAACCAATGAACACATATTTTTCTGCTTTTGGTTCAAGTTTATGCCTAAGCTGTGATGGCACATAAGCATATGCAATTGATCCAAACACTTTACAATGATCTAGTGTTGGTTTCTTACCCCACCAAGCTTCATATGGAGTCATTCCATTTAGAGCTGCACATGGTAATCTATTCACAAGATATGTGGCTGTATTTACAGCCTCAGCCCAAAGATAATTTGGACAATTCTTCTCCTTCAGCATAGCTCTAGCAAACTCAACCAAAGTCCTGTTCCTTCTTTCTGCTACACCATTTTGTTGTGGTGTATACCTGCAAGTTATTTCTCTCTTAATACGTGCATTCCAAAGATAATCATTGAACTCTTGGGAGAAGTATTCTCCCCCTCCATCAGACCTCAATCTTTTAAGCTTTTGACTTGTAACTCTCTCTGCATATGCATGAAAATGCTTAAAAGCTCCAAACACTTCTGATCTTTCCTTCAAAACATATAATGTTATCCATCTTGTATCATCATCAATGAAAAGAACATAATACCTTGAGCCACTGATAGATCCTTCTTTTGTTGGTTCCCATACATCTGTATGAATGAGCTCAAGTACTCCATCATGTTTGAATCCTTTCTTCTGAAATGGTAACCTGTGTGCTTTACCCATTTGACATGCTTCACATTTATAAACCATATGTTGACTTTGCACATTTGGTAATCCTAGTACAGACTGATTAGCAACCATAGCTTTAATTCCTCTTTCATTGAAATGACCTAATCTCTTATGCCAGAGATCAAGTTCTATAATCACTCCTTCACCATGTGTGAGCAAAGCTTGACCAATGTTCCCTTGCACTCTTAAAGTAAAGAGTCTACCTTCTTTCTTACCAGAGACAATCTGATTATATCCATTCTCTGGATCTTCAACAAATACTCCTTCATTTGTAAACCTGACTTGAAAACCTTTTTCAACTATCTGTCCCACACTAATCAAGTTTTTAGGTATTGTAGGAACATACAAAACATTGGTTAGCAAATCTGCTCCTTTCTTGCATTTCACTTTTCCAATTGAATGTACACTATGTCTTGTATTATCACCTGTTTGAACTGTATGACTAGAAATGCCTTTTTCCAATTCTGACATCAATTCTATGTTTCCTGACAAATGATTAGAACATCCAGAGTCAATGTAAAATACCTTTAGATCTTCTTTATCTGATGTGTTGATTGAGTTCATCATCAATGATGTATGACTTTCATTCTGTGTGTCATTTGCATAATTGTAGTAGGTGGTGTTGTAGGATTGATTCTGTCCCCAACTTCTTCCTCCACCTCTACCATAGCCTCCTCTTTGACTTTGTCTACCTCTTTGAAAATTACTTTGATATCTTCCACCTCGACCTCTGCTATTGTTGTTTTGATTCTGGTTTGATCCTTGTTGGTTGTGCCAATTGTCATGAGCCAAATGATTACTCAATCCACAGATCCAGCAAGCCTTCTTGTTATTATTTTGATTACCTCTACCTCTTCCAAAACCTCTTGCTCTTCCTCTACCAGTGCCTTTACCTCTTGCATAATAAGCTTGAGAACTAGACTCCTCTTCATCCTTTGCTTTACCTTTATCTCCTTTCTTCTTGTTCTTCATGTACATTGCAGAACTTTGTCCTTTATCTCCATCTCCCTTCAAGTCTTGCTCATATGTGAGCATCAAACCAAGCAACTGGTTCAAATTTGGAACATACTGATTCAAAGAAAGTTCTGTTGATAAGACAAAAGGTTTCCACCTTTCATCTCCTCTCAAACCTGCAAGTAGTTGAGCAATCAATCTGTGATCTTCAACATCTTCATCTATGGATCCAAGACTATCTGCAAGATCCTTCATCTTAGTGACATAATCACTAATGGTTTGACTTGGCTTCTTCTTGAATGTTGTAAACTCTGACCATAGACTTGCTTTCCATGCTTTAGTAGTGCTTTGGAAATGATACTCCAATGCATTCCATATATCTTCAGATGATTCCAATCCTCTGATGTGTGGTAGCAAATGATCAGAGATTGTATTGTAGATGTAGGCTTTTGCACTTGCATCCTTCTTCTACCAATGCTTTAAAGCATCAAGTTCTTCTTTCTTTGGTCGGATTTCATCTTCAAATACTCGCTTCTCTTCTTCACCTGTTACATATACCATGAGATCCTTACTCATAAGTAAAGCTTCCATTCTCATTACCCATGCGGGGTAATTATCTCTGTCCAGTTTGTCAATGGAGATATGATCTGCCATACTCCTTCCCTTCTGCTGCAACCTGTGAGCTTAAAGATAAAGGATAATACCTTTTGAAGTTCTTTGTGTATGAGGATACTTCGAAAGTAATCTTTTGATGCCTTGTGTCTTCAAATGCTTCACCTTTGAAACTTTAATGGAAAACTTTCCAAAACTTCTCGTACCTTTGCCGCCTTCTGTTCTTCAGGACCTTTCTGCTCTGATACCACTTGTTGATGTATGAAAAACCACAAGAAATGAATTAATGTGACACTAGAACACCTCTATGGTCACCATTAACTCATTGCTACTCCAAACTTTGAGAAATGATAGCCTAAAGTGAGAACTTTGCTTCTACAAAAATTCCTAGTCACCGAAATGACATACCTTCAATATTTTGCTAATTTCTCCTAGCTCACATATTATTTCTCCATGAAACTTTATAGGCTGAAACTAGAAGAGTAGAGATTTCCAAGAAGCTATCATATGCATCAAACGGATGTTTAGAACTCAAGTTATGGCCTTCACAAGATGACTATGTATAACTGCCAAAATTGGAAATCTTTCTTGTTATAGTAAAAAGCGCCTGCCTAAAATTAGAATTCGATGCCTGGCATTGACTTGCAACGAGAATTCGATGCCGGGCATCCACTTGGGGTGTTTTTGGCCACTTGTCAGCAGGGATTCGATGCCGGGCATCGACTTCCTGCATAAAACCTTGATCTTTTGGATACCAAAACTATAGGTGATTTCATGCACACTTAGAATATGACTTATCAACTGGAATTCGATGCCAGGCATCGAGTTGCTCCAACAACATCATGTTGTCAAACACTTTAGCACTGAATGAAAAAGATAAATGAAAATATGACTTATCAGCAGAGATTCGATGCCAGGCATCGGGTTGTTTGGAAAACTTGATCTTTTTAACTCATCACACAATAGGTAATCATGGAGATGATGGAGAGAGTCTCATACACAGAACTTTACTCAGTTCTTTCTCACAGCTATGAAAACTCAGAAGTTTTACAGATGCTTTCTCACTCAGAGAAGCCCGACTATAATCAGTCGTATAAAATAAACTCCTTCTCTCTTTCTATCACTCTCTTCCACTTCTTCTCTCTCGCTCTCTCTCCGCGTCAGTTGATACAAACTAACTTATATAGATTTTCGTATTCTCGTGACTTTTTTTAAAAAACTTCTAGAACTAAAGGAAACTAACTTTACAAATATGATACACTTGTGAATTTGTCCCTTCACATAGGCATGGGGTTTTCTTCCTAAGATTTGACCTTCAAATATATGTCCAATTAGTGATTGTTTCTCCAACAAAGATGGTGTCGAAGATGATATTGTGCAGATTCCTATTCGTGCTGCTGTTTCTGCTGCACCTACTGTAGAGCAGATTCATTGGGATGGCAGAGATGCCCAGGCACATGCATTGATAGCTTTGTTTGTCAAACATGCCATTATTCCTCATATTCGCTCTTGTAGAACAGCTAAGGATGCTTGGGATACACTTACCACATTGTACCAAGCTAGGAACGAGGCTCGTGTTGCTTACCTCCGAAAACAGTTGGAGAGTGAGCACATGAATGAAGGTGATTCTATGGATAGTTTCCTAACAAAGATCAAAGACTGAAGGAACAATTGATTTCTGGGGATGAGATTATACCAGATAGCTCACTTGTGCAAACCGTTCTGAATGGTCTTCCTGATTCATATCAGAGTTTTGCTTCTACTCTTCGTTTGATGATGAAAGGCAATCCAAATGCCTTGTGATTTGAGGAGTTAGTCTCTGTTCTGTTGCAGGAAGATCAATCCAGGCAAAACAGGTCCATTATGCATGTTGCAGATCAAGCTTTCTTGGCTAGTCAGAAGGGCAAAGGAAAATGGAGTTCTTCTACTAGTAACCAGAAATCTGCAAATGCTGCACATTTGAAGAACCAAGACAAAGATGAGAAAAAATCAAAAAAGCTAAAATTGTTTTGTAAGTACTATAAAGGGAATGCTCATTATCATAAAGAACTGTCCAAAACTGGCTGCAAAAGAGGCAAAGAAGAAAGAGGCTAGAATGGTTGTTGCAGAAGCCTCTACACCAAAAACGGAGTCTACTAATCTTGTGCAGGAAGAAGAATGGGTGTTCACTACTGTTTGCAGTTTTGACCCATCTTCTCATGAGCAGTGCATGTCTGCAGTAGACTCAGATGTTTGGTACTTTGACAGTGGGGCGACCAAACATATTACCTCGCAGTGTAGTTTCTTCTCTTCACTCGAGCCTGCCCCTACAGGGAATACTGTTACATGCACCAACAGCTCCTCTTATCCTGTTATGGGAGTTGGTAAGATCATTTTGACTACTGCTTATGGTAGTTCTTTCACTTTGTTAGATGCTTTATTTGTGCCAGGGATCAAGAAGAATCTGTTATCAGTTTGTGCATTAGCCAAGATTGGCTTGGTTGTGAAATTTGTTGATGACAGATGTACAGTTCATGATCTGTCAAATGGGGATGTTATTATTGCTTCTGGCATTTTATGTTGTGGGCTGTATAAGCTCATAGACTATGAAAGATCTGAAAATGATTTGGCATGTGTAGTAAATGATTCTCAGGCTATGTCAGATGCAAAGCTTTGGCATGCACGCTTTGATCATCTGAATTTTGCTAGTTTGCTACGCCTGCAGAAATCTGAAATGGTGTCCTCTTTGCCCAAACTTGAGGGACCTGGAAAACATGTTTGTGAAGGCTGTATTTTGGGCAAAATGCAGCGTTCCTCCTTTCCAAAAGATGGTTCAGTTCGGGCTACACAGAAATTGTAGCTTGTACATAGTGATGTCTGTGGTCCTATGCAGACATCCTCTTTTGGAAATTACCTTTACTTCGTGACTTTCATTGATGATTTTTCCAGGCATGCATGGGTATATCCACTCAAAGTAAAGTCCGAAGTGTTCATGTGCTTTAAACAGTTTTTGGTTTTGGCTGAAAATATGTCAGCATGTAAAATGGGCACCCTCTATTCTGATCGAGGGGGGGAATATATGTCTTCTGATTTTAATGCATTTCTAGCTGAACGTGGGATAAAACACCAGTGTATAGTGCCTTATACACCTCAATAGAATGGAGTTGCTGAACAAAAGAACAGGTCACTCATGGAGATGACGAGGTGCATGGTCAAAAGTCAGGCTTTACCACATAGTTTCTGGCTTGAGGCTGTCATGTGTGAAGCATATGTACTGAATAGGTGTCCCACTAAAGCGCTGCAGTCTATCACTCCATATGAGACTTGGCATGACCGCAAGCCATCTGTTGCTCATCTTCGTGTTTTTGGTTGTTTGGCATATGCACTAGTGCCTGAACAACATCGCAGAAAATTGGATGATAAGGCAGTAAAATGTATTTTTGTTGGGTACAGTTCTGAAAGTAAAGGCTATCGTCTATATCATCCACAGACTAAACGCATTCTGGTTAGCCATGATGTTGTCTTTGTGGAAGATGCTATTCAGCCATTGCTTTCATGTACTAAGGAGACATCTGTTAGCTCCAAAGACATGTATGATACTCTGATGCCTCTTTTTACAGGTGGACAGTCTAGTGCTGATCCTAATGAGGCAACTTCTCAGCCTTTGCAGGTTTCATATGATGATGTAGATCATTCTATTTCTCATGCAGATTTACATGATGCACTTGTTGATGAGAGAGCTGATATTGAGCAGGCAAAAATTATGCCAAAATGGCTGGTGCACACTTTGCGTGACAGCAAATTAGATGCACCTTTGTCATATCGTACTCATTTAGGCTCTCATAGTTCCTCCTTTGCATCAGATTGCTATGCTATGGCTGCGTCTAGTCTCTGTGATGAGAATGAGCTTGTTACTTTTGATGAAGCACAGAATTCAGAAAATTGGATGGCTGTTATGCAATCTGAATATGATGCTATAATGAAGAATGGTACATGGTCTTTATGTGACTTGCCTCCTGGCAAGAAGGCCATTGGCACTAAGTGGGTATACAAGCTAAAGCGTAAACCTGATGGTACAGTTGACAGGTATAAGGCTAGGCTTGTTGCAAAGGGTTATGCGCAGGAAAGAGGCATTGATTTTGATGAGACCTTTGCACCTACATGCCATATGACTACTGTTCGGAGCATTTGTGCCCTTGCAGCCCATCATGGTTGGAATGTACATCAGTTGGACATTAAAATAGCATTTTTGAATGGTGACTTGCATGAAGAAGTGTATGTTTTTCAGCCCCGTGGCTTTGTGCAGAAAGGGCATGAAAACTAGGTGTGCAGGTTAAAGAAGGCATTATATGGTTTAAAGCAAGCACCACGTGCTTGGTATGAGAAGATACATGCCTATCTGGTTTCACATGTTTTTGAGAACAGTCCAATTGAAAGCACCTTATATGTTAAGCGTGCTAATGATGTGCTTCTGATCATTGTTGTCTATGTTGATGACATGCTGCTCACTGGTCCTATTGAGAAGCATATTGCTGATTTCAAGGCTGGTTTGCATGCCTCATTTGAGAAGTCTGATTTGGGGCATTTGCATCACTATTTGGGCATTCAATTTATGCAAGTTGATGGTGGAATGGCTTTGTGTCAAACGAAATATATTGACACATTATTGCAGCATTTTGGCCTTGAAGACTGTAAGCCTATTGCCACTCCTATGGAGACAGGTTTACGATTGAGTCTTCATGATGCTGGAGATGCATTTGATGTTGTTCTCTATCAGCAGGCTGTTGGATGCTTGATTTACTTATGCATTACTCGGCCAGATATTCAGTTTGCTGTCTCACAGATGAGCAGGTTTATGTATTGCCCAGGAGTCATGCATTGGAAGGCGGTTAAGCGCATCTTTCACTACTTGAGTGGTACTCGGCTACTTGGGTTGTTTTATCCCAAGGGGGGATCACTACCGCCAGATTTGCATGCTTTTTTGACTCAGATTGGGCTGGTTGCTATGACACTCGTGTGTCCACTAGTGGTTTTTGCTTCATGCTTGGTAGCTCATGTATATCTTGGTTGAGCAAGAAGCAGCCTACTATGGCCACTTCCAGTTGTGAGGCTGAGTATAGGGCAGCTTTCACAGCGACTGTTGAGTGTGTGTGGCTCAGATGCCTTCAGGCTGATTTGGGTGTTGGCCAATCTTCTGCCACCACCATCTTCACTGACAGTCAGAGTGCATTGGCAGTTGCAAGGAACCCTGTGTTCCATGCTCGCACTAAGCACATTGAGGTGCATTATGTCAGGGAGAGGTTCTCTGCTGGGGAGATCAACTTGGCATATGTGCCCACACAGGAGAACATAGCAGACCTTTTCACGAAGGCTCTGCCTAGGGAGAAGTTTGAAGCTTTCTGCAAAGCTTTGGGCTTACTTCCTTTTGTGGAGTGATTTCCACATAGCTTGGCACTTCCTTATACATGAGTGCCAGCTCCTTGTTCACCGCATCACTCCCAGGGGGGATTTGTTGATATATTTAGGTAGTGATGTGTGTGAACACACTAGGACCGCCGGGGCACTTTTTTCCCTCTTTAGGAGGTTTTTTTCCCCCGATTTGTATATACGCCTATTGCCCTAATGGGCTACTTATCTTTGTACATTCTCTAGTAGTACATTCAGTATTGTGTGTTGTGCTCCAAGCTTCTTCTTCTTCCTTGTGTTGTTTGCGTGCTTCCGTAGACGTCTAACTCCAACAATTTTGAAGTGAAGCTAGCAGCATTGTTTGAGTCTATATAGATCCTTGAAAGCTCTAACTCATCACCTAAGTTATCCTCTATGTCGATACATTGCTCTATGTTCCTAGGTTCCTTCCAGTACACATATGAACTTAGCTTCATGCTTAGCAATCCATCCATGAACAATGCCACTTGTTTGGTTGGTGTGGGTAATTTTGGAATCAAACATCTCTTCAAATATTGCCTAAATCTTGTTCCTACTAGTGTAACCATCTCCTAGGGTGTTTGCTTGAAGCTATGTATCAAGGATGAAGTATTGTGCCTAATGCCACTCTTGGAGAACTCAATGATAAAGGCTTCTAGAAATTGGTCTATGTTCTTGGGTTGACCTTGGTGTAGTGATTGAAACCATGTCAAGGAGGTTTTTTTAGAGTTAGACCAAAGGCATTATATTGAGTGAAAAAGTCATCCACCTATTCAACTCTTAGTACTTTTCTAAACTCTGCTACATGATCGTACATGTCCCTATGCCATCCAAATAGTTTTTCATAAATTTAACTAGTGTAGTGGGCCTCAAGATCCTAGGGTGTTCTTTAGGTCTCAGCAAGGGAAACTCATCCCTGCCTCTTTGATTTCTTGGGCCTCTAGGTATTGCATTATCTAGTCCATCCATTTCATCTCTAGTTCTTTCTCTCCTAAGGGGGTTCACAAAAATTACTTTAGATCTCTCCCTAGCTCTTCCCTTTTGGGTGCCATGAGCCTTAGAGGATCTAGATTCTTGTTGGCCATAAGAAACGTTTGTGGGGGAGAAACTAATTCACCCTTCCAAGTGTAGGCGTGCCTACCATGCTCCATCAATACAAACACTCTTTCTTATGTGTTGTCTAAATAGACCACCTTGCCTGACGTCTTAGAGTCCTTGAATTCATATATCATGACTTCTCCTACTTCATTAGGTTGAAAAGGTTTGGGCCTCCAAAAAGCTTCATCAGTCTCTATTCAAGAATAGATCAATGCTTTTATTATCTTGGGGAATCCAATATGGGTTAATCACTCCTGTCAAGATGGATTTTTTGTGGGGTGTCATGGGTTCTCCTCCTAAGTTTCCTTGTTCTAGGTCCCCTATCTCATTTTCTAGGATAACAATTCCAAACTCATGTGTCTTGTCCAATAAGTTGGTGACCACATACATGGTTCCTTGCTTATCAATATATGAGCCCTCTTCAAATTTGACCATGAGGTGTTCAAGTCCAAAGGGTTGGTTAGGGTTTTCGAGTTGAACAACAGACCTTTGCAAAACATCCTCATAGATGCAGGTACCTAATCGGTTGGTCCTATATAATCCAATTGCATCTTATAATGGCCTTCTAGTGTCTGTAAATAGGTGATGCCTGAACTACCTACTGGTCCTTCCATGCTAAAGGACATTTCTGAATCACTAGTCTCTGAACTTAGCACGTAGGGATAATCATTGAGCTGTTGAGCCCATGACCTTGCTATGTGATTGACACTAGCTTCAGATGATCTGAATCTTTGTCTATCCCGACCTAGCTGAAGTATTTTGATCGTGGTGCACCACAATTTACTCTCCTGCTCTACGATGATACCCTCAGAGTAGAAAACCAAGCTCTAAGCACTGCACTTAGTAGTCCATACAGAGGATACAAAATACATAGAAAACACACTACACAGGGAGCATGAAGATAAATTTTGTAGGTGTTACAAATGCAATCAAACTTACAGTCTCTAGCTGACCAGACCACTATATGTTTCATTAAGGAACATATGCAAAAGTGTTTGATGGCCATTTTGACCTTTCACATGGACACTAATGGTAACAATCTCCCACTAAAGGCTAGCATGGCCAAAGTGGCTATGGGACAAAAATAAAGAATGATAAAGAATACCCGAGTGTAAGTATACAAACTATACCTCCCATTTGATTGGCATGAATCAAGTAACCCCCATCAAGTGACAATAGTTTCACTTAGTCATAATTATTGTAATGGACAAAATCTGAGTTAAGAAACAAAAAGTTATTATTATATCATGCTTATAAAAGGGGAAAAGGGCATGCTCAAGTGTTTCTAGTAGAGGCATCATGTCCTTCAATTATATAATTATGTACTTGCTAGTTAAGCTTTAAGCTTTAACTACTAACATATCTAGAATAGTTTTGGCAACTATCTTTATTATGAAAAAATAAGGAGTAGATTCTTCAAGCTTATAGCAACATTTCAGCAAAGAAAGAATGCAAGTCCACGGCCATCACAAGCATCAAGTTTATAATTGGTACGTACTTATTTATGGCTTCGAGGTGTGAGGAAGTAAAACCTATATTGCCAACTTGATGGAAGCAAATAATGTAATTCGTGCTTCCAAATCAGACTCTAAAAAATTAGAAGCAAACTAAGATATGAGGAGGAAATTCAAAGAAAAAACTTACAGATTTATTTTAAATATTGGTGGGCAAGAAAGAAGATACACTGAGGAAAGAGATAAGTAAACTCCTAAACAAGAACCAACACAAGGAAGAGGTCACCTATATGATACATAAAATGCACTTCTACAAAAGAGAACATTGACTTAATTAGCAACCACTTCACTCAACTCTTGGGGGTGTCCTCGCCCCTCACTTCTTAGAGATGGGATTGCATCGCTACCATCTCTAGAATTAGATCAAAAGAATTCCTCAAAACATCATGCATCTTCTCGACTCCCCTATCACTCACACAAAGATTTTAGAAGTTATTGATGCTCTACCTAATGGTAAAATCCTAGGCCTAGATGGTCTCACCAACAAGTTCTTCAAGACTTTCAAGAGCCTTGGTGAAACCACTAATTTTGGTGTGGAAGGAGGCCCTCCAATTTGGTGCTCTTTCTAACTTTCTTAATGAAGGGGTGATTAAGCTAACTCACAAAAAGAAAGAAAAAACAAGATTGAAAACTAGAGATCCATCACTATGCTACAAAATGGATATAAGATCTTTGCGATGGCTCTTGCGAATCACATTATCTCCCATCTATGTTCATGGATCAATAAGGATGAAAAGGGATTCATAAAGGGAATGTCCATCTTGGAGGCCATTATTGATGTGTGGTAATGCTTGGAATTTGCTGAGGAATCTTCACAAGATGTCCTCTTCATCAAGATCGATTTTGACAAACCATACGATTGTCTGAAATGAGATTTCATTCTGCAATCTATTAGGCCATCGAGAGAAGCGAAGTTTGCTATTTTTCATTATTCAGTAATTCTCTAGTGAGAAGTCTTGACCGAAGAGTCGCACTGGTTCGAATGTAACTTTTCAAAAAGTAATAGAACTAACTCTCTCAGTGTACATGGAGAGACGGATACCGACATGCCAGACTATGAGGCCCATAGGATTGCAAAAATCTTGTTAAACATAACATGAGTATCCAAATACTATTTCTCTTTGTTTTGTTATGTTCAAGTAGTACATGATATTTAATTGTGGTGTCTGTGAGGAAGAACTAGGTGTGTAATAATCTGCATGAAATATTAATAGAGAATTCTGTGTCTATTCGGTATTTGCATCCTAATTGTTGTTGCGATAATCTCATGCAGTGATCAGGTGTACTACGTTTGGAGTAGATTAAGTTGGTGTTTTATTAAGTGAGGATTATCTTGTTAAGTACCATGTAGAGAGACACATGTTGGTGCAGACCAATCACCAATTGAAGGCTTGGAAGATTAAAGAATGAAGGAAGAATCAATTCTTGAAGTTTGGAAGAACATTACATTCAGAGGATAAGAGAAGTGTACACATATGTACATTAGTATAGTCATAGGTGACTTAGATCTTTGTGTGAGTAAGAATCTTGTACAAATTATCTATAAATACTTTGAGAAAAGTCGGGGCATGTATGAGAGCATATGTGACAATAGTTAGAAGCCAAGATTGAGGAAGTTAGAAGTCATGAGATAGAGAAAAGTTAGTTGTGTTAGCTCTCATCACTCAGTTGTAAACTTTTCTGAGTAATTGAAAATCTTGCGCCCGATATTTCTGCGTGTTCTCCGTCTACAGTAGATCAATCATGAAATGCTTTTGTACAAGTCTAAGTTGGAAGGTGCTTGACTTCTGTACAAAGTTTTAGCTTCCAATTGCAATCAGGCTTAGAGAATTAAGAGTAGGAACATTCATATGTGAAGTGTGTTCACAGGTTCCTAAAACAGGCGCAGATTTCGAAGTTAATGTTTTGATCATTTCTCCTAGCACAGTTTAAAGTTTTGCATGAGTGAGGACTTAATCTTTAAGTTGAAAGATAAGCTACTCATGGCTAGAAGCATTTTGGAAAACGGGTTCTATTCAAGGAGAACCAAGTCTTAAAAGTTGCAGGTGTAAAGTCGACTGTTCTGAGTGACAGTTTCTAACATAGGTAACTTGTGAAGTCAATTTCTCAAGTTATACTTAAGCTTTTGAAGTAATTTAACTTGGAGGAGATGCGCAATCTCTAGGAGATGATTCGTACAAAGTTTCATCAAAAACTTTACACGTTTGATAGGTTAATGTGGAGAAATAGTGCAGCAGACTTTTCTGTGTTTCATCTTCTTCACAGATTTGTTAATCTTTTGATAGTTAGCAATTGATCCTCTAAATTAGTGGAGTATTTGACTTACTCTTGGTATAGAGGTGCTCTAATCACAAGAGTAAGTTGTTCTTTTGGAGATTAGCACTCTCCATCAGTGGTATCAGAGCAGGAGACATCAAATCAAGGAAAGGAGGATCCCGACTGCTGCAGATTCAAGAAATTCAACACTTGAAGTACTAAGAAGTGAAAGCTTGGAGTCAAAAGCCTGAGGAGAAGACTACTCGACATCAAGAAAAGCAAAAGGAGTCTAATTCGAAGTAAAGGTACATACATTGTTTGTAAAGCTTGAAGATTTCAATACACAGGTGGATACAAGATGGGAGATGCTCTACAGATAGAGAAATTGGATAGAGAAAACTATCCTGCATGGTCAATGAGGATGGAAGCTCATCTTATGAGCAAAGATTTAATTGGTTACATCACAGGAGAAGAAGAGAAGCCAGAGTTCAGAGATCCTAGTGTTCCAACTAGGGAAGAGTTAGCAGATCTGAAAAATTGGATGAAGAAAGATGCTCAAGCTAGGAGCATTATCTATATGGGAGTCAATGATTACTTGTTACCTCATATTAGAGGTCTTGAAAGTGCAACTGACATATGGAATGCTTTGGAGGAGCATTTCCAGAACACTACAAAGTCAAGGAAGGCATCCTTATGGGCAGAGTTTACTACCTTCAAGAAGAAGGCCTCTCAATCCATCTCAGACTATGTAACAAGGATGAAAGATATTGCAGATGCTTTAGGAGCTGTTGATGAAGACATTGAGGAGGATAAATTGGTAAGGCAAATCCTTACAGGGTTGAGAGGTGATGACAAATGGAAGCCATTTATTTTGTCTACAGAACTATCACTTGACCATTTCACTCCTGATTTAAATCAATTGTTAGGTCATATGCTAACATTTGAGCAGGATGTTAAAGGAGATGGTGACAAGAGTACAGGACATGCAATGTACTCAAAGGACAAGAAGAAGAATAGCAAAGGAAAACAACAAGCAGGTGAAGATGAAGGAACAACTACTCAAGCCAACTTCCTAAGAGGAAGAGGAGGTGGCAAAGGTAGAGGAAGAGGCAGGAACAACAAAGATGGAGGCAAAGCTTGCTGGATTTGTGGTAAGACAAATCACTTAGCTAATGATTGTTGGCATAATAATCAGAATAATGGTGGATACAATCAAAATTATAATTCAAGAGGAAGAGGTGGCAGAAATCAAAGAGGTAATTACAGAGGTAGAGGTGGAAGGAATTACTTTGGAAGAAATGCAGGTAGAGGATTCCAAAGTCAACAATACAACAACACCTACTACAATTATGCTTCAGATCAAAAGGAAGATTCAACATTGATAATGAATGCAACATGTGAAAGGCAGAGTGAAGATCAAAGAGTCTTCTACATTGACTCAGGGTGTAGCAATCACCTGAGTGGTAACATATCTTTGATGACTGATTTGGAAAGTAAAGTTTTTAATCATGTTGTTCAAACAGGTGACAACACAAAACACAATGTGAAGTCAATTGGATCAGTGAAGGCCAAGGATGGAAGCACCTTATTGAGTAAGGTCTTGTATGTTCCTACAATCCCTAAGAATTTGATAAGTGTAGGACAAATTGTTGAAAAGGGATATGAAGTAAGGTTCACTAATGATGGAGTATATGTGGAAGACCCTAGCCAAGGGTATAAACAGATTGTTTCAGGGAAAAAGGAAGGAAGATTATTTACATTGAAGATTCAAGGCAATATTGGTCATGCTATGTTCACATATGGAGGACATAAGATCTCTGAGTTAGATATTTGGCACAAGAGGCTTGGACATTTCAATGAAAGAGGTATTAAAGATATGGTTAATAATGGTTCAGTGATAGGATTGCCTAATGTTGCAGGTCAACATATGACATACAAATGTGAGGCATGTCAATTAGGTAAGGCTCATAAACATTCCTATTCCAAGCATGGTTTTATGTACTCAGAGAAGCTTGAGTTGGTACACACAGATGTGTGGGGACCATCAAAAGATTTCAGTATAAATGGATCAAGGTATTATGTGATTTATGTTGATGATGCTACTAGGTGGATCACTATCTATGTGATCAAAGATAAGTCAGAAGTGTTTAATACATTTAAGCACTATCATGCATATGCAGAAAGAATTACAGGTCATAAGTTGAAAAGACTAAGGTCAGATGGAGGGGGAGAGTATTTCTCAAATGAGTTCAGTGATTACTTATGGAATGCAGGTATAAAAAGGGAAGTTACTTGTAGGTACTCTCCTCAACAAAATGGTGTTGCAGAAAGGAGAAATAGAACAATTGTTGAGTTTGCAAGATCCATGATGAAGGAGAAAAATTGCCCTAATTATTTGTGGGCTGAGGCTGTAAATACAGCCACTTATTTGGTCAATAGGTTACCATGTAAAGCCTTGCAGGGTATGACACCATATGAGGCTTGGTGGGGTAAAAGACCTACCTTGGATCATTGCAGAGTATTTGGGTGTGTGGCATATGCATATGTGCCATCACAATTAAGGCACAAGTTGGAGCCTAAAGCTGAAAAGTATGTTTTCATTGGCTATGATGATAAGCAGATGGGCTATAGATTGTGGAGTCCATCAACAAAGCAATTTATGGTTTCTAAGGATGTTACATTTGATGAACAAAGCACTTGGTATGCAGGTACAATCAACATCAATACAGGTGATGAAGAAGAAGTGAGTCAAAGAAAAGGTAAATCAAAAGTTCAGATATTTGATGAGCAAGAGAATAATGAAGTGCAGGTTGAAGTGGAAGAGACACCAAGATTTGATCCTGAATGTGAAGAGCCAGAAACCTCAAGGAGTGGAGAACTCAGAAGGTCAACAAGAAATAGGTGGCAACCTACAAGGTATAGTTATGATACTTCATTTCTAGCCACAAAAGATTATGCTTATATGGTGAATACAGATGAAGACCCTTCTACATATGAAGAGGCAAAAGGTAAGGAAAAATGGGAGAATGCTATGCAGGAGGAATATGATGCACTATTGGAGAATCAAACTTGGGATTTGGTTCCAAAACCAAATAGTCAGAAGATTATTGGATGCAAGTGGGTCTACAAGACAAAAAGGTTTGCAGATGGAAGTGTGTCTAGATACAAAGCTAGACTTGTTGTCAAAGGCTTTGCTCAAACATATGGTATTGATTATGATGAGACCTATAGTCCTGTGGCAAAGATGACAACCATAAGGACACTTATTGCTATTGCTGCATGTAAAGGTTGGAAGCTATGTCAACTTGATGTGAAAAATGCTTTTTTGAATGGTTACATTTCAGATGATGTATTCATGGAGCAACCTCAAGGGTTCAGAGATAAAAGGTATCCAGATCATGTGTGCAAGCTCAAGAGAGCTTTGTATGGCTTGAAGCAGGCCCCAAGGGCATGGAACTATAGACTTGTGAAGTTCCTAAAAGAACTTGGTTTTCAGGTGTCTAAAGCAGATAGTAGCTTGCTTGTCAAGGCAAGTGAAAATGGTTTCATATACATGTGCATATATGTTGATGATATAATTCTTACAGGGACAGATGAAGAAGGAATACAAAAGCTTAAGAGGCAAATGGAAAAGGAGTTCAAGATAAGTGACTTGGGAGACTTATCATACTTCTTGGGCATGGAGATTACATATACTCAACATGGAGTATTTGTGACCCAAGAAAGGTATTTGAAGAACTTGTTAATCAAGTTTAAAATGGATGATTGCAGGGTAGCACCTACACCAATGGAGGTGAATCACAAATTGAGTAAGTATGGAGGTGAAGAATTCAAGGACATCAGACAATATCAGAGTTTGGTTGGTAGCCTTATCTATGCTACTCTAACTAGACCTGATTTATCATATGCAGTAGGAGTTTTGTCTCAATTTATGCATTGCCCAAGGAAAGAACATTGGATTGCAGGACAAAGGGTGTTGAGGTACATTAAGGGTACACTCAATGAAGGTTTGTATTATGGGTTTACCTCAGATACAAATATCAAAATTTATAGTGATGCAGATTGGGCAGGTAATCCAGATGATAGAAGATCAACCTATGGATATATGTGTTATGTGGGAGATAAGTTAATCTCATGGTGTTCTAAGAAGCAACATACAGTTGCTTTGTCTTCTACAGAAGCTGAGTATAAAGGCATGGTTGAAGCTGCAAAGGAAGTAATTTGGGTCAAGACATTGATGAAGAGTCTTGACATTATGCATGGGGTACCAATTATATATGGAGATAACATGAGTTCATTGTATTTAGCTGCTAATCCTGTATTTCATGCCAGGACCAAACACATTGAGATTCAGTATCACTTTCTAAGAGAGAAGGTGATGGATAAAGAGATTGAAGTAATCCATACTTCAACAAAAGATCAGATAGCTGATATGCTTACAAAAGGCTTGGATGGACCAAAGTTACAAAGGTTCAAAGACATGGCAGGTATAAAGAAGACAGAGAAGACCTCAATTGATGATTGAGGGGGAGCTGTTGGTGCAGACCAATCACCAATTGAAGGCTTGGAAGATTAAAGAATGAAGGAAGAATCAATTCTTGAAGTTTGGAAGAACATTACATTCAGAGGATAAGAGAAGTGTACACATATGTACATTAGTATAGTCATAGGTGACTTAGATCTTTGTGTGAGTAAGAATCTTGTACAAATTATCTATAAATACTTTGAGAAAAGTCGGGGCATGTATGAGAGCATATGTGACAATAGTTAGAAGCCAAGATTGAGGAAGTTAGAAGTCATGAGATAGAGAAAAGTTAGTTGTGTTAGCTCTCATCACTCAGTTGTAAACTTTTCTGAGTAATTGAAAATCTTGCGCCCGATATTTCTGCGTGTTCTCCGTCTACAGTAGATCAATCATGAAATGCTTTTGTACAAGTCTAAGTTGGAAGGTGCTTGACTTCTGTACAAAGTTTTAGCTTCCAATTGCAATCAGGCTTAGAGAATTAAGAGTAGGAACATTCATATGTGAAGTGTGTTCACAGGTTCCTAAAACAGGCGCAGATTTCGAAGTTAATGTTTTGATCATTTCTCCTAGCACAGTTTAAAGTTTTGCATGAGTGAGGACTTAATCTTTAAGTTGAAAGATAAGCTACTCATGGCTAGAAGCATTTTGGAAAACGGGTTCTATTCAAGGAGAACCAAGTCTTAAAAGTTGCAGGTGTAAAGTCGACTGTTCTGAGTGACAGTTTCTGACATAGGTAACTTGTGAAGTCAATTTCTCAAGTTATACTTAAGCTTTTGAAGTAATTTAACTTGGAGGAGATGCGCAATCTCTAGGAGATGATTCGTACAAAGTTTCATCAAAAACTTTACACGTTTGATAGGTTAATGTGGAGAAATAGTGCAGCAGACTTTTCTGTGTTTCATCTTCTTCACAGATTTGTTAATCTTTTGATAGTTAGCAATTGATCCTCTAAATTAGTGGAGTATTTGACTTACTCTTGGTATAGAGGTGCTCTAATCACAAGAGTAAGTTGTTCTTTTGGAGATTAGCACTCTCCATCAACACACACATGAATCTAGAATAATCTAGGTTCTTCCACCCAAGAACCCACCGTGACCTATCCTTCCTAACCATATTGGAGATAGAGGTTAACACTAGCGATCCTATTGGGGAGTGGTTGTTATAGTCTACATGCCAGCAACACGATCTGATGAAACCTACCCAAAACATAAAAGTGACAGTCATCCCGTTCCAATGACTAGTACGTTAGCCACCCCGCAACTCAGTTCTAGGGAAGTGTGGAGAATGCCAATAGAGCGATGGGTTGCCACATCATTCCCAAGATTTTGGAGTCGTAGAAAGGTTCCCTTATCTAGTGAACCAAAAATGATACAACAACTGAATCTAGAATTTCTAGGCAATACGGTACCACCTTTGGGACAAGCATCACCCACGAGTTCCGATTTTGAAGAAGTCATATATGCACTTGAAGGTTTTAGCCTGAGACAAATGGCTGATCCATAGGGTTTACAAAGAAGATAGTATCCAACCGGAATGTCTTATGCCAAATTCTATGGTTTTCCTGGTGTTGACCTAGACACTCATATACATGCTTTCAATATTAATTATAGTGTACTAGAAAATCCCAATGATGATGTGTATAAGGCTCAAATGTTCCAATGAACCTTGATGAATGAAGCCACATGGTGGTTGACGGAATTTGACTTGAACCATTTTCAAAAATATGATGCTAGTAGGGATGCCTTTTTGCAACGATTCAAACTGAAGAAAAATCGAGCATAAAGTTTTGACTTTTTAGAGAATAATAAACAAGAAACCAACCAAGAAGTGCAAGAATATGCAACAATCTTCTGAACTCATCTCAGGTAGTTACCTACAGCAAATGCAAATTTACCGATAGATATCATCACACAATGGTTCATCAATGGACTCTATCCATGGTTGCAATAGATTATGATTATCTCGTGTATTGGTGGTATGACCTTAGATGTAGTCATTGACATGGATCTGCAATTGGAACATAAGATTGGAGGTTTTGTAGAGGATTTAGAGTGGATGAGGACCAAAAAGAGTAAATCATAGGATATTTTAAAATAGTTTTTTTTGCATAAAATGCAAAATTCCCAAGCATGTTGTTGCAAACTATGCATTGAATCAAGTATATTGTGCCATTTGATAAAATAGAAGTCACTCTCCCAATACATATCCATATAAAACCAAAAACCAAAACCGGTTAGCAATCAATGCAATCATATAGGAACCTAGAGAATTCCCAGTCAACTATGTTCCACCCCATCTTTGCAATCCAGCTTACTCATCATATACCAATTATCAAACACAATGACTAGGAAATTACAATCACACATGCTAGAATCAGGAAATGGGTAATCCCACTAATTAAGTATTACAAAATCGTTGTCATTTTCATGGAGAAATGGGGCATATCTGAAGACACTATAACGATGTGCAAGAGTATGATAAATGCAAGAAACACAAGTGAAATCCAATGAAAAATATGGTTATTATTACACCTGCAGACCCACACGCTACTACAAGTACAGACATGATGTGGTAAAACACCACAAATAGCCGTTTGAGTTTTTGAACTAGGTTTTAAAGAGAAAAAGAGGATGATAGCTAAGGCAAGCAAATGGGCTCAAGCTAAAGCCCCGATCTTCCCTACTCCACAATAGGTTACTAACTTTGTAGCTGAAACACCACCCAAAAGCATTCCAAAATCATGCATAATATTTTGATCACCACGCAAGGTGCAGTTTTCCATATGACCTTTGTAGTCCTAGATCTTTGAGAGTCCAGTTTGGATTATAACCTACTATTTTGTAGACCCTAGTTGAAACAAGCCAAGGTATTGCAAGATTGTTCATCCCATGAGCTCATTTTTATGTGTCATCACGGGAAATATACTGTTCCCATTGATTAATTTAAACCTTGTAAGTTACATGCTCATCGTTGCATGGCTAAGCCTATGCATATGTTGGGCGTGTTGTCCAATGATGAGGAAACAACTTTTCTCTGAGCTAACTAGGATTGGTTATCACTAGGCACTATGGACTTACAATGTGTACTAGATCAATGGTCTCTAGCATCCTCTATAGTACATCCAACTGCTATTGAGACCAGAGAAGGCCCTGAGGAAGCATTGGATTTAAGGGAGTTACACCATAAAGAAATTAGTGGTGTTCTTGATCATCTCGGGCACCAATCTTACGTGCCTGAGGATCAATTGACCACATTTCATCTCCATGATGATAGTAATCCCCAACCAATCAAAATCAAAGCTGATTTGGATTAACCTTTTTTATGAGATTTACTCTCCTTATTAATTGAATTCACCGATGTGTTTGCATGGAATTATAAAGATATGAAATGGTTAGGTCCTAGAATCTACCAACATGAGGTAGTAGTTAAATGAGACATTTATCAAGATAAACAACAAAATTATAGGATGAAACCTTATTATGCCAAACAAGTAAAAGAGGAACTAGATTGCCTCCTACGATTTTGTTTTATTGCTCCTATTAAACGCGTCAAATGCCTTTCACCAATAGTGATCATACCAAAGAAAAACGAACAACTTTGAATCTGTCTGGACTACCAAAAACTCAATCCAAAAACTATTACTGACCCTTTTCCCTTACCATATTTGGATAGCATGCTTGATGAGGTAGCTAGATACGAAACATATTCTTTTTTGGATGGGTATAGTGCCTATAACCAAGTGCATATGCCAAAGAAGATATTCCAAAAACAACTTTTATTATGAACTGGGGAGTTTATGCCTGTAGGGTCATGTTGTTTGATCTTTGTAATGATCCCAACACTTGTCAATGATGTATGAAAAATATCTTTTCCCCATATTTGAACAGTTTCATGCATGTGTTTTTGGATGATTTTTCATTTTTGGGTGCCAAGATGGATCATTTGCAACACCTTTACTTATGTTTCTTGAAGTGCCAAAAATACCGAATTCGCGTTAACCTTGTAAATCCATTTTTGGGGTGTCATGTGGTAAATTTTTAGGACATATGATTTCCCACTACGGTATTCAAGTTGACCCTGATAAAGTGTAGGCTATACTTCAGGCCCCACCACTGACATCCCCAAAGGAAGTTCTCTAGTTTCTAGGACAGATTCCCAGGCATGGTCATCACCTACATTGGCTCTCCCATTTAGCTATTCCCCTTACCCGCCTGACTATGGTAGCTGTCCACGAGTTCCAGTGGAATGATGAGTGCCACACTATTTTCCTCTCTCTTAAGCAATTGTTAACGCAAGCTCCTATTCTTCAAGCCCCCAATGGGAGTTACCTTTTCATGTGTTTTTTGTTGCTTCTGATATTTGTTGGAGTTCGAGGTCTATGGAAGCACGCTAACAACACAAGGAAGAAGCAGAAGCTTGGAACACAACACACAATACTGAATTTATTACCACTAGAATGTACAAAGATTAGTCGCCCATTTGGGCAATATGCATATATACAAGCTAGGGAAAAAAGTGTTGCGAACATTTGTTTTATGTAGGGTACAAGTTTCAAATTATGTAAATACCTTTGGGAAGTCTTCAAATACTTCAAGAAGGCTCATATTATTCATAAAATGTAGCAAAAATACCACGTGAGTTCTAGAACATGGTGAGTCAAATTAGTGAGTCACAAAGGAGCTTCAGTGGTGTCCTAGTGGAAGGTCGATGTGGCTAGTTCTCAAAGTCCATCAATACTTTGCTTATTTGAGCACTTGAGTCATGTAATACCTCCATCCAAGTGTCTACCACGAATTTAGATGTATTAGGAAGGTTTTAGATTAGTTTCCCATGCTATAAAAAGAGGAGAAAAGTCGTGATCTTGTGGGATGTCCAAGAGAGTCATATGTGTATCTCTACACTACTGTAGTTTTGTATGCAGAGATTGCAGAGCTTGTATCTCCCTCATTATATATCCAAATTACATGTTTGATAGCTCATTGGAAAGCTCTTACTGTCTACTTTCTTCGTGTAAATTTTCATAATCATTGAATTTGTGAGCTGAGAGCAATACTCTCTGCAAGTAGTGTGTGTTCTCTGTTTTTTATCCCTGCTGAAGGTCTCCATTAAATCTCAAACTTGCAGAGGTCATATCTCCTTGTGTATGTATCCAAATCATGTGTTCTTTGGCTTGTTAGAAAGCTCTTGAAGTCTACTTGTATTCTGGAAAGTTTCAAAGTCATTGGAGTTGTGAGTTAAGAGCAGTAGTCTCTGCAAGTGATGTGTGTCCTCAGGTTCATCTTTGTTTCAAGGTCTCCATTAAAGCTGCATATTGCAGAGGTCATAGCTCATTGTGTATTTATCCATTTGAGGTGTTCTATATCTTGTTGGAAAGCTCTTAGAGTCTAGTTTATGTGTGTGAAACAGTTTTGGAAAATTCCAAGTGAGTAAAGAGCAATTTGCTCTGCAAGAAAATTGGTCTGTGCATACAAGTTTGTGAAAAAGTCAACTAGGTCCTGTTGGGTTTCACCTACTTCTAGCTGTACTTTGGAGATCAATAAACTCCAACATTGGTATCAGAGCAAGTACTTGGAGGCTTGGAGAAGGTTATCATACCTTGACGAAGAATTTGAAGCTATCAAAGAAGCAGTTCATCATCAACACTACACAAAGGTAGAAGAAGATTGCAAGGAGGCATCTGAAGCAACATCCAAGCAAAGAAAGGTGCACATACCTCATTTACAAGGTAAATATTATATTTCTTCTCATCACACACATTGGAAAGGAGGCTTAAAGGAGGAAGCTTAGCATTTGTATTATGGGAGACCAACATGCACAAATAGAGAAGCTTGATAATACCAATTATCAAGCATGGAAGTTTAGAATCACAGCATACTTGCAAGGTAGAGGCTTGTATGGTTTGATTGACGGCACAGATATCAAACCCACATTACCAGAGGGCCCAAATCAGCAACAATTGAGGGAGTTTAGACTTTGGAATGAGAGAGACAAAAGGGTTATATTCATTTTATCACAAAATATTCAAGATTCAATGGTAGGACACATAGAAGATCTAGACACAAGTAGAGATGTTTGGCTTGCATTGGAAAGGTTGTATGCTACAGGTACAAGAACAAGGAAGATTCAACTCAAAAATGAGTTGAATAACATAAAGAAAGATACAAGGACATCGGTCAATGATTTGGTGGAGGACGACGACTTGGTTGCACAACTCTCAACGGACTCAAAGATGATGAGAGATGGAAACCCTTCATTACTTCAGTTTATGTCAGAGGAGAATTACCAGATTTTGATCAACTTATTGCCCTCATGGTCACGAAGGAGATGAATCTAAATGGTTCTACTTCAAATCAAAAAGGATCTCAAGGACAAGCTCTTTATGTAGGATCATCAAGAGGTGGAAACAGAGGTGGAAGAGGTTCAAATAGAGGTCGAGGAAGAAGGAGCGATGATCAAAGGACTTCAAGTGGCTTCTTCAACACAAGAGGAAGAGGAAGATCAAGTGCTAGAGGTACGAGAGGCTACTACAACTACAACCAAAGACAAAGGAGTGAAGATAATAAGAACAATTGCTATATATGTGGAAGGTATGGACACTATGCCAAAGATTGTTATCAAAATGAAAATAATCAAGGTGGTAATCAAAGAGGAGGCTATTCAAGAAGAGGTAAACAACAAGGAAATTATGCAGTTGAAGGTAAAAGTGATGATTATGATTCTCTTCTTATGATGAATGTAGAAACTAAGATGAATTGCAATAGCGATGTATGGTATGTAGATAGTGGTTGTTCTAATCACATGTCTCATGATGCTTCATGGTTTTCTAATATGCATAATCCGTCATGTAAAGGTCATGTTGAAACAGGAGATGATACAACACATAAGATTATGCAGGTTGGAGATGTTGTTATGCAGGATAAGAGCAAGACAAATTGCTTGAAGGATGTACTTTATGTGCCAACGATCACTAAGAATTTGATGTCGGTTGGTCAAATGGTAGAAAAAGGTCTACAAGTGAGATTTAATCATGCAGGTTGCTTCATTGAGGATCCAAAGCAAAGGAGGTTAATTGCTAGAGGTCAAAAACAAGGTAGATTGTTTACATTCAAGGTAAACCCAAATCGTACAAACTATTTCTCTTATGGTATGCATCGAATAGCAGAGCTTGATCTATGGCACAAAAGGATTGGACACATGAATGTACACAGGTTAAAGGAGCTATCAAAGAAGAGGATTGTTGAAGGATTACCTGATCTTACTAAGCAACATATGGTGCATCTTTGTGAAGCATGTCAAATGGGTAAGCAGAGTAGACAACCTTTCAAGCATTCAAGCTATGTAAGTGATGGTTTGCTAGATCTCATACACACAGATGTGTGGGGACCTACTAAAGAGGCATCCTTGGTTGGTAATAAGTACTATGTATCATTCATTGATGATCATAGTAGAATGACATTTGTGTATTTCATTAAACATAAGAGTGAGGTTTTTGATTGTTTCAAGAAGTTCAAATCATATGTCGAAAAGCAAACAGGAAGGTATATTAAGAAGCTAAGATCCGATGGAGGAGGAGAGTATTTCTCTCAAGCTTTTACTGATTTTTTGTATGATGAAGGTATCAAAAGAGAAGTTACATGCAGGTATACTCCACAACAAAATGGAGTCGCAGAAAGAAGAAACAGAATCATAGCAGAAGCATCTAGAAGCATGCTTAATGATATGTGTTTGCCTAATTATTTTTGGGCTCAAGCTGTTAGCACAAGTGTTTACATTATGAATAGAGTTCCGACTGCTGGAGTTCATCATTTGACACCATATGAGGTATGGCATGGAAGGAAACCAAGTGTAAGTCATTTGAAAGTATTTGGCTGTGTATGTTATGTACATGTACCTAGTGAGGTGAGATCTAAACTTGATGCGAAATCAGAAAAATGTATATTTATTGGTTATGCAGATACTCAAAGAGGATATAGATGCTATAATCCTCATACCAATAAGGTTGTTGTGTCAAGAGATGTAAACTTTGATGAATCACTTTCATGGTATGCAGATAAGAATTGTTTGCAGGTCATGGATGAAAATGAAGAAAGTGTGGTTGAAGGAGATGAATGCATAGTTCAGCCATCAGGAAGTTTAAATGATGAAAGGAGTGGTTTAGATGAAGAAAGAGGATCACCTTTCAATGGAAGATTAAGGCAAGAGTCACCTCCAAGTGTTAAAAGTAAAGGTAAACTCAAACTTGTTGAAGTTAATGATGAAGGAGAGGAAATTAGTGATGTATGTGAGTATGGAGAATCATCAAAGGTTCCTAATAAGAAAGGAAGAGCATCTACATTGGAGGTAAGAAGAACTTCAAGAGTAAGTAAGCAACCTCAAAGGTATACTTATGAATCTTTCATGAATACTCATTATGCTTTTATGACAAAAGTTGAGCAGGAAAATGAACCCACATGTTATGATGAGGCCAAAGGAGATGAAAAGTGGGAGAAAGCAATGAGAGAAGAAATGGAAGCACTACAGGATAACAAGACTTGGAATTTAGTTCCAAGTACACCAAAACAAAAGGTAATTGGTTGCAAGTGGGTTTTTAAGATTAAAAGAAATAGTGATGGTAGTGTGTCTAGATATAAGGCTAGACTTGTAGCAAAAGGATATAATCAAACTCAAGGTGTGGACTATGAGGAAACATTTAGTCCAGTAGCAAACATGGCAACGGTGAGAACTTTGTTGGATTTAGCTGCAAGTAAAAGGTGGAATACATATCAACTCGATATAAAGAATGCCTTTCTTAATGGTGAGTTAAATGAAGAAGTGTATATGTCACAACCAGATGGTTATGTGGATGCAAAATGTCCTAATCATGTATGCAGGTTAAAGAAGGCATTGTATGGTCTTAAGCAGGCACCAAGGGCATGGAATCCAAGGTTGGTAAAGTATCTTATTCTGCAAGGATACACAGCGAGTCATGCTGATCCTTCACTTTATGTAAAACATGTAGATGGCATGTGTGTTTATGTATGCATTTATGTGGATGACTTGTTGATTACAGGGAATGATGCAAAAGCAATTGATGAGATAAAAGGTAATTTGGGAAAGGAATTTAAAATTTCAGATCTTGGTTTGCTGAGATACTTTCTTGGGATTGAAATTGTGTATAGCGATGAAGGTATGTGGTTGATACAAAGAAAGTATATATGTGATATGCTGAAAAGGTTTGGTATGCAGGAATGTAAATTTGTTTCTACTCCAATGGAATGTAATGTAAAGATGAGTGCAAAGGAAGGTGATGAGTTGCATGATATGAATGTATATAGATCCATGGTAGGATCTTTGATTTATGCAACAAAAACTAGACCTGATATCTGCTATGCAGTGGGAGTATTGTCACAGTTTATGCATGAACCTAGAGTACCTCATATGCATGCAGCGAAAAGAGTGCTTAGGTATTTGAAAGGTACCATGAACGAAGGATTATTTTATAGTCATGATGCTGATCTAACTCTTAAAGTCTTTAGTGATGCAGATTGGGCTGGAAGCAAAGATGACAGAAGATCCACAAGTGGATATGTGGTAATAGCAGGAAACAAGACATTAACATGGAGTTCAAAGAAACAGCCTACAGTTGCTTTATCTTCTACAGAGGCTGAGTATAGAGGTTTAGCATTGGCTACTACTGAGGTTATGTGGTTTAAAAAGTTGTTTCATGACTTGAATGTGCAGGTTGATGTACCACTGATATATGGGGATAACTTGAGCATCGTTCATATGACCTCAAATCCTATTTTTCATGCTAGAACAAAGCATATAGAGGTTCACTATCATTATGTTCGAGAGAAGGCCATGAACAATGAAGTGCAGGTTTCTTTTGTTGGAACAAAGGATCAAGTTGCAGATATCTTCACCAAATCCTTGGATGGACCAAAGCTTCAAAGATTCAACTATATTCTTGGCATGAAGGAAATACCCTTTGAAACTTGAGGGGGAGAATGTTGCGAACATTTGTTTTATGTAGGGTACAAGTTTCAAATTATGTAAATACCTTTGGGAAGTCTTCAAATACTTCAAGAAGGCTCATATTATTCATAAAATGTAGCAAAAATACCACGTCAGTTCTAGAACATGGTGAGTCAAATTAGTGAGTCACAAAGGAGCTTCAGTGGTGTCCTAGTGGAAGGTCGATGTGGCTAGTTCTCAAAGTCCATCAATACTTTGCTTATTTGAGCACTTGAGTCATGTAATACCTCCATCCAAGTGTCTACCACGAATCTAGATGTATTAGGAAGGTTTTAGATTAGTTTCCCATGCTATAAAAAGAGAAGAAAAGTCGTGATCTTGTGGGATGTCCAAGAGAGTCATATGTGTATCTCTACACTGCTGTAGTTTTGTATGCAGAGATTGCAGAGCTTGTATCTCCCTCATTATATATCCAACTTACATGTTTGATAGCTCATTGAAAAGCTCTTACTGTCTACTTTCTTCCTGTAAATTTTCATAATCATTGGATTTGTGAGCTGAGAGCAATGCTCTCTGCAAGTAGTGTGTGTTCTCTGTTTTTTATCCCTGTTGAAGGTCTCCATTAAACCTCAAACTTGCAGAGGTCATATCTCCTTGTGTATGTATCCAAATCATCTGTTCTTTGGCTTGTTAGAAAGCTCTTTAAGGCTAATTGTATTCTGGAAAGTTTCAAAGTCATTGGAGTTGTGAGTTAAGAGCAGTAGTCTCTACAAGTGATGTGTGTCCTTAGGTTCATCTCTGTTTCAAGGTCTCCATTAAAGCTGCATATTGCAGAGGTCATAGCTCATTGTGTATTTATCCATTTGAGGTGTTCTATATCTTGTTGGAAAGCTCTTAGAGTCTAGTTTATGTGTGTGAAACAGTTTTGGAAAATTCCAAGTGAGTAAAGAGCAATTTGCTCTGCAAGAAAATTGGTATGTGCATACAAGTTTGTGAAAAAGTCAACTAGGTCCTGTTGGGTTTCACCTACTTCTAGCTGTACTTTGGAGATCAATAAACTCCAACAAAAAGACCTCCTAAAGAGGGAAAAAAGTGCCCCGGTGATCCTAGAGTGTTCACACACATCACTACCTAGGTATATCAACAAATCCCCCTTGGGAGAGATGCAATGAACAAGGAGCTAGCATTCATGTATAAGGAAGTGCCAAGCTATGTGGAATCAATCCACAAAAGGGAGTAAGCCCAAATCTTTGTGGAAAGCCTCAAACTTCTCCCTAGGCAGAGCCTTTGTGAAAAGATCTGCAATGTTCTCTTGTGTGGGCACATATGCCAAGATGATCTCTCTAAAAGAAAACCTCTCACTGACATAATGATAATGCACCTCAATGTGCTTAGTGTGAGCATGGAACAGAGGGTTCATCTCAACTAGCAATGTGCTCTGATTGTCAGTGAAGATCGTGGTGGTAGAAGATTGACCAACATCCAAATCAGCCATAATGCCTCTGAGCCACACACACTAAATAGTCATTGTGAAAGCTTCCCTATACTCATCACAACTAGAAGTGGCCGCAGTAGGCTACTTCTTGCTCAACCAAGATACACATGATCTACCAAGCATGAAGCAAAATCCACTAGTGGACACATGAGTGTCATAGCAACCAGCCTAGTTAGAGTTAGAAAAAGCATGTAAATCTAGCGGTAGTGATCCCCCCTTGGGATAAAACAATCCAAGTGGTCGGGTACCACTCAAGTAGTGAAAGATGTGCTTAACTGTCTACCGATGCTTGACACTTGGGCAATGCATAAACCTGCTCATCTGTGAGACAAAAAATTGAATATCTGGCCAAGTAATACATAAGTAAATCAAGCATCCAATAGCATATTGATAGAGAACAACATCAAATGCATCTCCAACATCATGAAGACTCAATCGTAAACCTGTCTCCATAGGAGTGGCAATAGGTTTAGAGTCTTCAAGGCCAAAACATTGCAATAATGTGTCAATATATTTTGTTTGACACAAAGCCATTCCACCATCAACTTGCATAAATTGAATGCCAAAATAATGATGCAAATGCCCCAAATTAGACATCTCAAATGAGGCATGCAAATCAGCCTTAAAATAAGCAATATGCTTTTCATGAGGACCAGTGAGCAGTATGTCATCAACATATACAACATTGATTAGAAGAAAATCATTAGCACACTTAACATATAAGGTTCTTTCAATTGGACTGTTCTCAAAACCATGTGCAATCAGATAGGCATGTATCTTTTCATACCAAGCACACGGTGATTGCTTTAAACCATATAATGCATTCTTTAACCTGCTTACCTGGTTTTCATGCCCTTTCTGCACAAAGCCACGTTGAGAAACATACACTTCTTCATGCAAATCACCATTCAAAAATATAGTTTTAATGTCCAACTGATGTACATTCCAACCATGATGAGTTGTAAGTGCATAGATGTTACGAACAGTAGTCATTCAACAAGTAGGAGCAAAGGTCTCATCAAAATCAATGCCTTTTTCTTGAGCATAATCCTTTGCAACAAGCCTAGCCTTATACCTATCAACTGTTCCATTAGGCTAATGCTTCAGCTTGTATACCCACTTAGTGCCAATGGCCTTCTTGCCAGGAGGCAAGTCACATAAAGACCAGGTACCATTTTTCATGATAGCATCATATTCTGATTGCATAGCAGCCATCCAATTTTCAGAAATTTGTGCTTCATCAAACAAAACAAGCTCATTCTCATCACATAGACTAGAGACAGCCATAGCATAGCAATTTGATGCAAAAGAGCCATTATGAGAGCCTGAATGAGTACAATATGATAGAGGTGCATCTAATTTTCTATCATGCAAAGTCTGCACCAACCATTTTGGCATAGTTTGCCTCCTCAATATCAACTCTCTCATCAAGAAGTGCATCATGCAAAGCTACATCAAAAAATGGAATGATCTGCATCATCACACTAAACCTACAAAGGTTGAGAAGTTGCCTCATTAGGACCAACACTAGATTGTCCAGCTGTGAAAAGTGGCAACAAAGTATCTTACATGTCTTTGGAGTTGACAGATGTCTTATTCGTACATGAAAGTCAAGGCTGAATAGCATCTTCCACAAAAACAACCTCACAACTAATCTAATAGCATTTAGTCTATGGATGATACAGACGATAGACTTTGATTTCAGAACTATACATCAAACAAATACATTTTACTGTGTTATCATCGAATTTCCTGAGATGTTGTTCAGACAGTAATGCATATGCTTGACAACCAAAAACATGAAGATGACCAATAGATGGCTTGCAACCATGCCAAGCCTCATATGTAGTGATAAATTGTAGTGCTTTAGTGGGACACCTGTTAAGTACATATGTTGCACACATAATAGCCTGAAGCCAAAAACTATGTGGTAAAGCCTGACTCTTAACCATACACGTCGCCATTTCCATGAGTGACCTGTTATTTCGTTCAGTAAATCCATTTTGTTGAGGTGTATATGGCATTGTAGACTGGTGTTTTATCCCACGTTCAGCTAGAAATGCATTAAAGTTAGAAGACATATATTTCCCCTCGATCAGAATGGGGGGCGCCCAAAACTGTTTGAAGCACATAAACACTTCAGAATTTGCCTTCAATGGATATATCCATGCATTC
This sequence comes from Ceratopteris richardii, assembly GCA_020310875.1. NCBI lineage: Eukaryota > Viridiplantae > Streptophyta > Polypodiopsida > Polypodiales > Pteridaceae > Ceratopteris > Ceratopteris richardii. The sequence continues at coordinate 99,357,422 of CM035423.1, forward strand.
CTAGAAAAATCATTAATGAAAGTCACAAAGTAAAGATAGTTTCCAAAAGAAGGTGTATGCATAGGACCACATGTTGATAGATTTAGGTAGTGATGTGTGTGAACACTCTAGGATCGTCGGCACACTTTTTTTCCTCTTTAGGAGGTTTTTTTCCCCCGGCTTTTATATATGCCAATTGTCCTGATGGGCTAGTCATCTTTGTACATTCTAGTGGTAATTCATTCAGTATTATGTATCATGCTCCAAGCTTCTTCTTCTTCATTGTGTTGTTCACGTGCCTCTGTAGAAATCTAACTCCAACAATTGGTATCAGAGCAGGTCCCCGCTTCATCTAGGGCATCGTCGACACCTCTCCGTTTGTAGTCTCAGAATCATACAAATTTTGATGAGCATACTCAAGGTGTTTCAAAGATCAAAACAACTTTATTTTGTGGTGCCAAAATCGTGATTTGAGCTTGTTTCGGCCTCCGAATGCACTATCATAGTGCTTGTGTAGGCTATTTCATCTTTTTGTGCCAAAGCTATATACTACTTTTGGTTTGCCAGTATAAGCGTCTCGAAGTCTGCTACAGGTTTAGCAACATTCATTTTGGCAGTTCTGCTCAACTTTTTGAGATACAATCAGTTTTTTGCATCAAGGTATTTTAGTCACCGGCCATGGGTAAAAGCAGTGGTGTATTCCGTATGTTGGCTGTTGAGGATAAGTTGGATGGTACTAACTACTCGTTATGGGATTATATAATACGATATGTATTGGTTGCAAAAGGACTGTGGAACATTGTGCAAGGTGTTGAAAAACGTCCTATCACACCTACAACTGTTACAACTGTAGGTACTAAAGCTGATGCAGAACGTGTCAAAGATGGTGATATTCTGCAGATTCTTATTCGTGCTACGGTTTTTGTTGCACCTACTGTAGAGCAAATTCATTGGGATGGAAGAAATGCTATCCGAGTCACTCATGTCTAAACTAATCGTGTATGGATAACTGCCTAGTTGTTGAGCCCACAATCATCCTGTAGTTCTCACGCTTGCCTCAGAAGATCAAACACTCCGCTTATCACTTGTCCCTAAGTATTTCTACTTTCCAGATCTTAGGTTCATTAATCCTAATCTCACCTTATCACGCTCACCCCTTTGATTAGGTTAATCACTTAGTTCTTTGTGAGTTTTCTTTAGAGGTTCTTGTCTTTTTCAAATTTATCGCAAGGAATCGTTTCAATATGTTTAATTTTAAATTCATTTGAGCGATGCGTAATCAAATCACACAATTCTTTTGGGCTTGATACCTACACCCACTTGCTCTTTCTCTCGTCAGCCACTTATCACTCAATGAGCTAGGGTGAATCCTTGCTATTTTAGGAGTCCTTAAGCACTCCATTTATCACAATGTATATTTACTCGAAGAAGTCATCAATCAAAAAATGGAAATTCCACTTACAACGTTCTCTTGGACTTTTGAAGTGGCTGTTTTGGTTTTGCCCAAGAGTTCCAGGTACTTGTTCGCTTCTCCCTTTGCCCTATGCCACACACAAGAGTTCACAATTAATAGCCAAAAAAATACCCTAAAAATTTGAAAATATTTGAAAAACCCTAATTTTGGTGTTTTGCCTAATAGTCGTGATGGTCACAATCGCGATGGTGTCTCACCGTCGCGATGGTGTGACACCCACGATGGTTAGAGGTCAGGATGATTAGGCCTTACAATGATGAGACATAGTCATGACTGTCAAATCATGATGGTCAGTCAAGATTGCGACGATCAAGTCACGATGGTCAAGTTACAATGATCACTAATAATCGTGATGGTCAGGTCACAATGGTCGAATGACGACGGTCAAGGTCGTGATGGTCAAGCACAATCGCAACAATCAAGCCACGGCGGTCAATCGGGATCGTGATTGTCAAGCACCATCACGATGGTGAGTCACCGTCACAATGATGAGACGTGATCGCGATGGCGTGAGCCAATCGCCATGACAGTCAGTGACTATCGCGATGTTCAGACACATTCGTGATGACATGTCATCATCGTAATGGTCAAAAAATTATGCAATTTCAAAAAATTGATTATGGATCTATGCAAGCGCTTACCTAGGCTCCTCCTTCATGCAAAAAGTTTCCCCAAATTCATACCTTGGTCTGAAAGTTGTGATGCTTAGCTTCAACGACAATTTTTGAGAGAAAAATGGAGTTTTTACCTATGTTTCCTGCAAATCTGTGGTGTCCAGAGGCTGTCCTACAAGATTAGTGCATTAGAAAACACAAACACACACCTGCAAAGTCTCTCTTTCACTCTTGCACACACACAAATGAATGAAAGAGAAGAGAAAGAGGGAATATTATAAATTTTTGGTGATTTTTTGGAGTTTGAGATAATGATAGGGAATGATACTAGAGGAAAAGTGGAGAAAAAGTGTGTAAAAACTAACTAAAAACAACAAAACAAGAAAGAAATTTTACCTTCCAACATTTTTTTCCTCCAACACACTTACCATCACATGTTCAACCTAGAGCTCTTCCCCGGCAACGACCCCAAATTTGGTGTCAGTCTAGTACAATGGAAAGTACCAATGTGAGGAGCTCCACCTTGTAATTGTCAATCCATGGAGAGGTTAGGCCGATATGAAGATCAAGAGCAAGTGATGTGCATGAAGATGATGGTGAGAAATGCAATTTGCATACACACACATGCATACACACACACAAGGAAAGTAGCAATGGAGATCAATGGAAGACAAGGAAAGAACTCATACTCATATTCATCATCCACTAATTACAATAGCCCTTCTAATCACTAGCTCATAAGTTCTACAATAACAACAACAAAATGATCTCTCTAGCTCTATTTATAGTTTTTTCCTAGTTTTGACTGGTTTCACATCCAGTGATCGGCATAGTTAAAAAATAGGTCCTACCTCTAATTTGAACTATCTAACGGCTTCCAAAAATTACAAAAATTGGCATGACCTTCCTACTTAGAATCCTCAAGCTCTAGGACTCCTCGGCTTGCACAAAATGGAGTCACACCTACGGTAATCGGATGTATATACATATATTACATTGTTTTGATGATAAAAATCATTGTTGACATAATGAAGTAATGTGTGAGTAATTTATGTGCTTCCTCTTCTTCTATGATGAGATCCCGTCCGATCATTTACCTTGAACAATGAGTTATGGAAGCATCATGTATCTTGTTTTCATCATCTTGAAGTGATTAAACATGGTTATAGTTTACTTTTAAGTAATTAACACTTGAGGAGAAGGAATTTTGCAGGTTTATAAGCTCTATACAGGGCTTTATGTTCAATTGAAAAAGAACTACTCCTATTCTATTCACATACACACATCTAATCAAGCTACGAAGGAAAAAAATAAATGAAAACATCATGAATGAGTTAAAATATAAATGACTTACATATAATTCTCTATGAGCATGGAGACTCTATGAGGAGATCAGCATACTCTTGGCAATGGCCTAGAGTGTATGAGCTTGTGGGGAGTGAAGTGAGGCCCTTCTTATATGGAATAGAGGGAATTTCCTTGCATGTGGGATATGTTTGCTAGCTTGAGAATGAAACTAGCTTTGGACAAAATGTGGAGCATGGAACTCTCAACACCCCCCTCTATGTGATGACCCTTTTTTTTTAATGTGGGGAACTAGTAACATATGGCATCACTTAGGCCATTGGGTTTTAGGATCTAAGAACATATGGGATCCTTAGACATATCTTGGACATAAGGGATCCTAGTTTGGGACATATGGAATCCCTTGGTTTTTATGGAAATATGGCATCCATGTGGGTTTATATCCATGGACATATGGGATCCATGGTGTGTGGAACATATGGAATCCCTAGGATTGAGGGCCATATGGGATCCCTAGACATATACTTGAACATTTGGGATCCAAGTGGTTTTGTGGAGATCTAGGGACATATGGGATCCCTAGACATATAGAGGGTTTACAACATGGGGTAGGTAATGCTTTGGATCTCCTTCCCTATTGTAATCATTCTTGTGGACTCCTTGTTGTTCATGTAGCCTTTCTAGGACCCATTGATTGGTTTTTTGAGTCTTTTACTATGTCTTGAGATTTTCCATTGATGCACTTTAAGTGCAATATTCTTGAGAGAATGCATGTGAGGCTTTATGCTATGGGAGATATAGATTTGGGAATTACATAACGTGAGAGAGAGTGCCTATGGAAACCATATGGAAGGTCTTGCCACAGCTTTAGGATGGCAATGTCTAATCCCTTCACAAGTGGCCATAGATATTCTTGAGCCAAGTATTGTGGTATTATTAAAAAGGATGGAGAGATTGAATTTAAAATGAGAGGGTATGTATGGGGATACCATCTTTTTGTTCAATGCTTCCTAGCACGTATATGTCACCATTTCTCAACATGGTGTTTCAAGTGAAAAAAAATGAAGATAAAACTCGTACCAAAACTCTAATATATCTCTCTAGAAGAGCAATGCTAATCATCTCTTATTCAATGAACGCATTCCCTTGGTCATTTCTTTGAATCCACTATATTCAAATAGAAGTCCATTTTTTAGATGGGATCATCTCTCGGTGGTCACCACATGGCGAAAGTTTCCCCAAAAATATATGGTGAAGCTCTTTGGATATGACATTAATGATTACATACAATCTGCCTACAATCTGAATGCATTTTGGGGTAGTTATGCTTCGCTTCTCCATCTGAGACATCCCTTAAAAACCGGTTTACATGTCCACGTCCCCTTGTTCTTGTGGTTGAACCTTTGGTCTCTTGAGGTGGAGGTCCAGAGCTCAATCTTCAGACTGGACATGTATATGACTTTGGCCAGTCTAAACCAATTGAAACCAATTGTAATCTTGTCTAACCCTTGCTTTGTGGGATACGGAAGGTCTTGGAGGTACTATGCCCATTCACTTGTACAGTTGTTCTTTCAAAGTTAAAGCTCGGGGGAGTAAGCACTCACCAAACCTCCATTTATATTTAAAAAAATAAAAAAAAACTGGTTTGCATTGATCCAAAAGATTCTCTTTCTCAAGGCTCCATGCAAATCGATTGATGGAAATTGTTTATGTGTCTCCTTCTACTATCAGCAAACAGAGTACAAAAGCTATTCTTTGTTTTGTGATCTTGATTCATCAGATTTAGTCCATATCCATGCGCTTGCAGCTATCAATACAAGACATCGGTCCATCTCTGCACGTGATGCCCATTTTGGACATTCAATCATCTCAAGCAATAGTTTTTTTTTAATTTGAATGGAGGTTCGGCCAAGGCCTATTGCCCCGGGCTTTAACTTTGAAATTTCAAATGTACAAGGAAGGGCTTGTTAAAAATAAAGAAGTAAGCTCGTATATATTTTTGCAGAAAGGATTTTCTTCAAGTAGAAGGAAAATACAAAAATGAAAAATAGAAGCATTTACTTCAGCAAGTAGTGGAGGCCAAAAGAAAATCATTCAAAAGAGAATCAAATCCAAAAGCTGAACTGTAAGAGGAGTGGCTGTCCAAAGTAGTGGAGAAATGATGGAGAAGAGCTCTCAAACTCATCATGAGACTTTTTGGTCACTTGGCTATAAAAGAGGCAAGGGAGGACACTCAAGAATAGAGGAAGAAGGCGTGGAAGCCCACTTGTAGCTACTTCATTTGTTTTGAGTCATTTCATTCAGTTCACTCTCATAGAGTATGTCCAGCCACATACCCATTTTTGGGTAGTCTACTTGTGAGAGTCCTATCTCTCAATATATGTATCCAATTTTAGTGTTTAAACATTCGTTGGAAAGCTTATCTTGAGTACTTCCTCTGTCTAAAAGAGTTTTATGAAATTCTTTATGCTCTGTGAGTTATTCAGGTTTTAGTGAAGTCCAGTTTTCAGCCTAACTGAGTGGACAAGTAGTCTGTTTTGAATCAAATAGTTTCCAACTCAAATCTACTCCAAATTGAGTGTTTGATATCTCATTTGAAAGCTCTAGGTGTCTAGTTTGAGTGACCAAAGTTTCAAGTTCATTGGATATTTCAGTTGGTACCAGTTTTCATTTGAAGGTTTTGTTGTTGGCAAGAGTCTTGATCCTGAGAAGGTCTTCTACACTTTTTGCTGCGATTAGGAGAGGAATTCTCCAACAATTGGTATCAGAGCATTGGATTTTGAAGATTCAAATCATTAGAACTGAATTGAAGCAAAGGAGAAGCTACAAATCAAGGGGGAGCTCCGTGAAGTCAAGAAAGAGCGCCACAACATACTTGAGGTAAACTTCAATCTTGGAAGTTTTCAATGGTTGATTTAGGACAACAAGTTGAGAAGTTAGACAAAGATAATTTTCAATCTTGGAGGTATAGAATGATAAATTACCTTAAAGGTAAAGGTTTATGGATTCTAGTTAGTGGAGACGATCCACAACCGGTGGACATTGAAGATCCCAACATTACTCCGGCACAAAGGAGACAATTTGCTGATTGGGAAGAGAGGAATCGAAGGGTGATGTTCCTCATCTCACAAGTTATTTCTAACACTATGATTGGTCATGTGCAAAGCTTAGAAACAGCCAAGGAAGTTTGGGAAGCACTGGAGAAGGTGTATGCTACCTCAACAAGGTCTCGAAGGATGCAACTCAAGAACGAGCTCAACAACATGAGGAAAAGCTCAAACCAAAGCATTAGTGAGTATACATTGAGGATCAAAGAGCTTCGAGATCAGCTAGCATCAGTTGGATGCAAGATAGAAGAGGAAGACATCGTCCAAACAGCCCTCAATGGCTTGAGAAGTGAAGAAAAGTGGAAGCCCCTCATCACAAACATCCTTTATAGAGATCCTCTACCAACATTCGACGAGATTATACCAAATCTTGTGGCTGAAGAGGTTGCTCAACAAGGAGAAGGCAACAAAGGTAAGGACAGCCATAGGCAAATGTTATATGCAGGAAGAGGTAGAGGAAGGAACTCAAGAGGAGGCTCGAGAGGGAGAGGAAGAAGCTACAACAACACAAATTTCAGCCAACACAACTCGGATGACAACAAGGACAACTCAAATGACAACACACATGGAAGAGTTCGAGGAAGAAATAGAGGAAGAGGTCGAGGTTCATACAATCCTCATAAAGGTATAACATGTTATCATTGTGGTAAACTAGGACATTATGCAAATGATTGTTGGCAAAAGAATGGAAGGTTGAATGGAGGCAACCAAAGGAGCCAAAATAACTATGCGAGTACATCAAGTGAAGGAGACAAGCAAACCATGCTTGCCATGAAGCATGACTACAACAACTCAAGAAGTGATGACCAAAAATGGTTCATAGATTCAGGTTGCAGCAACCATATGACATGCCAACGAGATTTATTCACAAAGCTACAAGCTCCAAGTGGAAAAGGGTGTGTGGAGACCGGCGATGAAACTCAACATGCAATTGAGCATGTTGGAGATATCAAGCTTGGAGATAAGAAGGTATTGGCTGATGTTCTTCATGTTCCTACTATTGCAAAGAATTTGATTTCAGTAGGAAAAATGGTAGAGAAAAGATATCATGTTATCTTCAATGAAAAAGCTGCTTTATAAAGAATCCAAAAGAAGGATTCAAGGTCATTGCTCAAGGAAGGAAAGAAGGAAGGATGTTCACTTTGGACATTCAACAACCGCATGGAAAGGTGATGTATAATCAGTTTGGAAACAAGAGGATTGCTGAAATCGATTTGTGGCACAAAAGGTTTGGACATATCAACATTCCCAAGCTCAAGGACATGAGCAACCATGAAGTGGTAAGAGGTCTTCCAAAATTCAATGATGCCGGACTACATGAGTTTTGTGAAGCATGCCAACTAGGAAAGCAAACTTGACAACCATTCAAGAAAAGCAACTATGTGGCAAGGAATGTCCTCGACTTGATACACACGGATGTATGGGGACCATCACAACAACCATCAGTGGCTGGTAATAGATATTTTGTCACTTTTATTGATGATCATTCAAGGAAAGTATGGATGTTTTGCATAAAACAAAAATCAGATGTGTTCTCCATGTTCAAGAGATTTAAAGCACAGGTAGAAAAGGAAACAGGACGCTACATAAAGACATTGAGGTCCGATGGAGGAGGAGAATATTTCTCCAAAGAATTTTCAGATTTTCTTTATGAAAATGGCATCAAGAGACAATTTACATGTAGGTACATGTAGCTCAGTGATGAGTAGCACCTCCTTTAATGTCAATCCGGGAAGACGTGAGGATGGTATGAAGACCACGAGCAAGTGGAAGCACAAGTGCGTGAGTGAGAAGCACACAAGCATGCACACACATACACGCACACGCACGCACACGGCAAGAACAAAGAGAGTAAGACAATGGAATCACTTCTATTGCAACAAAGTTCTCATACAAGCTCAAACTACAAGAAGCTAGCCTAAAAATGAGCTCTCTAGCTCTATTTATAGTTTTTGACTAGCTTTGGCCCTGTCCAGACCTAGTGTCCGGCCTAGTTAAAAATTAGGTTCCAGGGCTTATTTGAGGGCTCAAACGAGGTCTAAAAAATACGAAAATTGGTAGGCAACTACTTCTAAGGCTCCTCAAGCTCGAGGACTCCTCGGCTTGTACAAAATGGAGCTACAAAAAGGTGAAAATGGTATTTACAGGGGTTTTTAGTGATGAGAATCACTTTTAAATGGTGTAAGGGTTTTGAAAAAAATAAAGGGTTGCCTTAGTGCTAGATCTGCTTGTATGCTCGTACTTGCTTCTTCTCGTATACTGCCAACACTCTCCCCCCCCTAGCGTCTGTCGCCTCTGACAGACCTCTGCTCCACTGTTTGATCAATGTACTTCTGCAGGAGGTCGGTTGCCACTTCTTGTTCCTTGATGTGTAGTCCCTAGACCAAGTCTCTCTGGAGGGCATCCCAATTGACTGCACCCGGTATGTCCGGTTGTGGCGTTGTGTAGAGTTCTGAGTGCATCGTTTGTTCGCATGCAAAGAGGTGTAACAAATGGGTGGGCCTTGGCGCGAACACCTCTGAGTGTGCTTCCCAGAACCCTGTGGTGAACATATCATCGAAAGTTTGCTTATAGCAGGCAGGGAGATATCTGATGCGTGCGTGCCATGCATAAGCAACGCGTATGCTCGGGGTGGTGCTCATATCATATAGCAGGTCATAATTACCATTAACAAACCCGGGAATCGGAGGCTGAATATGGCATACATTGCAGAAAGTTTTGAGCACCACCTGCATCATATCGAATATCTTGAGCATCATCTGGGCAGCTATATCTGGCATGGGGTGGAGGCATAGCATCCAATGTCTGATGGTTGCAATCATGTAAGATACTGTGGGGGTGCCGGTTGGGGGTGCAATGGCGGGGTAATTGAGCCATTCTCTACAGTTTACATTGTTCTGAACCTTGATGGCGAAGGCTTTCCATGATCTTCTTCTTTGTACTGGCCCATAACAAGGGTTATACTTCAAATGCATGGGAGCGTGGTCCCATGTTCTAATCATTTCCGGGTATGTTTCAAGTAATCTTTGCCTCCAAGTAGGTTGGAATATCACCCCTTTTTTGGCTGCCTCTGGGATGTCCTCGAGTTCGAACTGTGTTGCGAACGAGGGGTACTTGTTGGTCATGTGTTTGATCTCAGCATTGTAGTCCGCCAACAATACAAAATAAGGTTTATATTGTAACTCTGAGCTAGTTATCAACCGCCTAGGAGCCAAGTTCGAGAAATATTCAGACTTGAGTATGGTCTCCTCTATGGTTTTCATGGCTAGCATCTGAGTTGCAACACGCTCTTCGTGAGTGTGGCCCATCTCCTCTACCTGCTTCATCCATGCAGACGGGGGTTCCTCATATGTATCCTGTCCCTCTTCAGTGATCCTGCCACCTGGAAGAGGTTGTGGCTCATAATTATCTTCGAATGTTTCTTCCACCGGAATGACAATGGTCTCCTCTTCACTTGGCTGATCAGGTGGGGAGGGGGGTCATTCATATTGTAATAACTTAATTTTTAACGCGGCCACCTGCTGACGTAGCTCTAGTACTTCATTGGTTACTGATAATTCCGGCTCTGGTGAGGTTGCAGCATTGGCCATCTCTTTAGGTTCTCGTTGGTGTGGTGTAGGCACTTGGGCTTTCTGTAGGTCTTTGACTTGGTCAGCAAGCTGATCATGTGCTTCTAAGAGATTGGCATAGGTTTCCAATATTTGTTGTATGTTTTCTGAGGGGATGGCTTGGAATTTAGCAGGGTCGATGGGTGCCCCTGGAGTATTTTCCATGGCTGCTTCGAGGTTGTCTTGATTTTGTTGCTGTAGTCTTTTGTTTTCTTCTTGAGCAGCCGCTAAATGGCGTCGGAGTAGAGCCATGTTTTGTTGTAGTCTAGCATTACGGGCTAGCTGATCTCTAAGTTGTTCTTCTGTTGCCCTACTCTTCTCTGTATGTGTGGACTCGAGCTCCACCTGATATTGTTGGAGGGTGGTCACCTCCTGCTGTAATTCCATATTAGACAACTCCAAGGCAGTGACACGTGCCTGGAGGTGGGATGACAAAGTACAGAGCTCTTTATTGTTTTCTTCTAGTAACCTGTATTCCTGTTTAAGTTGGGCAGCAGCTTCGAGTATGGTGTTGAGTGCATGACTAAATGAGGTGGGTGCAGGGGTAAGGGTGGAAGATGCAAGGGATCGGGAGATGGGAAAGGGAAAAGTGGATGTTGTGCCTACAGTGTTTGGAAATGGTGACGTGAGTGAAATGACACGTGGTGATGTTGGAATAACAGTGGTGGTGGGTGATCCTATGGATGGTGAGATGTCCATGGAATCGGACGTGAGAGTGTGTGATTCGTGAACTGTGAATACAGGGATGGTGGGTGGTGTGATAGTGGTGGCAGTGAATGTGGGGGAGTGGGGTTGGGAAAGGGACTTTTTATTATAATTATCCACCTGTTGGAGTATATTTACAAGGTTTGTCCAGAATGACGGTTGTGTGACTTGGGTTGAGTATGAGGCAGTTACTAGGGAAGTGGTGGATAGGGTTTGGGTGTGGGTGAATGGAAAAGGATGGGATAAGGTCTGGCCAGTGGCCAGTGGTTGTCCAAGGGCGGGGAGACAAGAAGGGTGACCTATTATGGTTTGATCGGTGGCAGGATGACCGGTGTGAGGTTCAAAAATTTGGGTGGAAGTGATGGATGTGGGTAAAGAGAAGGATGTAAAAACAGAGGTGTGTACAATGGTTTCATGATGGGTGGATATCGGTTGTTCAGAAAGACTAGTGGAGAAGGGTTCTGAGGGTTGAATGGAAGGTGACAGTGGAGATGGTACCTGTGTAATTACATCTTGTTCGTCAGTGGGACTTGGGCTCGTCATGTGAACATCCTCTGAAATTGTGGTAGGCAAGGCAGTAGAGACTTCCATTTGAATCATTTTTCCTCGTCGTGGCCGTGTATCAATCCTTCGTTGATCATAGGTAGGGTTCTCCTGATAGACCATTGTCCTCAATGCTTCCCCGATCCCACATGTCTCTGCCAATAGATTCAATGATTCAACAAAATGTGAGTCGACATTCTCGGCTTGAAGCATTTGGTTCACTAGAGCTCTATTCGCCTCGTATGTCATCTTATGTCTTCTCTATACCTGCTTGATTGTCTTGTATAGCCGTTTGAGTTGTGCCGTGTAGGCAGGGGCCTCCTCTTCACTCTCTTCTGGCTCATTTCTTTGTACTTCTTCCTGAACTTGTGTGCTTGGGCCATGAGGGTGTTGTGCCTCATCTTCTCCATGTACTCTGCTTGTTTCGCCCTGTGGCAGTTCTCTTTGGAATGATGCTCCTGGATCGTCATTTTCAGGGAAACCTTCACTGTCCGACAAGTGGGCCGTCTGCAGGAATCCTTCAAAATCAAAGTTTGGATCTTCTGTGAAGTTGGCCATAGATGCAAACTCTACATCGGTAGGTAGTGGAGGGGCGGATGGAGTGGGTTGTACCACATCCCCTGCTTGAACTTCTTGAAGATGGATCGTGACCGGTGCGACCTGGGCTTCTTCTCTGGGGGAAGCTTCGGTCGTGGCCTCGTGAGGGATCATTACCTGGGAGAGAGATCCACGCATTCGTTTCGCAGGTTGGCTCCCTGACTTCCGCCCTTTGAAAAACTCCAGTTGTGCATATTTTAGGGCTCTGGCAACCGGCACATCATATGCAAGACATCGATAGATAATTCTTGTAAGCGCACAACAGCCATGTAAAGTAGGCTTCCTCACTCCCCGCTTGCCTGCCTCATACACTTGGTCCAAGATCCATACAGGCATCTTAATGGGCAAGCTTCCAGTCTCTGCTAGATATAGTCCATACCATATTTTCTTGTGAGGTTGGGTGAAACGGTCCTGAGCTGGGAATGCCAAGTGTTGGAGGCACATCCGCAATGGTATGGCGATGTTGGGGGTGAGGGCGCACATTTCTTTTAACTTCTTGATTCTGTTGCTTTTCATCGACTCAGGTATCAATGGGTCGCGGTCAGAAGGTACATGCGTGCCATACATCTGAAGTGCTTCCCTTATTAAAGTAACATTCAATTCGAACTTCCTCATTTCCTCCAGATTCGACAAGGAGGGCACCCAGAATGTGCCTGAATGATCTTTCTCACCTGTCGGCTTCAGTGTGGCAATTAGGTAGTAGCACCTGAGGAAATCGGGTTTAGGCAGGGCTGCACTAAAATAAGTTTGTAATCCTGCTTTTTGCCAGATATCTTGAAGTGGAGCTGCATTCTGTAAGGTTTCGAATTCTCTTGAAAAGAACTGGAAGGTCCACCACACTCCTCCACACTCCATCTTGGACTCCCATATATGATCTGCGTCTCCCAAGTCTCCTGGCATTTCATTGAACCAATGAGAGTGCCCTTTTACTCTTTCGGTTAGGCCATTTGGTGGATCTGGAATAGGAATTCTCCGCACATTCACGAACTCTTCAGGCCGAGCTGTTGGTGGGGCCTCCACCGGCATAGCATTCCAATTGATTTGAGCACCAGAGCCTGCCTGAGAGCTTGTGCCTGCTGCTGTTGCCATGAGAGTAGGTTGCTTATCTGCTGGAAGAAGAAAGGCACATTAGTGTTGCATAGGAAACAAGATGTAATGGTGTTCCCTTCACAATACTAACATGACAATCCCGGAGGTCTGTGGTTAGTGGAGAAGTGTTTGTGATAGGTGTGAGTGGTGATTAGAGGTCAGTGTCATCCTAGATGCATACTTTGGTTATGCAATGGGCTCAGAATGCTCCTGTGTTAGAGTGGACGGATTTACAGACTTGGGTCAGGGGGTTTAATACATAGTTTAATTCTCCAAACTTTGATAGAGGATTCGTAGCTCTTAGAACTAAAGACAAGTGAAGATTTCTGGATGAGAGTGTGATGTATTTGGTACCTTTTGGGTACCCATTTCCAGACATTCCTAGGGTTGATGGGAGTGGAGACAGTGAGAGGTGTAGGTATCTTTTCATTTTCTGAGTTGTTGGCCACGAGTGCTTGTGAAAGTTGCTTCATCCTAGTGCCTGAAGGTGAAGTAATTTGGGCTTGTAAGCAGGCCTTGGGCACCCATATCTGTCTAGCATTAGGGATGGCCTTCATTGACCGCTTAGGAACCCAAATAGAAATGGTATGCCTAGGGGTTATCCTAGGGGGCTTCTTCACTTTGGTCCTTGATGGTGAGGCTCGTTTCTTGTCTCCTTGAGAGTCTGCTATTAGAGTTGTGGGTTTTCCATCCTTGCGTATCCAGATCTGCTTCGCGCCACGAGGTGCTCCGTGTTGCACGGGTTGGCGCTCCTGCCTCTTGATCAGCAGCCTCCTTCGTGTCGAGTGATGTTCGGTCTGCTCATTTAGAATCTTCTTTGGATCAGTTAGGTATTGGCTCCTGTACCTTCAGTAAGATTGACAATCCTCTGCACCATAGAAGTTTGTACAAGAACAACATTGTTATCTTCATGTGGATTCCTGGAGGGACCAGGAGTTGGTGCCTGTTCTATTGGTTTGAGTGCTTGATTTTCTAATTCAATCATGAGACGGCTTTGGCCTACCCAAGCCTGAAGAAGTCCACTTCTTAGGTTGAGGTTGACTGCGTGATCATAGATCCAGTCTTGGCCTAAGACAAGAGGTTTGGTCAGATCCTCGTCTTCACACACTAGCACTTTTGCTGGCATGAGGACCTCTTGTATGTAGAGGGGAAGATCCACCTCTCCCATGCAAGGGGTTTCAACACCTCCTAATCCTATCAGATATGCTTCTAGGGGTTTTCCCTCCAATTGCAGCTGCTGGAAATAAGAAAGCCGAACTGCACTTGTGGCTGCTCCTGAATCAATTAAAGCTCTCACGCTTGTTGTGCTGTCTCTTTGTCCTATTTCTAGGGTCACAAAAGGTCGTCGATCCACTATCTTATGGGTACGCTCACTTGAAGCCTCACACATGGCCATGTGATAGCCTGGAGACTCTTGAGTGTCAGTCATAGGCTGATCCCTCCCTTGTCTCCTCAACTTCATTCGTCTGATACGCTCTAAGGCCTCTGCCTGTGCTTCTTCTCGAATTCGTTTTTCCTCCTCTTTACGTTGCTTAGCAGTATTGAGTCGACTTAGCATTTCCTCCGTGAGGGGTTCCTGATACAGCTTGACTCTGCATCCGCTAATATAGTTTGGGAGAACATTACCCTCTAAAGTGGCTAGTTGTACTGCTCCACTCGTGGAGATCCTATTGATGATCATAGGTCCGTAGCCTCTCTTTTCTAGCTTCCTTGCATGTTGTTTCAATGTGTAGACTAAAACTAGATCTCCTGCTTTCAAGCCCTTATCCTTCACATGGGCATCAAAGTATGCCTTCTGTCTCTTCTTAGCTGCATATATCCCTGCAGCTGCTCTCAGTCTTGTTTCTCCTAATCGTTCAAGGTCAAAAAGTCTAGAGGAGAGTTCATGACCCGTCCATTCGTGCTCTTATGCTACTTTCAATGTAGGTATTAAGAAGTCCAACGGTAGCACTGCGTTTTGGCCAAATACCATCTGAAAGGGGGTGGCTTGGAGTACCGTTTTGTAGGCGACTCGGTATGCCCAAACAGCATGGTGTAGTTGTTTGTCCCAATCAGAGCGTTTATTGTTCACTAATTTTGTCAATACATTGCATAGGATTTTATTGGTGCTTTCGGCTTGCCCATTGGCTTGAGGGTGATAGGGGGCAGACTTCTTATGCACTACCAAGAATTCTTGGAGCAAATTTTCAATAACTTCATTCAAGAAGTGAGTGCCTCTATCACTAACTAGCTCTATAGGTAGCCCGTATCTTGTGAATACATTCTCAAACAAGAATTTAGCAGTTGTCTGAGCGTCGTTCTTCGTTGTGGCTTTTACCTCTACCCACTTGGTTAGATAGTCTGTGGCAACGATGATATACTCAGCATGGGAACCCTTAGCTGGGGGATTGATAGGACCTACAAAGTCTATTCCCCACTTAGAGAATGCACGTCCGCCCATCATGGGCTTCAGGGGCATCTCATCTTTGCGTATAGGATACTGGGTTCGCTGGCAAATCTCACACCTCTTCACATAGGTATGTGCATCCATGTGAAGGGTGAGCCACCAAAATCCTGCAAATAGAATTGCTTTGATCACCCTATCCGGACCAAAATGTCCTCCTGCTACACCCTGGTGAGCTGTTTCCAAGATCTTTAGGTATTCACCTTCATGGACACATAGTCTCAGGTAACCATCCTTACCCCTTTTGTATAAATTATCACCAATGATGGTGTAATCCAAGGCTTCTTGTTCCAAACTTCTTTGTCTGGCCAAAGTCATATCTTGAGGGAATGTTTTCGTCCTCAAGAAGGATACTAGGGATTCACTCCAATCCGGCACTATGGACACTTGATAAAGAGTGGCATGTTCCACAGGTGGCTTAGTGCAGCAGATTGGGCATTCCTTGCACAACTTCTGGACATCAGCTTCCATAGTCGGCCAATGCACTCCTAGTCTCCTCAGGGTCTGTAGGGTTCGTTGTTTTGAGTAGTGTTGCTCTAATGCACCTACATGTGCTAATTGCAACCACTTAGCGTACTCGTCCTCTTCTACACAACAAGCCAAGATTCCTTGATCCATGTGCTTGTACATACTTCCAGCCATGATGTGGTACTTTTGAGCTTTGACTACCTCCTTATCCTGTGTGTTTACTATTGGATGATTAGGTCCATATGTAAGTATCGGCACTAAGGGCTTGGCCCATTGGGGCACCACTTCCAAATTGAACAAGTATGCATCAGGTAAGTCATCTGACACTCCTTGTGGGGCCTCCCCGGATGTGAGCCTAGAGAGATGGTCTGCTCTCAAATGAGTCCTACCTTTCCTCACCACAACCTCAAAGTCATACTCCATTAGCAAGAGAAACCATCTTACTAACCTTCCGGTGTTGCATGGTTTGTTTACCAGGTATAGTAATGCTTGATGATCAGTAAAAAACTTAAACTTATTTGCAAGCAAATAATGTCTAAACTTTTTAACCGCATACACCATGCCTAGTCCTTCTCTCTCAGTGGTGGTATAATTCCGTTCAGCTGCATTTAGTTGTCTACTAGCATAGGCAATAGGGAGATCCATGTTCCCTTCACCCGTAGGTTGTGCAAGTACGCATCCAATAGCATAATTGGAGGCATCCACATGAACATGGAATGGCTTGCTCCAATCTGGTGTGGTCAAGATTGGTGCTGAACACAATCGCTTCTTCAGCTCATTGAAGGAGTTCTCACACTCATTAGTCCACTCAAAATTTGTCAAAAGTCCGTACATGGGCTTTGCAATGATAGCATACATGTGAATGAATCGGCGGTAGTAACCACAATGCCCCATGAAAGCTTGAACTTCTTTGACATTCCTTGGCCTAGGTAGCTCTGCTATAGCTCTCACTTTCTCTTCATCAGTAGATATGCCATTCTTTGACACTATGTGTCCTAGAATCTTGCCTTGCCTGACCATAAAAACGCACTTTTCTAGGTTCAGGCAGACTTGATATTCTCTACATTTGTCAAAGATTTGTCTGAGTTCAGGAATATGAGTTTGTCTAATGTTGGAATGAGCACAAAGATCATCAACATAGACTTCTAAGTTTTTCCTCAGGAACTCCTTAAATACATGGCACATTAGTCTTTGGAAGGTTGCGGGGGCATTGGTCAGCCCGAATGGCATTACCCTAAAAGCGAATATACCCCACTCTGTGGCAAAAGCCGTTTTATGCTGATCTTTTGGTGCAATGGCTACTTGATTGTAGCCCGAAAACCCATCTAGGAAGCTGTACACTTCCTTGCCTGCTACCCTTTCTAATAGATGCTCAGTGATAGGAAGCGGATAGCTATCTCTAATAGTGGCTGCATTAACCTTCTTCAAGTTAATGCATACTCGTAATTTTCTGTTCTTCTTGGGCACCACTACAATGGGGGATACCCATTCAGTGTGCTCAATTTCATAGATAAATCCGGCTTCCACCAAGCGGTCTATCTCTTCTTTGATCTTAGCAGCATAGTTATCATTATATGTGTATGGCTTTTGCTTAGAGGGTTTAGCATCTGAGGTCATGGGAATTGTGTGTGAGCATATTTCTGGGTCAACACCCTTCAAATCCTTGTAGCTCCAAGCAAATACATCTCGGTATTCTCTTAGCAAGGCTATCAGCTCTTGTTCTTCTTCTTCTGTTAGGTCATGACCTATGTATGTGCATCTTTCTTCTCCTTCCTCGATGGCGACAACTATTTTCTTGGTAGTTTCCTTGCTATCATAGGCTTCTCCTGCTTGTGCCTCACGTTTAGGCATTCTTATCATGACCCTCCTATCGTCTATCTCATATTTTTTAAAGTTTTCAGGGACCTCAAACAAGGATTCTTCTACCTCCAGAGTGACTTCCTTCTTCTTTCTTTTCTTTCCTCCGCTTTTAGAAGCTACTTGTGTGGCTAACCTCACCTCATTTGTAAGCTCTCCGTGCCTCTGGGGTTGACATTCTACTTCATAGAAGTATTCTTCATCTGATGCAAAGGGTGGGTCCATAATGATTGACTCTAGATCGGAGTCACTCGCATCCTCAAATGCATCTGGGCTAGGTTCGCATTCTTCTAAAACTGCATCTCCCATGATTGGCTCTATTGAAAAGACTGAAATGTCATAGCCATCCTCATCACAGTGAGGTGTCCACTGCTCTTCATTGATGGCTACATCCATTGTTGCTAGGATTTCTGCCCAGCCATGGGGTTCAAATTCTTCATCAGGAAAAACTACAGGTGCATAGGCTGGGTCTTGAATTGATCTATGGTTTTCTTTTGCACCTACCTCTCTGGCTTTCTCTCTCTTCTCTTCTTCTACTGCTACCTTACACATCCATAAGTGGGTGTCTTCATGCATCCACGAGGATCCGGATTCTATGGAATGCACAGACTCAGTCTCATCTTTGGCTCTATGGATGGGATTCCATTGAATAGGTGGTACGTCTCTATGAGAGTAATCCTTAAGATTAACTTTGGTTGTAACACCTAGATGTTGCAAATACAAGGAATTGGTTCCCCAATCCTGGACTACTTGCAATTGCCGCATAAATGGTCGTCCCAAGATCATCTCATAAGCATGATTTTTGCTGAAGTCACATATGGCAAATGTGTGCTCAAACTCGACACCACAGGTGGTGAGAGTTATTCCTTCTAGCAATCCTAAGGGTCTCTCAATATGACCATCGGCCATCTGCAATTTCATTCTCGTTGGCCTGAGTGCTGGCTTGCCCCAACGCTTCCATAGGGAAGTGGTGGCAATTGCAACTCCTGCACCTGAGTCCAAAATTGCCTTGGTGGTGTACTCCTGGTAGGTAATGGGAAGATAGGTGTTCCCTTCTTCACCTTCACACATATCTCCTATCTTATCCAAGGGTATCTCTGGCACTGTCCTATGTGATCCTACCTGGGAACGAGGTTTTGCTATCTCTGGTACTTGTTTGGCTACATGTTTCCACACTTCTGGTCTGACCTTAAGCAGCTCTTCCAAAGTGAGATTGCACTGCACTTTGGTGTTCTTCACTACCTCTGTGTTCCTAGGTATGATTGAATCTTCGTTTCTTACCATGACTGTAGGTGCTCTCATACAGGTGGACTTTGCTTCCCATGGGCTTGTGAAATGGGGTAGTTCTTGTAAAGAATTAGACTCGAAGTCTAATCTTTCTTGAGATTGGGCACTCTCCTGTTCTCCATAATTGGAAGGAAGGTCTTGTGGGAATTGATCGTGTGTGTCATCCACCAGCTCAAAGGGAGGAGGGGCTTCACTTTCTTTAGCCCATTTGTCTTCTTGAATCTCGCGTAGGAATTCTAGTGTGAACCGATTCATAGAAGATGATGTGTCTGGCTCCGTAGAGTTAGGCACATAGGCTTCAGGCACATAGGCTTTCTGGGTAGGAAAACCTGCTCTTTCACTAGCCTTGTCATGGTGTTGAGGGGCGAGTTCCTTTTGTGATTGTGCCATTAGATTCTCTATTCTTTCTAGGGAGGGGGGGTTGTCTGGTTCAGTGGAATTGGGCACATACGCTTTTGATGGGGGATGGGTCATGTTTTTGCTTGCTTTATCTCTTTCTTGATTTTTTTCTTCCTTGGCAGATCTTGCAATTATGCCCTCTAACTTCTCGAGAAGTCCATCCAAGTGTAATTGTGTCTTGGCTGAGCCCGAGTAATTGAAAAGGCGACTGGCTTCAAACATAGTCTGAGCCAATGCAACCATTTTCGCGCAAAGCTTGGTTCTTTCTATCTCTAGGTCAGCTCTAGGGTAGCACTTGTCATGATCTGTTACATTTGGCCCTTCTTGGATTCTGGCCTGATATGCTTTAAGCATCATGTCTATGTCTTCAGGAGTGGGATCAGCTAATACTGATCCTACTCGGGGTGGTGGGTGGGTTACGTGGGGTGTATTAGAGGGTGGAGGGATGGAGGGTGATGGGGATGGTAGCGGTGGGAATGTGTGAGAGTGCGGTTGAGATGTGATCTCTATGATTTTTGCTTTGGTTTCTCTCAAGCTTTCTTCAAGTTCGCTCATCTTTTTTGCCCATTGCCTTTTCATTCTTTCACGACTATCCTTCCAGGCTCTAGTTCTCTTTTTGGTTATGCTCTCTGTTTCACTCACCTCGGGGCTCTTTTCCTGACCAACACCTTGGTTTTGTTGTAGTGCCTGGGCTCTTGTGATCACCTGCACAGGTGCAGTGGAAGTCACACTCCCTGTGGAGTCTACAACTAACCCAACAACATTGATAGGAGTGATTTTAGGCATGTTATTAGGGTTCTTTGGGCAATCTCGTAGGAGATGCTCTTTCCCGCAGTCTTGACAGAAACCCTGAATGGTTACTGGTTGAGGTTGTGTAGGGGCAGGCAGTGGACAATCACGTATAAGGTGATCTCCCTGACATTTGAAGCATGGTCCTCTAGGAAATGGGGGTCGTACCTGCCTAGGTTGAGGTCTAGAGTTGGGGTTTGTGTACATGACATTAGCATACTCAGGTTCCCCACTATTTTCACTTGGGTCCTCATAATAGTATGACTCGTTATGCTCGGGTGACTGCATGTAATAAGCCTGTGGGCTATCAATATGTGTGGAGTCAAAACTATGGTCACTTGGATCACTGTCTGATAGCAATGGGGTAATTGGGACTATGGCTCTGTTCGGATTTTCTTCAGCAGATGCATATTTCACTGGGATCACATTGGTTGGAGCAGGGGGTTGCTGTACTAGGACTGGTTGAGGTCTCTGCTGCCCTTGATAAGCTGGCTGATAAGTTTGCTGTGGTCGGTTGTATTGTTGTGGTGGGTACTGATTCTGGTATCTACCCTGTTGCGGATATGGCTGAGGGTAATTTTGCCTAACAGTTTGTTTGTTATATGGGCAGTCTTGTGCAGTGTGGTTGGTGTACCTATGCTCTATGGTGCAGTACTGGCTACTAGGATTCGCCTAGGGTTGGGCCATAATGGGACATACATTTGCCATATGGTCACCGCCACAAGTGTAACACCGCTTAACTGGGGCAAATCTCGGAATTTGTTTGCTAGAGACACCTAGTTTTTGAGCTACCTTCTTTGCAAGTTCCTCAATGGATGTGGATTGACCAGATGTGAGGCTACTAGAGCTATCAGAATCCTTATAGATTTTTGATAGTTCTAATTCCTCACCTAGATTGTCCTCAATGTCTATGCACATGCGCACGCACTCTTCTATCGTTCTGGGGTCCTTCAGATACACATATGACCTGAGCTTGGTGCTCAACAATCCATCTAAGAACAAGGCCACTTGTTTGGCTGGTGTGGGTAACTCCGGCATCGGGCATCTCTCCAGGTACTGCCTAAACCTTCTTCCAGCTAGTCTGACCGTCTCTTGAGGTGTTTGTTTGAAGCTATGAATTAGAGAGGAAGTGTTGTGCCTGATTCCACTCTTAGAAAACTCAATGATAAATGCCTCTAAGAGCTGGTCTATGTTTCTGAAATGCCTCTCGTTTAGTGGTTGAAACCACGTAAGGGCGGTGTTCCTAAGGGTTAGACCAAAAGCATTATATTGTGTGAATAGGTCCTCTACCTGTTCAGCTTTCAATACTTGCCGAAATTCTGCCACATGGTCATAAGGGTCTCCAGTGCCATCGAAGTAATTCTTCATGGACTTCACCAGTTGAGTTGGTCGCAGGGTCCTAGTATGTTCTCTCGGCCTTGGCAAAGGAAAATCGTCAGCATTCCTTTGATTCCATGGGGTTCTATGTCTCTCAGGTTCCATCCTATTCCTTTCCGTTCCCGTTCTTTCTCTTCTCAGGGAGTTGGCAAAACTTACCTCAGGTTTGTCTCTACTTCTATCTCTTTGAGCTCCATGAGCTTGGGAGGTCCCAGCTCCTTGGTGACCAAAGGACACATTAGACCTTGGTTGGGGAAAAACAAATTCACCCTTCCATGTGTAGGCATGTCTGCCATGCTCAGTGACCATGAAGATTCTCTCTGATGCATTGTCTAGGTAGGTTACTTGGCCTGGGCTATTAGGGTCTTTAAACTCATAGATTGTGAGGGCACTCACTTCCTGAGGTTGAGCAGATTTATATCTCCAAAAAGCCTCATCGGTTTCTCGGTTTAAAAGCAGATCGATGCTTTTATTATCCTGTGGAATCCACTCTAGAGTCATGATTCTGGTCAAGACCGATTTACCACGGGGGGTTCTTGGCTCTCTCTCTAAGTTCCCTTGCTCTATATCACCCATGTCGGTCTCCGCAATCACATTCCCAAACTCATCAGTTCTATCAGGAAGAGTCGTGACTACATATATAGTCCCCTCTTTATCTAGGTATGCTCCATTCTCAAACTTGACTACTGGGTGGTCTAATCCATGGGGTTGATCGGGGTTCTTAATCTGGACCACCGATCTTCTCAGGCCATCTTCATAGATGCGAGCACCTAGAAGATTAGTCCTGATGTATTCCAGTTGAGTCTTGTATGGTCCTTTTGGCTTTTCTAGATAAGCCAACCCTGAACTACCTATTGGTCTCTCCATGTGATAGGACATCTCAGAATCACTTGTTTCTGATCTGGGAGTGTATGGGTAATCACTCAACTGTTGGGCCCAAGACCCGGCAGTGTGATTGACACTAGCTTCAGAAGATCTGAGGCTTTGTCTGTCTCGGCCTAAGTGTCTGCCTGATCTAAGGTTCATATGCCTGATTTATCTACCCCCTCGGACCTAAGCACACTCTCGTTGCAGGTTAATTTGCACCAATCACTTTGTTCTTTTGAGTTGAATGTTATGTTTACGGTCTTGTCTGAAATCGCGTCGTCAGGAGTACTTAAGTGAATTTCCGCACTTGATAAGTGATCGATTCCAGTTTACCTTTTGTCCCTTAGAGTTTTCGTACTTAAGACCTACTTAATTCTTGCACTTGGTTGATTAATACTCTTGGACTTGATTCGTGCCTAACGTTGCCCTAATTAATTACCACACCTAAGTCGTACTTAGCCTAGGCTAGGAATTGACAAAGGAGGGTTGAGAGATCTTCCAACCTCAATTAGCTGGTTGACCAGACTGCTACACAAGCCCAGGAAGCCTTCTCCCAAGCTTGGTACTCACCCTTGCTAGCTTGCTTTGGATTGCCTTGAGTGCACACAATGTTCCTGCAAAAGCTCACCAGTTAGTATAGCTCTATTACCACAAGTAATTGGAAGACACACCTCAATATTTTCAGTCCCCCCTGGAGTAACTCACTGTACCCCCTCAATCTTAGGACCACCTAGTTCCACCTAAAGGTCAACTTAAAAATACATGTTCTAAAACTCCGCGTATGATTCTTACAAAAACCAATCGAGGTCCACGTAGGATTCTCAACGAGCTTTCCAACGAGACCAAGATCTCATCAATCGGAGTTCGTATGATCAAGTTATGACCATTCAGGCACTAAAGTGTCAAAACAGGCTCTCAGGGTTCAGGAGATCCCTCTCTGGTTTCTAGGTCTTTTGCCCACTTCCACGGTTCTAAAGTTATACCAAGGTGCCTAAAATTAAGCTCAACTACCCTTCAATTCACTCAAAAATAACCCTAAATTTTTCATGTGTTAAAGGCCGTGTATCGCGATAGGTCGGGTCGAGGTGTCGCGATAGGTGGGAGGTGTCGCGATGGGTCGAGGTGTCGCGATAGGTGAGAGGTGTCGTGATAGGTCGAAGTGTCGCGATAGGTGGGAAGTGTCGCGATAGGTCGTGAGGTGTCGCGATACTCCCAAGTGTCGCGATAGGTCGTGAGGTGTCGCGATAGGTGGTGAGGTGTCGCGATAGGTCGAAGTGTCGCGATAGGTGGGAAGTGTCGCGATAGGTCGTGAGGTGTCGCGATAGGTCGAAGTGTCGCGATAGGTCGTGAGGTGTCGCGATACTCCCAAGTGTCGCGATAGGTCGTGAGGTGTCGCGATAGGTCGTGAGTGTCGCGATAGGTCGTGAGTGTCACAATACCTCGAGGTGTCGCGATAGCTCGGGATATGGTGAATTTTTCTGTTCTGTCTAGTGATCCTGGGAGCTCTAGGCCTGCGCAGTGTCGTGGTGCACTCAGAATCGTGATTGGGTGAAGTTTTCGGAGTGTCGCGATAGCTCGAGCTCGACGCCTCGGGGACTGTGCAGACAGATTCCGTACCTGCTGAGCTTGCTGGAGATGGTGATGGAGCTGCAACCTGCAAGAAACATGCAAAAACACACAAAACAAGAACACACACGCTCGCTCTCTCTCAAACTCGCACACAACAAATGAGGGGAATGAAAAGGAAGAGGGAATATGTAGTGGAGGAGGTGGAGGTGGAGATGGAGAAGGAGGTGAAGATGGAGATGGAGGTGGAAAAAAATCAGAATTTTACCGACTACTTACCATTCCAACGCGTCCTCTCTACGTCTTACCATCACACGCTCGTCCTCAAAGCTCGAATCCCTGGCAACGGCGCCAAAATTTGGTGTAGCTCAATGATGAGTAGCACCTCCTTTAATGTCAATCCGGGAAGACGTGAGGATGGTATGAAGACCACGAGCAAGTGGAAGCACAAGTGCGTGAGTGAGAAGCACACAAGCATGCACACACATATACGCACACGCACGCACACGGCAAGAACAAAGAGAGTAAGACAATGGAATCACTTCTATTGCAACAAAGTTCTCATACAAGCTCAAACTACAAGAAGCTAGCCTAAAAATGAGCTCTCTAGCTCTATTTATAGTTTTTGACTAGCTTTGGCCCTGTCCAGACCTAGTGTCCGGCCTAGTTAAAAATTAGGTTCCAGGGCTTAT
Source organism: Ceratopteris richardii (assembly GCA_020310875.1). Lineage (NCBI taxonomy): Eukaryota > Viridiplantae > Streptophyta > Polypodiopsida > Polypodiales > Pteridaceae > Ceratopteris > Ceratopteris richardii. The sequence goes on from CM035423.1 coordinate 99,382,188, forward strand.
TTGAGGGCTCAAACGAGGTCTAAAAAATACGAAAATTGGTAGGCAACTACTTCTAAGGCTCCTCAAGCTGGAGGACTCCTCGGCTTGTACAAAATGGAGCTACAAAAAGGTGAAAATGGTATTTACAGGGGTTTTTAGTGATGAGAATCACTTTTAAATGGTGTAAGGGTTTTGAAAAAAATAAAGGGTTGCCTTAGTGCTAGATCTGCTTGTATGCTCGTACTTGCTTCTTCTCGTATACTGCCAACAGTACACACCTCAACAAAATGGAATAGCTGAAAGGAAAAATCGACATATCACAGAACTTGCAAGATGCATGCTCAACGAGATGAAGATGCGACTAAACTATTGGGCTGAAGCAACTAGTACGGCCGTTTATTTGATGAACAAGTGCACAACAGCTGGAGTGCATAATCTAACTCCCGAGGAGGTTTATTCTGGTAAGAAACCTGACCTTACACATCTCAAAGTTTTTGGATGTGTGTGTTATGTTCACATCCCTCAAGAACTTAGGACAAAGATGGAGGCAAAGTCCGAAAAATGTATTTTTATTGGATATTCATCGGAGCAAAAGGGATATAGGTGCTACAATCCGGTGACAAAGGAGCTACGAGTCTCACGAGATGAGGTATTTGATGAGCTAAGACCATGGTTTGGAGACAAAGGGAAAGAGAAGATTCTTGAAGAGGATTGCGAAGATGATGGAGGTGTTGTCCAAGAAGAATTTTAGCAAACGAGCACTCAAATGTCAGGTCCAGAAGCTTCTACATCACTTGGAGAAAGCTCAACATGGAAGGGGAGGCTAAGGAGTCATTCTTCATCACCAACATCAGCTTATGAAAGATCTAAAGCTGAAAGTGCTGCCCAAAATAGTGATTCAAATGCAAGTGAAGAAGAGTATGAAGAGGTGATCACACCAAAGGTAAAGTTGAATCGGCTGAAGAAGCAATGTTCAAAAGGAAATGAAAGGAGGTCTTCAAGAGCAAGGTATCCAATTGAAAGGCTGAGCTATGATAGTTTTATTGCAAAGCATTTTGCATATATGACACAGGTGGTCAAAGACAAAGAACCGGATGCATATGAAGAAGCATGTACACAAAAAGAATGGCAAGAAGCTATGCAAGAAGAGATGAAAGCTCTCAAGGACAATCACACATGGGAGTTAGTTCCAAACGCTGAAGGTATGAAGATTGTTCCAAATAAATGGGTGTTTAAAATAAAGAGAAATGTTGATGGTTCTCTAGCAAGGCATAAAGCTAGACTAGTAGCAAAAGGATTCAAGCAAACTCACGGCATCGACTATGAAGAGACTTTCAGCCCGGTTGCAAAGATGGGAACAATTAGAACCTTGATTGCAGTGAGTCCAGCAAGGAGATGGCCATTGTACCAACTTGAAATAAAAAATGCTTTTCTCAATGGTGAACTTCAAGAAGAGGTATACATGAGTCAACCGATTGGATTTGAAGACAAAAAGCATCCAAATTTTGTTTGTAGATTGAAGAAAGCTTTGTATGGGTTGAAGCAAGCACCACGTGCTTGGAAACAAAGATTGGTCGAGTACCTCACAAGGTGTGGGTATAGTCCAAGTAATGCAGATCCCTCTCTCTACATGAAGAAAGAAGAAGGCAAGCAAGTATATATTTTCATATACGTTGATGATCTCATCATAATAGGAAGTAATGTTACAGGAATACAAGAGATCAAAAGGAAACTCGGTAAGGAGTTTAAAATTTCAAATCTTGGTGAGCTGAAATACTTTTTAGGCATTGAGATAGTCTATGGGAAAGATGGCATTTACTTGATGCAAAGAAAGTACCTATTGGATGTTCTTTTTAGATTTGGAATGAGTGAATGCAAACCACTCACTCAACCTATGGACACAAATGTGAAGCTATGCTCAAATGATGGAGAGAAGTTACATGATGTAACTACATACAAGAGTATTATAGGTTCATTGATCTATGCTACGATCACAAGACCAGATTTGTGTTATATTGTTGGAGTTCTTTCTCAATTTATGCAAGATCCAACAAGTGAACATTTAAATTCAGCCAAACAAGTGCTAAGATATGTGAAGCACACAGTCAATCATGCTCTGTTTTATGGATATGATGAAGAATTGCAGGTAAAAGGCTTCAGTGATGCTGATTGGGTTGGTTCGAAGGAAGACAGAAGATCCACTTCAGGTTATGTGTTCATGATAGGTAGCAAACCTATCACATGGAGCTCAAAGAAGCAACCTACTGTTGCACTATCATCTACAGAAGCTGAATATAGAGGTTTAGCCTTTGCAACTTGTGAAGCTATGTGGATTAAGAAGCTCTTGGCTGATCTTGATGTGCAGGTGGAGACCATTCCAATTTATGGTGATAACATGTCAAACATTCACTTGACAAACAATCCAATGTTTCATGCACGAAGCAAGCACATAGAAGTGCATTATCATTATGTTCGAAAAAAAGTTTTGAGCAAAGATGAAGATCTTCTGCAACAAGAGAAGCAGCTTGTGTGCGAGAGGTAGAAATAGAAGCAAGGTTATGGAGATGAGCTACAGAACATGAAGTGTATTCAAAGGCAACTACGTCCTTCCTTGCACAAATATTGAAGGTGATGCAGATGGTGTTGAATATGATGATCTTCAAATGCATATTCATACTATAATTCTTGTGCACCTACAATAGATCAACGTCTATGGGATGGCAGAGATACTTAGGCACATGCGTTGATAGCTCCACTTACGAATTTATAGTAGGTAAGAAACGAGGCTTGTGTTGCTTATCTCCAAAAATAGTTGGAGAATGAGCATAATAGAATGAAGCAGATTTTATGGAAATCTTTTTGACAAAGATCAAAGATTTGAAAGAGCAGTCGATTTCTACAGGTGAATTCTTGCCAGGTAGTTCACTTGTGTAGACCATTCTTAATGGTCTTCTAGCTTCATATCAAATTTTTGCTTCTACTCTCTAATTGTTGATGAATGAAAATCCAAACGCCTTAACATTGAGGAGTTAGTCTCTGTTTTGTTGTAGGAAGATTATTCCAAGCAAAACATGTCCATTATGCATGTTGCAAATCAAGCTTTCTCAGCTAGTCAGAAGGGCAAAGGTAAATGGAGCTCATCTACTAATAAGAAGAGATCTGCTAATTCTACACAATCAAAAAGGAAAAACAAATATGAGAAGAAAACAAAAAAGTAGAAACAGGTTTGCAAATACTATAAAGGAAATGATCATGTCATGAAGAGTTGTCCAAAATTGGCTACAAAAGAGGCAAAGAAGAAAGAGGTTGGAATGGTTGTTGCAGAAGCCTTCGTTACCATTAGTGTCCATGTGAAAGGCCGAATGGCCACTGGACACTTCTTTGTATATGTTCTTTAATAAAACATATAGTAGCCTGGTCAGTCATAAATTGTAAGTTTGACCGCATTTGTAAGACCTAAGAAGTCTATCTTTGTGCTCCCTATGTGCTGTGTTTTTTCTGCATATTATGTAGTGTCTATGCGGAGTACCATGTGAGGCCTTAGGAGCTCGGTTTTCGACTCTGAGGATACTGTCGTGGAGATCACGGGAAGGAGAGGGCACTCTGGTGCATCACCATAGAAATACTTCACTGGTATCAGAGTAGTTCGACGCAAAAGCTTTGTTCCTTTTGTGAGCGCGAAGCAACCCCCCCGGCTTTCTCCAAGGCTTATGACTAAGGCCACGACCAAGGCATAGACCTTGGCATACATTGTCATCCGAGTCACCAAAGTCACCATTGGTGTCGTTGGCTACACGCGAGGGAGGACCTCAATGATCAAGGAATATAGAGGTTCCCGATACTTCTCGGGAGGTCACCCATCCCAGTATTGTTCCCCCCAGAGCTCGCTTAACCATGGCAATCTCTTGCCACTAAGCTACACTCTTGTGCTGTCTGAAGAAGGGGAAAGACTAAGGTTGACATTACCTTGAACATATTTTGGTCCCTCAAAGCTGCATTCCTTGCTTTCAAAGCCTATTTTTGAAGCATTTTTGGGGTTTCTTTGGAGCCATTTTGGAGTACTTCCACACATAGTTCTCTTCACACATGTCCAAGAACATCAAGAAGAATGTTCTTTATACTTATCCAACATTAAATATCAACCTTTGGGGCTGTGTTTTCAGTCACACTCATAAAACTACAGGTTTCTTGAAAGTTTTCAGTTTTGGTGGGAGCAGCCGCTGCAAATTTATGCAGGTTTTTTGAGCCAAAAACATCAGAGTTGAGAGAAACTTGCATGTGTTATTAGCTAGTTTTTGGGCTGTGCATTCAACCTCTTAGTGTCATTTTACTGCATATATTGAGCACATACACATTACGTACGCTTTTGTGGATACCGCTTATGTACGTCCATGTGGTCATTGATATAGCGGTTATGTTCTTTGCATAAAGCCTTTTACGTTTGATAAAGAGCATTGTGATGAGGTTTTCTTAACTGGGAGACACCCAGATGTCGGGCCCTCTTCAATGATGCAGGTGGAAGACTTACTCAGCCTCGCCATAGGAGACGTATGATAGGTGTTCATAGGTGCTCGATAAGCCTAGTTGGCTTCTATCGGGTGACTGATCATATGCAGTGGAGTGAGTGATTCACTATGCAGACAAACATGTCAATACTTGCAATTTTATGATATTTTGACACTGGTCATACGCTCATTTTGTAGAGGATACTCTAGCAAAAGTTTTTCCAGATTTTTGGTTTTGTAAACTATACAATGCTCGATTTACTCCTTGATAAACTTATTCATTGGTGTTCGGACTCTTCTAGCTCCATTATCATTCCATTCAGTTCTCTACCATCATGGCATCAGAGGTCTCAGGCACATCCGGTGGATCAGGGTCTAGTGCTAGTCTTCCAAGGAGGAGCTATAACTTGCAGGGAAAAGACCATTTTGAAATCCAAAAATTTGATGGCACAAACTTTGCTCTATGGAAAAATCAAATTAAAGATGTGCTAATTGAAAGGAGGCAATGGAAGAAATTAAATGGAATTTCAAAGAATCCTGCTGACATGGATGAAGATGATTGGGATGAGTTAGATGAAACTGCCAGGTCTACCATTGGCTTGCACCTGGCAAATAATGCTTACTTTACAGTATTAGACTATGAAAGTGCAGAGGAACTTTGCAAAAAGTTATGCAATACATATGAAAAAGAGACGGCATCAAATAAAGTCTATCTAATGAGAAAAGTATATGACCTTCATATGAAGGACACAGATAGTGTTGCTACTCATCTAAATGAGTTTGATGCTATATTCTCTCAATTACAGGCTCAGAAAATGGATATGGATAATGAAATGAAAGCAATATTGTTGTTATGCACCTTTCCTTGTTTCTTTCCATGTGACACCACATAGAGAATGGTTCTCTAATTATGCAGCAAAGTCTCTTGGTACCGTGAGACTTGGTGATTCTTACCAGTGTGATGTTGTGGGGATTGGAGATGTGGTTGTGCAATTCATTGATGGTTCAAAATTTACTATGCATAATGTACGCCATGTACCTCAGTTATCTTGCAGTTTGATGTCAGTTGGTCAACTTGATGACCTTGGTTACAAGGTGTTCTTCTATGCTCAGTCCTTTTGCATATCACAGGGAAATATGGTTATTGCAAAAGAAAGCAAAGTTGGCTCACTTTATCCTTTATTTGTATCACAGAAAGAACACTTGTTAGCTATTACTGAACAGCCTATGTCTTGTATTTGGCATGGTCATTAGGGCCATATATCTCGTAGTGGAATGGAAAATCTTTCTCGTTCTGGCTACTTACTTGTGTTATCTTTCTCCGATTTTTCATTTTGTGAGCATTGTAAATATGGAAAGAAAACTAGAAATGTGCATAGAACGCACATTGACTCTTCAATTCAGCCTTTAGATCTCGATCATACAGATGTGTGTGGTCCTATGCTGACTAGGTCCTTAGGTGGTTCTCTTTACTTTGTCACTTTCATAGATGATGCTACTAGAAAAGTTTTGGTATATCCTATCAAATCAAAGGATGAGGTATTCCCTACCTTCAAAAAATGGCTTGCTTTAGTTGAGACTAAAAAAGGAGCTAAGCTTAAGGATTTACGTTCAGATAATGGGGGTGAGTATACCTCACATGAATTCAGCCTTTTCTGTCAGTTTAGAGGGATTCGTAGAGAGTTTATAGCTCCTTATACTGCAGTACAGAATGGTGTAGCTGAGAGGATCAATAGAACTATTCAAGATAGAGTAGTCTCTATGTTGCATCATGTAAACCTCTCACAAGATCTTTGGGCAAAAACAATATTGACTTCAGTTCATGTGATTAACCTTTCACCTAGTACTGCCAAGGGTTTGAAAGTGGCACAAGAGTTATGGACAGGGAAGCCACCATATTATGATCATCTTCGAGTTTTTGGGTGTGAAGCTATGGGATCTTGAAACACGATCAGTGATCAGAAGTAGTGACGTCATTTTCAATGAGTCTAAGATGCATAAACAGCCCATTAAGGAGGTAGTGAGAAGAGTGGTGTTTGAGGATACTGGTCCTCTAGTTAGCATGCATAAGAATGTTGCACATAGAGGTGTTCAAGAGAATGTCCATTCAAATCAGTCTGCACATATTCCTATTCAGCAACCATTGAGACGTTCTGCATGTGTCTCACATCCACCTGATAGATATGTTTGAGGTTTAGATTTTGTTATGCTAACAGATGCCGATGAGCCTTCTTGCTACAAAGAGGCTATGCAGACAGAGGATCATGTCAAGTGGGAGTGTGCCATGAAGAGTGAGTTGGATTCTATTCACAAGAATGGTACTTGGGATTTGGTACCTTTGCCAAAGGGCATGAAAGCTTTACCATGTAAATGGGTATATAAGCTGAAATTCACATCAGATAGTGCTTCTCCAAAGTATAAAGCACGACTTGTTGCAAAGGGTTTTAAGCAACAACATGTTGTTGATTTCGAGAGAATCTTCTCTCTAGTGGTCCAGATGACTACCCTGTGCATGCTTCTTGGATTCGTTGCAATGGAGGACTTAGAGCTAGTCCAAATGGATGTGAAAACTGCTTTCTTGCATGGAGATCTTGCAGATGAGATCTATATGGAACAACCAGAGGGTTATGTAGTTCCTGGCAAGGAAAGTCTAGTTTGTAAGCTTAAGAAGAGCTTCTATGGACTTAAAGAGTCCCCTAGACAATGGTACCAAAAGTTTGATGCTTTTATGAAGTCTCAAGGCTATTCTCGAAGCAATGAGGATCATTGTCTCTACACAAAGAGATGCTCAGATGGTAGCTTGATATCCTTGATACTTTATGTCGATGATATGCTGATTGATGGGAAGTCCTCTTATGATTTGTCAATTCTCAAAAAGAAGTTGAGTCAGACATTTGATATGAAGGATTTGGGGGATGCCAAACATATTCTTGGTATGCGCATTACTCTTGATAGGAGCAAAAGATGCATATACTTGTCTCAAAGAGAGTACATATCCAAAGTACTTCACAGGTTCAATATGGAGGGTGGAAAGGCATTGAGTACACCTTTACCCACAGGTGAAATTGAGCAAGGATGATTGCCCCAAATCAGATGAGGAAAAGGAATTCATGACCAAAATTCCCTATCAGTCTGCTGTTGGTAGTCTCATGTATGTTATGGTAGCTATGAGACAAGACATTGCATTTGCAGTGGGAGTTGTGAGCAAATATATGTCTAATCCTGGCAATAAACATTGAGAAGCGGTCAAGATGATTTTAAGATATCTGAGTGGCACTAAGGACAAGTGTCTATGCTTAGGTAGAGGGAAAGCATCCATTATTGGTTACACAGATTCTGACTATGCTGGTTGTGTAGACAATCGTAAGTCTACATCAGGGTACATTTTTCATTTTGTTGGACATATTATCTCTTGGAGATCTCAACTTCAAGAATGTACAGTTGTTTCCACCATAGAAGCAGAGTATGTTGCAGCAAGTGAGGCATTTAAGGAAGCATTGTGACTTTCTCATCTTGCTTGTGATACGGGTTTACCTTAGCATGTACCTCGTTTGCTCAATGATAGTCAGAGTGCCATTGCTTTGGCTAAGAATCCGGTCTATCATGCAAAGACCAAGCACATTGAGGTGAGGTATCACTTCATTCGAGATTGCTTAGCCATTGAGCGCATTATTCTTGAGAAGATTCACACTCGAGATAATGTTGTAGATGCCTTGACTAAATCTCTACCACAGGATAGCTTTCGACACTTTTGTCACTTGATGGGGGTTACTTGATTCATGATCTTACACAGTCACTTGTATACTATGTAACATGCCCATTAGGTAGGAGGTATAGTTTGTATACTTACACTCAGGTATTCTTTATCATTCTTTATTTTTCTTCCATAGTTACTTTGACCATATTAGCCTTTAGTGGGAGATTGTTACCCTTAGTGTCCATGTGAAAGGCCAAATGGCCACTGGACACTTCTTTGTATATGTTCTTTAATAAAGCATATAGTGGCCTGGTCAGTCACAGACTGTAAGTTCGACCGCATTTGTAAAATCTAAGAATTATGTCTTCGTGCTCCTTATGTGTTGCGGAGTACCGTGTGCGGCCTTAGGAGCTCGGTTTTCTACTCTGAGGATATCGTCATGGAGATCGCAAGAAGGAGAGGGCACTGTGGTGCATCACCATAGAAATACTTTAGCCTCTACACCTAAAACAAATTCTACTAATCTTGTGCAGAATGAAGAATGGGTGTTTACTACTGTTTGCAACTATGACCCATTTTCTCATGAATGGTGTATTTTTTAGTAGACTTAGATGTTTGGTACTTTAACAGTGGTGCAACCAAACATATTACCTTGTGATGCAGTTTCTTCAATTCACTTGAGCTTGCTGCTACATGGAATACTATCACATGTGCTAACAACTCCTCTAATCCTATAATGGGAGTTGGTAAGATCATTCTGACTACTGCTGATGGTAGTTCTTTCACATTGTTGATTGCTTTGTTTGTGCCAAGGATCAAGAAAAATCTATCATCAGTTTTAGTATTTTCCAAGATCAGCTTGGTTATCAAATTTGTTGATGATTGATGTAGAGTCCATGATCTGTCAAATGGTGATGTTATTATTGCTTCTAAAATTTTACATTGTGGGCTATATAAGCTCATAGACTATCCAAAATTAGTGAATGATTCAACATGTGCAATTCAAGATTCTCAGGCTATCTCAAATTCAAAGCTTTGGAATGTACACTTTGGTCATCTAAATTTTGATAGTTAGCTATGCCTGCAGAAATCTGAAATAGTGTCCTTTCTACCCAAACTTGAGAAACCTTGTAAACATGTCTGTGAAGGCTGTATTATAGGCAAAATGAACCATTCCTCCTTCCCAAAAGATGGTTCAATACGAGCTACTTAGAAATTGCAACTTGTTCATAGTGATGTCTATTGTCCTATGTAGATAGCTTCTTTTGGGAACTACCTTTACTTTATGACTTTGATTTTTCCAAGCATGCATGGGTGTATCCATTGAAAAAAAAATTCCAAAGTGTTTATATGTTTCAAGTAGTTTTTGGGTTTGATTGAAAATTTATCATCAGTAAAATAGGCACACTCCATTTTGATCGAGGGGGGAAATACATGTCTTCTGATTTTAATGCATATCTGGTTGAACATCGGATAAAACATCATTTTATAGTATCATATACACCTTAACATAATGGAGCTACTGAAAGAAAGAATAGGTCTCTCATGGAGATGGCAAGGGGTATGGTCAAAAGTCAATCTTTACCACATAGCTTCTGTCTTGAGGTTGTTATGTGTGTAGCATATGTACTTAATAGGTGTCCCACCAAAGCATTGCACTCCATCACTCCATATGAGGCTTGGCATGGTTGCAAGCCATGTGTTGCTCATCTATGTGTCTTTGGTTGTCTGGCATATGCATTAGTGCATAAACAACAGTAGAAAAATGGATGATACAAGCAGTAAAATGTATTTTTGTTGGGTAGAGTTCTAAAAGCAAAGGCTATTGTTTATATCATCCATAGACTAAACACATTTTGGTTATTTGTGATTTTGTTTTTGTGGAAGATGTGATTCAGCCATTACTTTGATGTACTAAGGAGATATCAGTTAGCTCCAAAAATGTGTATGACACTTTACTTCTTCTTTTTACAAGTGAACAATCGACTGCTAGCCCAAATGAGGAAATTTCTCAGCCTTTATAGGTTTCACACAATTATGCAAATCATTCCATTTTTTATGCAAATTTACATGATGCACTTGTTGATGAGAGGGTTAATATAAAGGAGGCAAAAACTATGTCGGAATGGCTAGTGTAGACTTTGCAAGACTTAGATGCACATCTACCATATCGTACTCATTATGGCTCTCATAATGCTTGGTTTGCATCAGATTGCTATGTAGTGCTTGCCTCTAGTCTTTGTGATGAGTATGAGCCTGTTTCTTTTGATGAATGAAAAAATTCAGAAAATTGGATGGCTCCTATTCAATCAAAATATGATGCTATTATGAAGAATGGTACCTAGTCTTTATGTGATTTTCCTCCAAGCAAAAAGGCCATTGAGACTAAATGGGTACACAAGCTAAAGTGTAAGCCCGATGGAATAGTTGACAGGTATAAAGCTAGGCTTGTTGCAAAAGGTTATGCTCAAGAGAGAGGCATTCATTTTGATGAGACCTTTGCACCCATATGCCGAATGACCACTGTTCGTAGCATTTGTGCACTTACGACTCATCATGGTTGGAATATAAATCATTTGGACATTAAAACTGCATTTTTGAATGGGGACTCACATGAAGAATTGTATGTATTTTAGCCCATGGTTTTGTGCAAAAAGGGCATAAGAAAATGTGCATGTTGAAAAAGGCATTATATGGTTTGAAGCAAGCACCATGTGCTTGGTATGAAAAGATACATGCCTACTTGATTGCACATGGTTTCGAGAATAGTCCAAAGCATGGAATTCAAAAAGTCACATAGTTGTGCCCTCATGAACATCGATTAGCACGTTATGATTAACTTTGTGTAGCATGTCACTAATTAGATAAGTCATTTAGTATAACATTATTAAAGTATCAAAGCATCAAGAGTTCCAAATAGGGAATTTTGCTATTCAATTTTCTTAACTCTTCTTGTGCACCACCTAGCACCAAACTCCATCACTTAGTACAGGTTTTTCATTGCTAATCGATGGGCATGTGGTAACTATAGAAAGTGAACCACTAACTAAACATAGTTTGTTGAGAATATTTCATTGAAAGCATTGATGAAGGACATTAATCCCTTAGCATCTTGCATACAGGACAAGTCAATCAATGGGAAACTAATCAATCCACTTCTCTAACTTGAGGAGCAATTTGTGTTGGAAAGAGACGATCACATAAGTCAAGGTTTTACTCCACCCTTTCCTTATCAACATGTGTGTGAGATTCGTTCTAACCTCTTGCTTCTTGTGTGCATTTCTTTAAGTCAACCTATTAAGAGGACATTGTGTAAAGGTCTCTTCGCTTAATAAAAGGCTTTACTTTGTGTTTAGGCCAACCGTGCAGCATTTCAAACTCATGAAACCTATCCAATCCATATCCCTCTCTAGGATTTTAGGTCTCGTTGCATTTTTTTCAGATAACTTGTCACCTTGAAGAATATACTCAAGGCATATCTAGTAGTAAGGATCTCACTAGCTCTGATTGTATCATAGACAAACACATAGCTGAGCACTCAGTATTTGATAGCTCTCATAATAACCAAGTAGCCATCAAGCTCTGTAATGAAATATGAGCATTCGAACCATCATATACTAAAGAGATAAACCTCCTCCCAACCTTATACCTCTAATATAGCTCCTCAAATCAACAATGACCATAGGATTAACTCAAGTCCACATGTGCATGTGCAATCTCCACCATTGTTTATTACCTTCCACTAGAGTCCACTCGTGGTAGGTGTACTTGCCCACAAGTTAAGTCTCTCTAGAGTCAAGTTAACTCACATTAACTTAATTTAGAAGTCTCTAGAGCACTTTGGCCAAAACGTTCTTCCCATGCTCCCTATGAGGGTTGAACCCAAGTCCTCCTCATTCCCAATCTTGAGACTTAATCACTAGGATAAGTGGATTAAACCTATACTTAAGTCTAATCTTGAGATAGTTGGCCTTAGACAAGAATGAACAAACGATGTCTGATTTTAGATCTGCATGAACCAGTCAGATGCTCATGTCATAGACTTAGTTTATAACATTCTTTCCCCTTGGAAAATAATTTCATCTTCCAAAATAGATCTATATATAATAAAATGTATCCATAATCCTTAGCCTCATGTTCTAGTCTAGAAGAACATATTTTCATCTCTATGGTGGGATTCACCTCATACTCTAAATGAATATAATAGAATCTATTGTCTAATCCCTACCCAAATGATTCAAAATGCCGTCTTGATTTGCACTTGGCAAAACCAATCTAGTGCAAAACAAGGAATGAATTATAAGGGTAGATCAAAAGACATCCTTGGCCAATTTAATGTTCTCACTATGTGCTACCTCAGCACTAACATGTGAAAGGGTGGATTCAAATACTAGTCCATTTTTGGGCATCACAAGTGGATGGACATAACAATTGAGGTGGGATTTTCTATATCTATCAAGACTTTGAGAACTTTTTTTAGTCAAATTTGTTTTGGACTTCAACTTTAAGTTGACCTAAACATCTAACTTAGATTTTTGTGCCATGGTCCATTTTCAACCAACATTTACTTGATTTTTCACCCTACCGGAGAGCTACTATGTCCAAATGAGCTTAAAATCCTAGAAAAAATATACGTTGAAGTGTGCCATTTACTTTTGGTAATCTTCACTTTGACTTAACGAAAATACATTGAAAAATGAGCTTTTTCCGACTTAAGACACTGTTCTCAAAGAATTTAGCTTTAAGTTCTTGGGAATTGTCAATATTTTGATCAATGCCTAACTCTTTTCTCTTAAAGAGTGTTCTAAACTCTTCTAGAGAACTAGTTCCACTTTACTTGAATCAAACTCCGATGGATGAGTCAAACTTAGACTTAACATGAAGATTGAATGTATTTTGTGTAGAACATCTATTTGTGATGTTTGATTTGGTTGTCTACTCCCACTGGTTATCCTTGTTTTTTATGAAAAGGATTTAGATACTTTAAGTCATTTATAGAAGTTTTGAAAGCATAAGGAAGAACCAAAACTCTATGTAACCGATTCAAACTTCAAACATACTTAAATTTGATGTGAGTCAAACTCTATGTGACCCAAGACTTTAAGTTTTTGAAAATTGGTTTCAATAAAATACTAAAGCATTTTATCAATCTTTTATAACAAGTAAATGAATTCTCAAAAAGATTCTTGGAGTAAAATTAAAATATCATCCAACCACTTAATAGGATTGTGGTATCAAAGGAACAGTGCCTCAAGCCATTGAGTGTTATTGATTATGTTTTCTTGATTTACTCAAAACATTATTGCTTCTTGTAGGACTAAGTTAATCTTTCTCAAAGAATTAGAACTACCATGTGCTAGAGAGATGATTCTCTTCCCAACCTTATGCCTCTATATATAGCTCCTCAAATCAACGATCACCATAGGGTTAACTCAATTCTACATGGCATGTGCAATCTTCACTACTGCTTTAACACCTTCCACTAGTGGTGGGTTTACTTGCCACTCGAGCTTAGTCTCTTTGGACTCAAGCTATCTCATGTTAACTTGAGTTAGAAGGCTCTACATCTCTTTGGGCAAAACTCTTCCCCCATGCTTCCCATGGGGGGTTGAACCCAAGACCTTCTCCTTCCCAACCTTCACACTTAACCACTAGGCTAAGTGGATTATAGCACATGAAATTACAGTTAAGTCTAATATCAAGATCTTTGACCTTACACGAGAATGATCAAACGATGTTTGATTTTAGATCCATCTCAAGCAATCGGTTTTTCATGTCATAGATTTACTTTATAACAACATCAAGCATCAAACCCATTATTTAATGACAAACATCTTCAATTTGGAAAGAGAATCTAATAAGGTGTGCTTCGAGTAGCTTGGAAGGCATAGCTTGATGGAAGCAATCGCTTACCACAACATGTGTCTCTACAAAGAAACTTATGAATCAATTAGCATCACTTGATCCTCTTGATGATCACCCTACATGTACAAGGGATGGCCCAACATATCACATTGCTCTAAGCAATCGAACATCAAGCCAGAGAATTGATCAACAATGCATGTATAATTGGTAGCTTGTTTGAGGCTCATAAGTCAAGGAGATGGGACATATCAAAATGATCAAACAATGTTTAAAAGGATCAAACAACATGTCCTTTTGAATCAGTTAGCATGGAGAATCAATCAATGCACACACATTGAATCACTTAGCATTGAGAGTGAGGACAATCAAACAACAAGGTTGAGTTTGGCTTCAGCTTACGTAGCAAAGGAATCAACTAGTAGTGTCTCTTAAGGGTCAATAAGTGATTGTACTACCATTGAACAGCAAGACAAGCACACGATCATTAAATAGAAAGGAAAATGACCTATGACTTTAGCATAAACAAGAGCATGAAATGATCGATTCAAACAAAGTCCATTTATTACACTGCATAGCATGGATGGGTGAAGATAGGACAGCAGAAAAAAACTCACAATGAGATGAAATAGGGCAAAAGCAATCAAATTGCAAGTTTTGCAAGAGTAGCACTTAGCTATTCTTTTGGGGGGATTAAATAGTTCCCATCTACAAGCGTCATAGCACTATTTTGAGTGCATCAAAGAGCACACACATTAGGCCCCTATTGAAATCTCTTATTTGTGAACTAAGAAGAGAACAACTTGGCTCCAACAAAATCTATCAAAAGTCATCTCTCTTTTGTAGGAAGTAGTTTCTGACCTTGGGATAGGAATCTATCTAGATGGACTCAATCAACAAGTGGTTAGGCTAGAAAACCCCAATTGCTTAACAATTGACCCACATCCAATATCCAAATTTTTCATTAAAGACTACAAGGACAAGAAAGGAAGTGCCTAATTTCTTATTGCAAATCCTGAGCATATAAATGAGAAAGGATAAATAGTCATCTTGGTTGGCATGGGTGATGATGAAATACCTAAAATTCCACCCACACCACTAGAAGGAATGGTAGCAACAAACATGTGCATAATCCGTTTAGAAAACAATGAACCTTCATGGAAGGCCATTTACATGGAAAGGAGCACTCAAAAGAGATATTGGACTAATAATGAAGTTACTCCACCTATCAAGTGATTGATAGCCTATGTGTGTAACTGATATTGGTAAGTCATAGAACCATAAAAATCTTATGTAGGACCTAACCCTCAGTCTTTGAGAAGAAACTCAAGAGTTGAAGGATCAAATAGCCAAATAACAAGGCCCAAGACTATAGTAAGTAAAAACCCTTTTCACATTTCATTAGAACATATTGATGAGGAAGTCAACTCTAGATTTCCAAAGGCACCTCTCAATAGATTCCAAGTGAGAGTGCTACCACAAGAGTAGCATACTTATGTAGCACTAGCTTATGAATAGTTTATCCTGAATTAGTGCACCCTATGATCAGAATGCAAGATCCACGATGCCACCTTCGACCATCCCAAGTGATGGTGCATGAAAAACTATTACGATGGTTCTATTGATCCTTATGATCATGTAACTGAGTTCAAGAAAGTCTTGCGAGCTAAAAAATTAGTGAATTTGTTCACTCAATATGAGGCATTTGCTTGAATGAGAATGATTCAATAATTGACCTCTCAATAGAAGAGGAATAAGATGGAGATATCATGGAGTTGCCACAATATACAAGACAATATGAAAGAGATTCTATGGTTAAGAAGGCAATATTTATTATGTTTCCTATGTCCCAAACTACTAAAACTACACCAAGCATGGAAGTATTGAAAAATACCCAAGTTAAAATGTATGATAATAGTAGAGGAACTACTACATGCAAATCCATACCTATGGCAAAAATTACCCGGGTTAAAATGTACACTAAGAGAAAAGGAACTACTACGCACAAGGCCACACTTTGGATGTAATCTCCACTCGAACCAAACCTTTAGAAACTAATCCTAAAACAGATAGTTTGAGTGTGAAGAAAGTGTTAGTTGACAAGTTAGGAAAATATAGTGAAGGAGACAAGGGCAATACTTTGCCTACCTATCTCATTCAACAGGCACACTAGAAAAGAAATCCTAGAGAGTGGAGCAAGCATAGCAATGGCCACTAAATACTTATGGGAAAAGTGGAGAAAATGTGCACTGCGTCCCACTTGACTGAAATTATAATTGATTGATGGACATATAGAGCAACCCATTGGTTTTCTAGAGAACATAAAGTTGAATACTTGTGGAGTTGATTTTGATCAATACTCTAGAAACCTATAATCAATTAGGAATAACAACTAGAATCAATCTACATACATTCGAGCATAGATATATCCCTCCCATCCAATGGAACAATGTACATAAAGATAGATATGATTTCATTTCAGGCAAATCATTAGAATCCAAATTGGAATCTTACATGGATAAGGGTGCAAATTTGTGGGTTTGTAGGCACAATGGAATAACAACTAGAATCAATCTACATACATTTGAGCATAGATATATCCCTCCCGTCCAATGGAACAATGTACATAAAGATAGATATGATTTCATTTCAGGCAAATCATTAGAATCAAAATTGGATTCTTAGATGGATAAGGATGCAAATTTGTAGGATTATTAGAAACAAATCCTACAAATGTACTAATTCAAGACAGATCCATGGAAGATCAAGTTTATATTCCAAATTATTTTAATGATGAAGGATTTGGGCCTCATGGTTGCATGCGAATCTTATCCACCATAGGCATTTCTATAAATGAAAAAACTTGAATGGAACACTATGATGCAGAAGGTTATGACCTTAATGGATTATTTCTCTTGATGGTTCTAGAAGAAATTGAGGAAGGAGAACCATTACTCGTTCAAGACAAAAATTTTGATAACAAGGACTTGATTTGAGTCCACATGGAGTGATGATTTGACTCTGAAAAGGAGTTCTTGAAAAGAATTAATGTTGATGATTATACTAGGGATACAATAACTTATGTGTAACCCCTATACAAGGTTGAGAAACCTAACGAGAAAATTATTACCACAATAGAAAGGAAGTCATATGAGTTTGAGCCTCTTGAACACTTCAAGAAATAAAAAATAGAAAGACAATAAAATGTGGCTATGAAATCTAAGTGTGAGGCCAAGGTAGGAGAATCATATGAAAATGAGGAAATGAAGATGAAATTGGTAGTGACTATAGAAGACCGAGAAGAAAAATCCACTTACATTGGAAGTGATGCATCAAAAATAGAAGTGATGCATCAAGCATAGAAGAGACTCAACTAAAGAGTTGTTCCAACAATATCAAGACATATTTTCTTGATCATATAGAGATCTACAATGTGTTTACTCTCATATATGTGCCTAGATAATTCCTATGACACCAGATGCAAAACCCTTAAAATAGAGGCCTTACACTTATAATGATATAATTCAATCAAAATTAAAGACAAAATAGATAAACTCTTAGGTAGGATTCGCATATGAGATTGAGCACACCAAATGGGTGCTCCCCATAGTTGTACTCAAGAAAAATGATAAAGCAAGGGGTTGCATCAATTTGGAAAAGTTTAATGTCGCTACCATTACAGATAACTATCCACTCTCGATCACTAATCATCCTTTGGAAAGGTTTCTCATGTTACAATCAAGTCAAGGTTGCACTTGAAGTTCAACATAAGACTAGCTTTTCTATTGAATAGGGGATATATGCATTTAAGGTTATGTCATTAGGTCTAACAAATGTACTTGCACCTTCCCTAAGACTGATGTGTCGTGTCTTTTAAGAATTTCTTTAAAAATCTTTGGAAGTATATGTGGAGGACTTATGTGTGTATTCAACATGAAGATATGAGCACATCCCAACGTTGGAAGGATTATTTGCTAAATGAAGACAATATCAAACCCATTAAATTTTAAAAAAAATGTGTCTTAATGGTAAGACAAGGAAAGATCTTGGGACATATTGTCCCAAAGAACAGAATTTCAATAGATGAAGACAAAATCAAGGTAATAGTGAATCTACCAAAGCCTAGGAATGTCAAAGAAATTTAAAACTTTCATGGGCCATTGTGCATATAACCGTAGGTTGATTCACATGTACACAATCATTTCTAGATCACTATATACTTTGATTACAAAATTCCAAATGACCAAAGAGTGTGACAAAGCCTTCGTAGAGTTGAAAAAATAATTTTTCATAGCTCCCATATTGAAAGTACCAGACTGGAATAATATCTCCCATGTACATGTTGATGCATCCAACTATGCTATATGTTGTATATTCATGCAACCTGCCACTATAGGCAGATTGGACTTTTTCATTGCCTATGCTAGGCAACAACTCAATAATGTAGAAAAAAAATATAGCATTACTGAGATAGAAGGCTTAGGAATGATATATGTGTTCAAGAAATTTAGAAATTATTTGCTTACAAGTAAGAATTGTATTTTGTCGATCATTAGGCCCTAATTTACCTTTTGAATAAACACTACAATACAAGAAGATTGTTAAGATGATTTCTTCTCCTCATGGAATTCAATTGTAAGGTCATTGTTAAGAAGGGTAATACACATATGTGTGTAGATCACCTTGCTAGGTTAACAAATGATGAACCACCAAGTGGGACATCATATGAATTGGATCAAGTGAAACTCCGACCACATTAGTTCCCATTCAGCAATCACTAGGGCACAAGCTATACAAAAATCCAAGCAAGGAAATCAAAGAGCAAGACTCCGAGTCTATTGAGAGCAGAGAAACAAAAAACCAAGTCATGGAAAGATTTCTAAAAAAGGATAAAGGGAATCTTGGAATTTGAGCAGAAGCACACAAATAACACAAGGAAGAAGAAATATCTTGGAGCATAACACAACACATAATGTATTACCTAGTGAATGTACAAAAGATAAGTAATCTATTAGGTTTATAGGCATATGTACGAGCCAAGGAAAAAAAATCATTGTAAAGAGTGATTCCCTAGCCATCCTAAGTGTGTTCACACACATCACTGCTAAAATATATCAACAAATCCCCCCCCCTCCCCGAGTGATGCGGTGAACAAGGAGTTGGCACTCATGTATAACGAAGTGCCAAGTTATGTGAAAAAGAGATCAAGCCATGAAAGGAAGTAAGCCCAAAGATTTGCAAAAAGTTCTGAATTTCTCCCTAAGCAGAGCCTTTGTGAAAAGGTCTACAACATTATCCTATGTGGGCACATAAGACAAACTCATATATCCAACAAAGAAACTCTCCTTGACATAATGATAGTGCACCTCAATGTGATTTGTGCAAGCATGCAACATAGGGTTCCTCGCAATTGCCAATGCACTCCCACTATCAGTGAAGATAATGGTTGCAAAAGGTTGAACAATACCCAAATCAGCCAAAGGGCATTTGAGCCACACACTCAACAGTCGTGAATGCTACAATATACTCAGCTTCACAACTAAAAGTCGTCACAATAGACTGCTTCCTACTCAAACAAGATATGCATGAGCTACCAAGCATGAAGCAAAAACCACTAGTGGACGCACGAGTGATATAGAAACTAGCCCATTTTGAGTCAAAAAAAGGCATGTAAATCTAGCGGTAATAATCCCCCCTTGGGATAAAACAATCCAAGTAGTTGGCTACCACTTGAGTAGAAAAAGATGCAATTAACTATCTGCCAATGCTTGACACCTAGGAAATTCATAAACTACTCATTTGAGAGATAGCATATGCCTATAAACCTAATAGATTAATTATCTTTTGTACATGCACTAGGTAATACATTATGTGTTGTGTTATGCTCCAAGATAGAGAACATTCACTACTAATAGAGAACATTCACTACTGATAGAGAACATCATATGCATCTCTAGCATCACGAAGACTCAAACGTACACATGTTTTTACACGAGTGGTAATAGGTTTGCAATCTTCAAGTCCAAAACACTTCAATAATGTATCAATATATTTCATTTGACAAAAATTTATTCTCCCATCAACTTGCATAAGTTGAATACCTAAATAATGATGTAAATGCCCCAAATCTGACATCTCAAAAGAGGCATGCAAATCAATCTTAAATTCAACAATATGCTTCTCATTAGGACCAGTGAGCAGCATGTCATCAACATATACTACGATGATCAGAAGTACACATACATGCTTAACATATAAGGTGCTTTCAGTTGGACTATTCTCAAAACCATGTGCAAACAAGTAGGTATGTATTTTCTCATACCAAGTACGTGGTGCTTGCTTCAAACCATGTAATGACCTTTTCAACCTTCACACTTTATTTTCATGCCCTTTTTGTACAAAACCACATGGTGGAAATACATACACTTCTTCATGTAAGTCGTCATTCAAAAATGCAACTTTGATGTCCAATTGAAGTACATGCCAACCATGATGAGCTGCAAGTGCACACATGCTATGGAAAATGGTCATTCTGCATGTGGGAGCAAAGGTCTTATCAAAATCAATGCCTCTTTCTTGAGCATAACCTTTGCCAACAAGCTTCGCCTTATACCTATCAACTATTCCATCAAGCTTACCTTTCATCTTGTATATCCATTTAGTACCAATGGTCTTTTTCCATGGAGGTAAATCACATAAAGAACAAGTACCATAATTTACACTATCATAGCATCCATCCATATTTTTTAATTTTTTTATTTTCTTTAATTTTTTTTTTCATTAAAAGAAATTAGGTTCATTCTCATCAGAAAGACTAGAGGAAGCAATGCCATAGCAATTTGATGCAAAGGAAGCACTATGAGAGCTTGAATGAGTACGATATGATACAGGTGCATCTAATTTACTATCCCTTAAAGTCTACCCCAGCCCTTTAGGCATAGTTTTTGTATCCTCTATATCAACCTACTCATCAACAAGTGCATCATGTAAATCTGCATCAGAAAGAGAATGATCTGCATCATCATGTGGAACTTGTAAATTACCTCATTTGGACAAGCACTTGACTATTCACTTGTAAAACGAGGAAGCAAATTGTCATACACATCCTTGGAGCTAACTAATGTCTTGTTGATATTACATGAAAGTAAAGGTTGAATTGCATCTTCCACAAAAACAACATCAGGGCTAACCAAAATGTTTTTAACATGTGGATGATATAGACGATAGCCTTTGCTTTCGAAACTATACCCAACAAGAATACATTTTACTCCTTTATCATCCAACTTCCTGTGTTGTTGTTCAAGCACCAACACATATGCAATACAACCAAAGGCATGTAGATGGGCAACAGATGGTTTCCAACCATGCTAAGCCTCATATGGAGTGATCAATTGTAGTGCCATTGTGGGACACCTATTAAGTAAACATGTTGCACCTGTAACAGCCTCAGGCAAGAAGCTATGTGATAAAGCATGACTTTTGACCATACACCTCGTCATCTCCATGAGACTATACTTTCTTTCAGCAACTTCATTTGGTTGAGGTGTATATGGCACTATACACTGATGTTTTATCCCACGCTTGACTAGAACTATATTAATTCCTCCCCTTGATTAGAATGGAGGGTGCCCAATTTGCTTGTTGACAAATTTTCAACCAAAACTAGAAAAGTTTTGAAGCATAAACACTTCAGATTATGCTTTCAGTGAATACATTCATGCATGCCTAGAGAAATCATCAATAAAAGTCATGAAGTAAAGATGGTTATCAAAAGAAGGTGTCTACATAGGACCACAGACATCATTATGAACAAGTTGCAACTTATGAGCAGCTCAAATTGAGCCATCTTTTGGGAAGGAGGAACATTGCATTTTGCCAAAAATACAGCCTTCACAAACATGTTCAATGTGCCTCAAGTTTGGTAGAGAGGACACCATTTCAAATTTCTACAGGCATAGCAAACTAGCAAACATTTAGATGACCAAAGTGTGCATGCCAAAGTTGTATATTTGAGATAACCTGAAAATCTTGAACTGCACATGTTGAATGATTCAAAGATTTTGCATAGGCTATGAGCTTTATGAGCTTATACATCCCATGACATAAAATGCCAACGGAAATAAATAACATCACCATTTGAGAGATCATGAATTATACATCAGTCATCAAAAAAATTGACAACCAAGCCAATCTTGGTTAATATTGAAACTGATAAAAAAATTTATTGATCCTTGGCACATATAAAGCATTTGTTGATGTGAAATAGCTACTATCAACAATAGTCAAAATGATCTTACCCAATTGTGTTGCGAGGTAAAATGTTGGGTTGCCCCACTAACAAAGTACCAAACAGCTAAGTCTATTGTAGATATACACTGCTCATGTGAAGATAGATCATAGTTGCAAACAGTCATAAATGCCCATTCTTCATTCTGAACAAAATTAATCGACTCTATTTTAGGTGTAGAGGTCTTTACAATAACCATTCCAGCCTCTTTCTTCTTTACCTCTTTTGCAACTAGTATATGTTGGAGATGTAAGGGTCATGTGACCTTACCCCCATATTCATATATATACATCATATATAGAGCATTGCCTCAAGAGAGAACATTATGTGGGTTTCGAGGCTCCCACGCATGTCTGCGCGTCTTTCCTCTCTTCTCTCTCACTCCATCTCCTCCTTCCTCCTCTTGTTTTGCACACCGAAGCCCTTCATTGGTATCAGAGCATGCTGAAGGCTGGTGTGCAAGAAGCTTCAATGGAAGCTTAGGTGAGAAGAGGTAGAAGTGCAGGTCGGCATCTCTTGACAGCTGTTCAGTATTTTGGTCATAACTCGAGCTACAAAGCTCCGATTGATGCGTTTTAAAGTTTTGTGCGTAGCTAACACAGAAAGCTACAACTTCACAGAAGGGCGCAGAACCTAGTTCGGACTTCTGAAGTGCCGAAAATTCGAAAAACGTAGAGAATTGTAGAAGGCGAATCTACATTGAGTAGGACAGCAGGCCGGTTTTTTTGTCATAACTTGAGTTCTACAGATCGGAATGCAATGATTTAACTTGCTGCTCGTAGCTTGGAAAGATAGCTACAACTTTGTAGAAGAACTCAGATCCAGATTCTGAGTTTTAGGTTGCCGAAATTGCAGAATACAGAGCAGTACTGTTGCAAGTGAAAGTGAAATTGACAACAGGTGCTTGTTTTGAGCATATCTTGAGCTACGCACCTCCGATTGAGGTGTTCTTAATCTCGTTACGTAGCCAAGACTCAGATCTTGAAGTTTGCTGAAGACCAAAAGTTCAGATTCAGAGGTTATCACCTCTGAAACAGCAAAACACAGAGCAGCACATCTTCACTAATTGCACTTGGAGGTTGAATTTGCTTTGGAACTTCTTCGAGAGAGAATTTTTGGTGTGCAAGCTCTTATTCTCAGAGCTTCAAGGAATTGTACATGTATGATCATTGTGGTAGCTCCTCCATATGAGAGTAGAGCATGATCTTGTCACGCGTTTGGCATGTAAGATGACATTGTGGTATACTTTTTTTGAGGTTTAGGTCATCATGAGTTCGATCATGGATGTATAGTGGCATTGTGGTCTATATCTTGATTATGCCACTTGGTTATGGATTTAGTTACCAGTTGCACACAATTTTGTGAGAGTTGATTTTGGATCTTGTTTGGTACTTGTATCTTTGTTTTCTTTGCAGGTACGTGATCCAGATTAGAGCCTCAGTTACACATTCGTTTGTCACTATTATTAGCATTTGGTCATTGACTGATATATATTTGCCAGTGTGATTCTTGGCATATGTGGATGGTGATTCCCACATGATTATTTTGGTTCTAGAGTCCATTTTACAGAGGAGATGCTGCCGAAATTTTTATCGGCTTTTATGCTAGAAGAGAGCTCTAGTGGATCTTGAAGCTTGTGCGATAGCTTTGGATCATTGACTATCTCCATTCACTTAGACTTGGTCACAGGTTATTTGTGATAGATTGGACCATCTTGCAGGATTTATTCTTGAGTGGGAGTTGTATTGCCATTGTATTGGCATGTATTTCCATTAGTTTATGGGTATATGTATTTTCCATTATCCTTGATTACATCAGTGACAGGTGGTGACAGATTATTCATTGTTCTTTGGTGATTGGTTATCTTGTTTGATTACTCAGTTTTCAAGGGATACTCTGTCGAAATTTTCCCAGGATTCTTTCACATCTACTTGATCACTTTGGAGACTTGGTGAGCAGGCTTATGCTCATGGTTTTATGTGCATGCTAGATGCATGGTTATGTGACAAGTGGTTCACATGGTTTTCTTCTCCATAGAGACATATGTGATGTGAGTTATGCATATGGATATGCATCTGTGATCCTATTGAGGATAGAGTATCATTTTTAGTCTCTTGTTACATTGCTAGTCTCTTGGATTGCCAGCATGGTGTCTTCTCGGTTTGATGGCACTGACTTTCCGAGATGGAAAGCTCAGATGTGGCATACATTGGTTCGTGCAGGGTTACACATGTATGTGCATAGAGATGCACAGAGGCCTCGTGATATGCCCGACCACGTATGGATGGATATGGATGCATTGGCCAGCTCCACTATCCGGTTACAGCTTGTGGATTCTATATATGAGTCTGTTATGTATGAGGAGACGAGTAGTGCATTATGGCAGAGACTACATGACATGTATGCGAGTCCATTGACTCATGTGAGACATAGATCACATCGACGACTTTGATGTTGGCACTGTGGTCGTGAGGGCCATATTCGACGATGTTGCTTCAGGTGGATGCGACGACGATGTCAGAGATATGCATGTGATGCAGATCAGGTAGTGGTTTCAGGAGAGCCTATGGCAGTTGATTATGCCAGTGATGGTGATATCACTTTCTCCTATGGTTCATCTCAGGATTCCTTTTGTTCATTGGATGGCACACATATGGCTTGGCTGCTTGACACATTAGCCAGTTTTCATGTTACTCCATATCGTGAGTGGTTTTATCGATTCTCAGGTGAGAGTCGTGGATGTGTGCAGTTGCCTGATGGTACGACATATGACATTGAGGGTGCAGGAGATATATGCCTTATGCTACCTAGTGGAGCATCACTTATGCTTAGACATGTACGCTATGTGCCTTCATTCCCTATGAGCTTGATTTCAGTTAGCCAGTTACAGAAGAGCAGATGTTATGCATTCCTTGGTGAGCATCATTTTCAGTTGCAGTTGGGACAGCTTATGCTTGTCAGAGGTGCTAGGGTTGGGCACACGTATCCACTGCAGGTACTTCATGTGAGAGACAGTCTCGTCTCAGTGGGAGTTCAGCCTTATGTGCGATGTGAGACTCGTCATGTCTCATTTTATCTACCTACATATAGGTCTATTGACATTCTTGATGCACATGTATGGCATGATTCAGATGCTCAGATGGATGCATATGTAGAGCATGTTTTGGATGCTCATGATGCTTATATAGAGCATGGTTTGGTTGATCATATGGATGCTCATATGGAGCATACTTCAGATGATCAGTTGGATGCTTTAGAGCATGATGTGGATGCTCATGTAGAGCATTGTGATGATACTCAGTTAGAGTGTGATCATCAGTTTGATCTTGGTGTTGATGTTGTGCATTTAGCTCATATGGAGCATGATGATACACTTGGTGTGGTAGAGCACGATAGCTCTCATGATACACAGTGTATGGTAGAGCATATTAGCTCTCATGATGCACAGCTAGATACATCCTTGGTTGTGAGCATGGCTGAGTTATGCAGTCATTCTTGGATTCGCTCATGCCAGATGTTGACATAGATATATCAGGACATGTTGGTCTTGATGATGGTGCTTTGGATGCCTTGGATACAGGCATGGCTGACATACTTAGGTTAGCCAGGATAGCACAGGTTTCGTCAGCATTCGGGAGTCTGATGTACGAGTTGTTATGCTCGAGACCAGACATTGCAGTTGCGATTGGAGCATTTGTACTTGGAGTTGTCAGTCGTTCGATGATTGACACAGGCATAGAGCGAGTGGGAGCTTTGCAGGAACTTCATGAGTTCTTGCATCAGTCATATGTGAGCTCGACTCTTATCGATATGAGTCTAGAGCAGTTTGAGGTGCATGGATACACCTTGTTCGAGGTGGTTGGTGTAGGCTGATCTAGTATGGGTAGAGATCCGGACTCTTCCTGTACATTATTGTATAGTCCTACATCATTCTTTGTATATTTTTCACTTATGGTCACATTGACCCTTAAGTGGGAGATTGTTGGGGATGTAAGGGTCATGTGACCTTACCCCCATATTCATATATATACATCATATATAGAGCATTGCCTCAAGAGAGAACATTATGTGGGTTTCGAGGCTCCCACGCATGTCTGCGCGTCTTTCCTCTCTTCTCTCTCCCTCCATCTCCTCCTTCCTCCTCTTGTTTTGCACACCGAAGCCCTTCAGTATAGGATAACTCTTTATGATATGATCATTTTCTTTATAGTACTTGGAAAACTATTCCTGCTTTTTTGTTTTCTTCTCATCTTTGTCTTCCTTCTTTGATTGTGCAACATAAGTAGATTTTTGCTTACTAGTAGATGAGCTCCATTTACCTTTGCTCTTCTGACTAGCTAAGAAATCTTGATTTGCAACATGCATGATTGACCTATTTTGCTTGGACTCAACTTCCTATAACAAAAGAGAGACTCATAATCACCTTGAGTATGCTCAACAGTTTTTGTCTGATTCTGACACTATGACTAGAGAGGCATCGTCGACACCCTAGATGAAGCAAAGACCTGCTCCAATACCAATTGTTGGAATTTGATGTCTGTGGAAGCACAAGAATAGGACAAGGAAGAAAAAGAAGCTTTTTGGAGCACAACACAACACAAAATGTATTACCAAGTCAATGTACAAAATTATAATTAACTTGTTGGGTTTATAGGTTTATGTACAAGCCAAGGAAAAATACCTCCTAAACATGGGAAAAAAAGCACCCTCACAATTCAAAGTGTGTTCACACACATCACTACTGAAATATATCAACAAAGAAAATAATATAAGTACCTAGCAAAATTAGAAGGTATCTTGAAAGAGACCAAGGCAAAGATCATAGAATTGAGGTCCTAGGTCCCATCAAAGGCTCCACAAGTATAGAAGTTAGGATCGGTATTAGATATTTATCCCAGAAGACTTAGACATGATGTTCAAAGCCTATCAGGCATGACTGGGAGAAGGATTCCTTGTAGAAGAATTAGATAGGATCTAACCTAGAGCAAATCTAAAGGTAGAAAGGACAAAATTATGCATCAAAATGGTTGAACTAGATCAGGCTTTATTCAATGCTAGTCACCTCTTTAATCAAAGTAACCTAGTCAAACAAGAAAGGGTTTAGAATGATTAGAGAAAATGGCATCCAAACCCAAGAACTTGGTGCCTCAAAAGGCTCAATTAATTGAAAGTGAAAAAGGAGAATTCTTGCCATACTATTTCTAACCCAACAGAGTGCGGAATTCCTCCTTCCATTAACAAATATTCACAAGAATTCTTGAGAGAAATCAAAGAAGAGAAGGGGGCACATAACACATGAGTCCCCCACTCGTTCAAGAAATAGATAATTATCAAGATCAATTTCCTCAAGACATCCCCTCTATATACAAAGAGCAAGAAGGCGTTCAATCAAGTGAAAGACGAGACTTGGATTCCAATTCTTTACAAGAATTGCCATATTTTACAGGTCCATGGGGATTGAAGTTTGTTCAAATGCAACCTCCCACAATAATGGTAAGGAATGAAGAATCAACCATACCTAGGAACATTGAGGTTATAAAGAATGCTGAAGTGCAATGCCATCTCACTTTAGAAGAGATTTCAAAATTAAAACCATATTTGTGGAAACACATAGCAAACCAAGTGCTAAAGAGTTCTTCCACTCACAAGTAGAAACCAATAGGAAAGATCATGAGATCCCCATAGACAAGGAAGGAGATATCAGCAAAGGAGAAGGGAGCACTCATCTCCCTATCACTTATCAAGGAAACATGACCAAGGCAATCCTAGCTTCAAGGGAGCACTCATCTCCCTATTACCTATCAAGGAAACATGATCAAGGCAATCTTAGCTTCAAGAGCAAGAGTTGCCATTGCACCACTTCCTTATGGAAACGTCAAGGAAAATCAGCTTTGAGCCCATGCAAATGAAACTGTTGATGGCACACGAACACATAGAAAAGAAATTAGGATTTTTAGAAGAGATCACTCTCACCACTCATGGTGTAAATTTTGAACATACTTTTTGCAATATATGAGTTTAGAAAAATCATGTGTATGAAATGATTTTAGGTGGACCCTTTATGAGAAAATTGCAAATAGTGTAAGATTGGGGAACCAATTCGTTGTTAGGGGGTAACTACCAAGATCTCAAACATTGATCTCATAGAGAAGTACCATCCTTACAATGAAATCTCATCCACAAGACTCAAGATGTCCCAAAGTCAGTACACTCCATAGGGTCTTCTGATCCTTAATGGATGCATGAAGACACTCACTTATTGATGTGTAAGATTGCAAAAGAAAAAGAGAAAGGTCAATGACCAGAGACATAGGATCATTTGAGAATAAAAGACCAATTCAAGACCCAACCTATGCACCCGTGTTATTTTTGAATGAAGAATTTGAACCCCACAATTGGGTTGAAATCTTATCGACAATGGAAATAGCTATGAATTATGAACAATGTATTATGATGCGGACCTTTATGGCATTTTAGTATTCATGTGTGAATCAATAGTTGAAGAATGTGATTCTAGTATGGTGACATGTGAAGGAGAGATCAATGAGGACCTAGAATATATCTTAATGGATTCCTTTTTGCAAGTCGGAAGAAAAATATTTGTACTTGATAGATGCTAATTCTTACAAGAAAATTGAGTGTAAAAATGATGTATTACTAACCGCACTAGTTGAGTTGGGGAAGCAAGAAAAGTAAATGTAAAAAGAATCCTTCAACTCAAGAAGAAGAGGAATCCTTGTTGGAGCTCGCAGAAAACATGATATCAAAGATAAAAAGATCAAGATGAGAATGCCGAATGAGAAGCTCTCATGGGAGAAGCTTATGACAACAAGGAAGAAACAAAAAAAGTTGTGGTAATGATTGAATATGATGAAGAGTGAAGTACCTACATAGGAAATGACTTAAGTGTTGAAGAACAGTGAGAGTTGAAGGATCTCTTACGAAAATACCAACTTGTGTTTGCTTGGACGTATAAGGATTTGAAAGGAGTAGATTCGGCTATTTGTCCACATAGGATCCCCATGACTTTACAAGCCAAGCCCATAAATAAAATCCATACACTTATAATGACACGTATACAGCTAACATAAAAGAGGAAATTGACAAGATGATAGAAGTTGGATTTATCTACAAAATCGAGCATATTGAATGGGTATCTCCCATTGTGGTTGTGCCCAAAAGAATGGAAAGCTCCATGTGTGTATTAACTTGAAGAAGGTTAATGTTGCCACCATACGAGATAGTTATCTGTTTCCTATCATGGAACATCTATTAGGTGTTGCAAGCAGGGAAGTTTATAGCTTCCTTGATGGTTTTTTGGGTTACAACCAAGTAGCCATCACCCCTAAAGATCAACACAAAATGACTTTTGCCACTGAATGCGGTATCTTCGCATTTTGTGTGATGCATCTTGGGCTCATAAATGTAGATGCTACATTTCAACAACTCATGTGTCACATGTTCAAGAAGTTTTTGTGTAAGAATCTAGAGGCCTATGTGGATGATTTACATGCTCATTCCCACAAAATACAATCATATCCCCAAACTCATGCAAATCTTTGATAAATATAGGGAATATCAAGTGTGCTTAAATCTGGAAAAGTGTGTGTTCATGGTTTGACAAGGAAAAATCTTAGATCATATTGTGTCAAAGAATGGAATATCAATAGATGAAGATAAAGTGAAAGCTATAACACAATTACCAAGGCCTATGGCAATTAAGTACAAGCATTCATAGGTCATTGTGGATATTATCAATGATTCATCCACATGTATGCAATCATACCTAAACCCTTGGACAACCTTCTCACTAATTTTGAGAGGAATAATGAGTGCCAAAAATTATTCCTATATCTAAAACGACATTTATGCTCAGCCCTGATATTGAAAACGACAGACTAGAACAAGTCATCCCATGTCCATGTTGATGCCTCCAGTTTTGCAATTAGATGTGTGCAACATAACCAACTGGAGAAGAAAATATAGACTTACACATAGCATACACAACTATTGAATGCAACAGAAAGGATCTATACCATAACTGAATGAGAAGGAACCACAACACGACGAAGAAATTGAAGATCATCTTCAACACCATCTACATCATCTTCAATAGTTGTATTTGCAAGTGTAGTAGTATGTTTTTCAACACCATCCACAATACTCCACAACCGTTTTTCTATCAATACATGAAATATCAAATATGCCTAGAATGGGTAATTGGTACCATCCAACTTATCCTCAACAACCAACATACTATATCATTGCTTTCAACCATGACAAGCGACTAAATACCCTGATATAGAAAATTGATTGTATATCAAAAGTTAAACAAGAACACCCTCTCGACCTCTACTAAATATCTACTTTGAGGCGCTTGTACTAGCAAACTAAAGCCTATATATATATATATATATATATATATATATATATATATATATATATATATATATATATATATATATATATATATATATATATATATATATATATATGTGTGTGTGTGTGTGTGTGTGTGTGTGTGTGTGTGTGTGTGTGTTTGTATATCACAAAAGGACAAAATTGCTTGCACAGTCACTACAATAATAGATTTGGAGGCCGAGAGCTCAAATCAAAATTTTGACACACAAAGTGAAGCAAATTTGAACTCTAATCACCCCAAGTATGCTCACCAGTTTTCATACATTTTTTAGACAAGCCCTAAGGTGTTTGGATAATGCCCTAGATGAAGGGGCAACTTGCTCTAATACCAATTATTGGAGCTCGAGCTATGCGATAGCAGACAAGCAAAATGAAGAAGAAATAGCCTAGAGTACAACACAATATAGAATGGAAATGCCATAACTTTTTGGTCAAAAATCCATTGTTTGTGCTCTAGAGCTCATCGAAAAGCTCATTTTCAGTCCAAATATTTTTGTAAGAGTCATATTTTGATTTCAAAATACTATTTTTTGAAGTTCAACTCAAGGTGGTTATGGTGTGTGAAAAGCTTTTCCGAGTGAACTTTGACCAACAAAAGGGGGTATTAAAAACTCAAGAAGAATTTTTCTCATGGAGCCCTAAGTTGAAAGACTCATGGCATTCCCTTTTAATTCTTTGCATTATAATACACATTAAACTACTAGTACTCAAGTATCACCGATTCTAGCTTAATCCTAGCTCACAAGATCCAACATGATAATCCTCTCGTTGAATGCACACCCATGTTTATATTCACGAGATGAAAACTCCAATCCTTTCATGCCAAGAAATCAATTTTCAATGTTGCTTGAAGACTCAAGTTATACCTTAGCAATATCTAGCTCTCAGGATTATCCTTTTGACAACAAATTGATTGTTTATGTCCAAGATCGGCTCTCAATTACACATTTGTGAACATTGGTGTATTCACACTGCCCAAACCTCTTGCAAGATGCATACAGAGTTGTATCAATGTACGCAATGATATGGATCACCTCCTTTGTCCACTGGAGGTGCCAAAATTAGAAACTCTTACTCAAACTCCATCCATGATAGAATTGGTAGAAAGAATCGTACAAACACTGATGTAAATTGGAGAATTTGTCCAAATCCCTCCTCTCATGCACAATCTTAAGGAATTCACACCTTAGCGATCACCACTACCAACTACCTATTCAAAGGCTTTTCTCCTTTTCCTTCTTTGCGACCTATGGTGCCACCTCAAGAATTTCCAAATCCATCTAGATCCTCTTGGCAATGCCTTCCACCTAACAAACAAATTTGATTCCACTAGGATTTGATGCACACCATCAAGGCACACATACCCATGTGGGGACATACTATCCACTTACAACTAACATTACTAATGTGAGCAATCAAGTTTAGTTTCGTGGTAACCCTATATTAACTAGCATTGACTCCTCATGGAATCAAAGTCCACTTCAAAATCATCCACATCAATCACCTTGTTATACACCCAACTTGTGCTCATATCCATCCAACTCGAATCTCTTAGGAGCATAGCAATCAATGATAGTCCAACGCACAAAATGCAAACCACTAGGCCACACATTTCTCCACCATTTACATGAAAGCCAAAGTATTGAGTGCACAAAAATTGCGTTGTATAGGAATTGTCATAACTTCCCAACACATAATTGTGGCAACTCAAACCAATGGAATATCAAGCTGAAACGAGTGAAAAGAATGAAAAAATTTGCAAAGAGAAAAACCATTCAACTCGAACGAAGGCAAACCAATGACACCAAGAAGAAAAAGGACCAAATGTCTAAATCATGTTCAAGTAACAAAGGTGAAAATGTATCTTCAAAACAACATTGCAAAAAGAGAACAATGAGGATGAAAAAGAGAATAGATCATGAAAGCTAATTAAGGCAGCTTGGGAAGAGGCTAGAATAGCAAAGAGCATAGTGAGAAACTAGAGCTAGAAAGAAGTACAACCCACTCCAAGTTGGAATCCCTAATGGACCCAACCCTTGAGTTGTACACGCCTATCACAAATGAATTCAAGGACAAAGAATCACCCTAGGAATCACAAGAAATCTTGAAAATTGATGAAAAAAGCTTCTCTCATCTTTCCTCATACATGCATGCTAGAAGACCGATCTAGGAAACTGATTGAACAAGACCTTCAAGAATTGACTAACCCAATCATTGAGCCACACAAAGGCATCATTGGAATCTCCTGGCATGGACATGGTCTATGGTGAGAGAATTCCTTCCCTCAAAACCAAAAGCCAAAGGTGAAGGTAGTCGTGGCAAAAACACTGCAAGCAACGAGATGGAGAGACATCCAAGGCCAATAACCACCGTTTCTTGAGCTTAATTTTTAACATCCTCCTTAGGGAGATAATGTAGTTCCATTGGATGCATCCATCCGACCTAATTCCGAGTCAAACATCACACCAAGTCTAAGATCTCTACTTGGATACTTAGACCAATGAGAAGAAAAGTCAACACAAAAAACCAATGGTAACAACCCACAAAGACACCAAATCCAAGGCATACATGAGATCATTCCAAGCAAATGTCTCAAGAAAAACAAGAACTTCCACCACAAGGGCAAAGGAAGCAATCTTCATATGAAGTTGCTACAAGCATAATCTTGTTTCCTGCGGAAGAATTAAGATAAGCTTGACAAACTTATGGACATATGAAGTTGCTAAAGTGGAGATATGGAATAAATGGGGTAAATTGGATGTAAGACCAACTCGATTGAATTTGCAATTGGCAAACAGACATGACCAATCAATCTTTTAGAGGCCATTCCTCACCACTTTTGGTATCATGTTTGAATTTAGAAATCAGAATTTGGTAAAGCCAACAATTATGAGATGCTCTTATGATGCCCATTCCTAAGTAAACTAAAAATTGTGAACATGAGAGTGGAATTTTTCTATATCTACAACATGCAAGAGTGTCCACAAAAGTCAATATCCATGATTTCTCGTATAGAGCATTTCTTCACTTACCAAAAATTCCATCCATAACAAATATGATGATGATGAATTCCACATTTATACACAATACCAATACACATGATCAAGATTGCATGCATGAAGGTATACCTCTAGCTCTGCCAACATGCTACAAAAGAAGATGAGCACATTCACGACAATGACTTGGGTATCCTCAAACAACAATCCATGTGATCTAGAAGATCTAGCTTATGGTAAACAAATATTTGATGATGAAGAATTTGAGCCACATTTATATACTCAAATTATGGCCACTATGGATGTGTCTCGATGAATGAGTCGGCATAGACTTCTATAATGAGGATGGATATGGCCTAAATTTATTTATGATCAATTCTTCTTCCCCATTAGTTCTCCCTTGGTCCTTGAAATTGGCATCCTTTAATCACTTGTCACATCCATATAAAATTTTACCTTGTATATGAGCCTCCATCCTAGTAGGTCATCCATGCTAATTATGTTTATCAAGATTCTCAATAGTCTAAAGAAATCCACCACCCCATTTGTACAATGATTTATCGATGCTCTAATACCCAAGAGTGATGTTATGTTAGAATAAAGTAGGTCATGCACACACAATGTGCTTGAGTGAAGCCTAAAAATATATATTCGGAAGGTGTAGTAGGCTTCTACAACTTGCAATTAGATCATTAAAAGCACTATGGTACTTTGTTTGAGGTGCTTCAAAAATTTGTACCAAAACGAATAATTTGCATTGCCCACAATGCTTGTTTCCCTGAGCCATTGCAAGTGCTCAATTAGAAAGGGAATAGACCATTATTATGCAAAAAATCAATTTATAAAGGCTCAATGAAAGGAAATGAAGTTGACATTCAAAGCCGTATACTCAACTATAGCAAACTTCAAAACCTAAACATATGGATCACTTTGAATAGAAACATCTCTACAAACATTGAAAAGCTTGCAAAGTAAACCGAACCCTTTTGTAGCATTACAAGGTCCTATCTTGATGATCTAACAAGAAGTTTGTAAATTGGGACTTTTCGCTTCACACAAATGGGTCCTTGACCTCTTGAGGCTAAGGACAAGGGTTCAACCCCTACAACCTTTGACGGTACATTCCTCACCATTATGTGGTGAGAGGATTAGACCAACCCGTTGTGTGGATTGTCGGGCCTTCCAACTATCTAGTTCAAACCAACCACCTCACCTAGCCTTGGTGCCATGGATTCCCCATCCTTACCTTAAGAGACCTTTAAGCTCTATATCCTAATAGTTGCTAGGTGTGCAACCCTTGCTTTGTGCCATTCAACGGATCCCATGGTGTAGAATTTGTGAGTTTCTACTTAGTAGAGGACCTTGCTTTAACCTTGCCTATTTGACGATCAACAAAAGCTTGAATTGGTATTTAAATTATCTTTCACCATCTATGAAAGAGTATAAGCATTATCTTGATAAAAATCAAGTGATGCATTACAAAAGAGGCATCGCACTACATTCCACAGAAAAACTTTTTTCTTTTTTTTGCAATAATAAACTATTCATGCAAATCTTTGATATTCTTATGAAAGCTATACATATCACCTTGATTCATGTGCTCACTTTCCAATCATCATTGAAAGTTAGCAACACAAGCTTATTCATTGCATGATATAATCGGGCAAGAGCATCATAAGCATTCACAACTTTTGCATGAGCAAGTTTGAGGGATAATAATACTCTTTGCAAACAAAACACTCAACTCATGCATGGTTGGAAGAGCTAGTGACATATTGGAGTAAAAATAGGATTGCACCCAACATAAATCTAAACATCCTCAATACAACCTAAATCAGCTCAATTTTGAGCATTCTTAGATATTATAGAATATATTTCAACATATTGTGTGATATTCACAATCCCTTTGCTACCAATGCATGTCACATCATGCACAACAATGGATAGTTGGAACCATCCATTTTTGCCAAGAGACAACATAATAATTGCATCATTTCTCTCAACCATGGCTAGTGATTTGTATTACAAGGAAAAATTTGTCAAATTCTTCGATTAAAATGAAGAAACATACTCTTATAGACATTGAAACCCTTGTAATGACGAGTAAAAACGGAAATAGAAAACAACACAACAAAATTTCCTACACTGGTCTTAGTAGTGTATTGAAGCGCCAAAGCAAGCTCAACTCAAAGTTGACAAACGCTTTTGCACCATATTTCACCCTAAGGTTGGGAGCACAAAGCACAATGCATTTCAAACTCTGGGATGAGCAAACAAAGTAGCCAATGAAATCAAGAATGGACTCGAAAATCCCTCTTAAAGATGCATAAAAAGCATGGCCCTATAATTTTAGACATGCTCATATGTACATACAGGAGTACAAACATATTACATAAGTGCACATGCAAACCCACACATGCATGCATACATACACATATACACAAATGCATGCATATGCAGTTACCACATATATGTGTAGGTACACACATACATATGCATGCATGTAAGAAGCATATGCATGCACACATGCAATGCATGTCGCTCGTGCATACACATCCACACGTGCATTCACAAGCACCCACGTACTTACATCCATTCATACATGCATGTGATAGGTTTGCTCAGTGATCATGCATTCCCTTTTAGAAATGTGTGCATTTAATCATAGACTCACGCATTAGGCTTGCAAAGCAAATGAGAACATGAACATGTATTATCACCAGGTGCCTTTCCTTTTGTTCTTTGGTCCATAACACAACTGGTTCCCAACTCTAAGCAGGATTGTAATCTTCAAGCTTTAATTAAGATAGCACTCAAATCCATACAATGGCCTGTGTTGTCCTGTACAAACTTCTGTAGATGACCAAACGATTAGATTTACATACAGTTGATGCACATGTATCAAAGGCCCGATCATATCAAGGTTGATAAAACACCAGGTTCTACCATCAAATATACTTTAATAAGAATGACACTTCGTAAGTGTCAAATAAATCGATTCATTGTAAGCCAACGATACCAAAACATAGGTTTAGGGTAAGAATCATGAGGCAAGAAGAAATGCTGCAACAGAGTATCCCTCATGTGCTACCAGTTCCCCTATGGGATTTGGCTAACCTGCTCACTCCATATATGCATACCTTTATGACAATATTCTGAGTGAGTACATGCATTATTTAAACTCTCCCAGACACAAGTTGTCCAGAAGAGAATGTTCTGATAGTTTTATTATGATTCTCTTAGCATGAGAAATGCTTTTGAAAATTGTACATCTTCTGGGAACTTTGGGAAATCAAGCTGTACTCCTCAGCTCGCAATTCAAGACACCATGTCTCAAAAATATCTTCATAAAGCCACAAGCACCATCAACTCAGTACTGCCTGGACTCCTCACACAACATTGGAAAAAGGATTTGCATCTAAAGAACAAAGTGAGGTGTAATCTAGACAGATGTACCAGATACATTTGAGCATCAAGGCTTGGAGTAACACAAGATTGTTCTGAATATCTCCCGCAGAACCACATACGGAGTGCAAACCAAGCAGAAAAGCTAAGATTTTACAAAGGTGGTGCCAAGATTTCAAGTCTCCATACATCTATGAACCCAATGAAAATGAAAAATATTCTATACAGTTGGAAAACTCTCATCATTGACTCTTTCATAGAGAATTGATTGGAATCATCAATGACAATCTTGTACCACCACCTTGGGAAGCATTCCAATAGCACAGCCCGACATAAACATACCATGTCCTTCACATGTATATGCTCACCACACCGTATAGCACCAGAGCCCACACCCACCAATAAGTAATCCTCAAATAATCATATGTCAAGCTCTAGCATTTATGAGACTGCATCATCCATTACCGTTTTCTGAGCTGTGAAATTATCTAGAGGCATACAACTTTACAGTGTAACAGGCCATACACAGTGGCAATCATGTTGGAAGAACATGAAATTTGCAAACAAGGCAGAAGATGAGTCATCCAGAAAGCTAGAGACTTCTGAGGATCCTGATTCTCCCTATTCCTCTCATATCATGCACTAAGATAGAACCTTATATCAGTATCATAAGACAGCACATGATAAGAAAGATCGCCTGCCCAATGGAATTTCATCGACAATCTCCCAGCACCCTGAAGTGTCACTGAAGCACTCTACCTGGTACAGACAAATAACTAGTTCGCTCTACATTATTGTTATTTGACAAGGATGTGGAGCAGAAGATAGACACATTTTTTACCGTATCGAGATGCCCCTGCTGCAAGTTATAGCCACCAAACATGAAGATATTTACACCGATTCGGGCAACCGCACCATAAGCTCTTCCTATATGCATTCCTGTGCCCTGCATAAAGAGGATGCAATAATGCATCAGAATATGCCAACAGCAGAAACAACACCAACAACACGAAAGACACACAATTTCAGAAAGCAGATGGTGTAGAAGTGCAGAACATGAGGACTAGTAGCTCTGTTTCACTTCATCTGGCACATCTTCATGACAAGCATTGCAGTCTAGAACATAAATAAAAACAGATTATAAACTCAGCAATTTTGAGCTCTTTCTTCAATACTCTATGGAGAGGGTTACTCTTAGGGACATCAAGACTGAAGTATGTGTGCAGAGGGTATAGCAACACTGGTATGCACTATTCAGATGTGAATCGTGCAGCAAGAAAGAGAGTATCCAACATATACGTTGGAATGTGTCAAAATAGAAAACTGGGTGCAAGATACAGGTCAGAAATTCAATACAACATTTGTCTTGTAAGCAAAAACCGGAATTTCTACCCCCTAGCTGATGTCGAAGACCAGAAACATTGCCCTTTCTGGGGAAAACAATATGTTCTCTGCTTCCCACCCTCAGGATTTCATCAAAGATTTAATTATGCAGCTTGTGTAAATTATATTTTTCCTCTAATCCTCCAGACCAGACAAGAAAGAATAAGGTCCATGAGATAACCCAGGAACCTTGACTTGCTACATACCAGAATACTAATAAGATGATCCCCCCTCACTCCAAAATAAAAAAATTGTGACAAAAGGCTGATCTCTGCATCACAAGGACGCTTCTATCTGACTCATAATACACATATAAAGGTCTATGACAACCTGGTTTAGGGTCCTTAATTATTCCATCTAATTGTGATATAATTAAGAAGATGATCCAAAACCATTCTTAAAATAAAAGAAAGGACCCAAGTGGCTGACCTCTTTCTTATGCCTTTGATTCTGCCAACTGATTTTGACAAAATTAAAAAGATGAGCCCAACTGCTCACAAAAACGGAAAAAGAAAGGGAGGGCTGTTGCTTGAATGGCTGATCTCTCCCTATACATCAAATTCTTCAAATCTCTTCATGTCTAAAATTGATAAGGTATGCACTTCCGCTGGCCAGTATAGCAGCCCTCTTATTAGCACTCTATCGTATTGAGCTATTGAGTCTTCAATCTTCGGACTCAAGTTCTCCAACACTTGAGCATTCAGCTCTTCTCCTTAGAGGCACAAACTCTTCACCCTTCTCATACTCCTGTCCAAGTTCCAACTTAGAGGCTCCTATCCTCCAAGCTCCATGCTGTTCCACGAAACATTCCATAAGCTCTCCCTCTACTCATCTTCTCTGAGATCTTTACAACTGTCTAAGCTGTGACCTTCCAATCCCTCATTTTGGCTCATTTTTCATCCCAAGTTCTTGTCCTCAAAATTGCCAAGGTAGGCTCTAGAACATGATGATTAAAAAATGAAAAACATAGGGAAAAATATCTAGAATCAATCAAAACAATGTTGTACTTCTCCGTCTAATTGGCATTCATTTCCTACCTTCAGTCATTTGATCATAGTTCAAAAAGATGCAATTTTTATGAAAAATTCAAACCACTTAGAACATTCTGACATTTAGAAAGTTATTGAACTCGTTTTAAATATCTGTGCAGCTTTTTCTTCGCATACGTTTCCCAACAGGTCTTATATTCCCACACCATCATAGGAAACTGTTCATTTGACATTCACATTGCTTGTATGCATTGTGCATACTTCTCGAGTATAAGCTTGCAAGTTCAAACTTCAGCCATAATCACCTGTGGTCACTTGCTCATGTGAAGGTTGGAATTTTGTGTATGTGTGTGTGTGTGTGTGTGTGTGTGTGTGTGTGTGTGTGTGTGTCGAGAGAGAGAGAGAGAGCCATCAGCTTGTTTTCAAAATCCATAACTTCAGCCTTCTAAGCACATAGTCTAGAGTTTAGCCTTCCATCATGTGCAGGACTCCCGATCTCATCCCTAACCATGTGAAAATAACCAACTCCACCTCATGGTGCTCCAATTATTGCATGGGAATTTATGGCGGTTCTGCATCCCATATGAAGATTCGTATCCTCAGGTTGAGGGGCGGAAGCAATGGAAAATGTCCAGTCATCCCTCAAAAGGATTATGGAAGAGTTCACTGTACAGCTTCAATCGAGTCGAGTGGTGGGTAATATGCATGTGCCTCCATCATCAAGGGGTGATATGCATATGCCTCCATCATCAAGTAATACTAAGGGTGATGAGGCTTTTCATGTTAAAGATATGCCTCAAGGTCATAGTACAAAAATGGTCTTTAAAACGTTTAATATGTAGAGTATTACGTTTCTTCGCAACATTTTCTATTTTTTATTTTAATAATCCATGAATAATACATACTTAGCACTCTTTTACCTATCTAATTCTAGAAGCACACAAAAAACTTGATCTACTACTTATGGAATGTAACACACTATACACACCAAGGATGCAAGGGTAACATCGAGGGTTATAATACTTACATGGAATGTTATAAGGGCAACATGGATTCTACATATCTAAGGAAGTACTATGTTTGCTTTCCCTTTGACAATGTGGTATTGTGAATTTTAGCATATGCACACCACCTTCATGTTGTTTTATGAAGTTATGAATGGACAAGATGCATAGAAGGCACTAAGTCTTACACATAAAATAGGAACCTACATACACTTCTGTAAATTACCACTGAATAAAAATGCTTCAAGAAGTTATATAAATGTTTATCAGTTCATACATCTCATATAACATTAAATTAATCATCTTCAAATATGTAAAAATGTGCATTTAAGATAGACGTTATTAAAAACCATCAAAATTCTACTTCAAACATTGGAAGGTTATACTTAAATCATCCTTCATACACAATAGTTTGACTATTGGTTAGCAAATGATGCATTGTAGGACTAAGGGACCAACAATAAGGTTTATTAAGACCAAGGGAAACATAGATTGATGCATTATAGGACTAGAACACTACCGTTAAGTTCAAACATTTCATCTTCACAACACACGAAAGAATAGGATCTCCAAGCGCAGCTCGCATATAAACTAGGGAAAAAATGCATTAGAAGATCTTCTATTGGAAAAACCTTCTAGCGAGCGAATGAAAAAATATTAGAACATTTAAGATGTCTTTAAGTTCTAAACATTTTTTATTTGAGATAAAAAACATGTTTTTTCAACTATGCTCAAGGTTACCATGCAACGTAAGTATCATGCATAAATAGCAGGATTTCTATTAATGCCTCTATCAATGTTTCATGTCAAAAGATATCTAAAAGTAATATTTCGAGAGGTAGTATCAAGGTGGTAGTGCAAAAGTAACATATGGCAAAGATACTAGAGAGTTGACCAAACTCTTCACTAAGTATGACAATCCATTCAATTTTGTTCATATTCTTTTCCACCGAAGAGGGCCATGAGAGCACTTGATAAGATAGGTGTTGCTTGGAGGGTACTCTATGGATGAATGAGCTTTGAAAACAAACAAAATTGGTAGAGACTTAGATGTTATCACTAAGAGTCTTATCTTATGTGTTGACCGGTCTGATATGTGTTTGCCCATGCCTCCACTACAGTAGTGAAATGTGAATTTACATTTTCACATGTTAAAGAAGCCATTGAAGATGTGGAGGGCAAAAATGTAGTGCAATTTGTGACCCATAATAAATCCAACAACTAGAGCCAACTTAGTTCAGGACTAGAGGCAACGGAAGTCTCGAAGGACTTGCTTTTATGAGTATCTAATCAAGTGGAAGAATGAACCTAAGTCAGTCTTGACTTGGGAGTCATTTGGAATCTTTGTTTTTAGCCTAGGAAATTGTTGAGGACAGCAATTAAAAATAAGGGGGGAAGTGCTACATTCCTCAAACCTAAAACTTAAAAGGACATTGAAGATGTGGAGGGCAAAAATGTAGTGCAATTTGTGACCCATAATCAATCCAACAACTATGTTGTTATTATCCGATATGGTCCGCTAGAGCCCAACTTAGTTCGGGACTAGAGGCAAAGGAAGTCTCGAAGGGCTTCCTTTTATGAGTATCTAATCCAGTGGAAGAATGAACCTAAGTCAGTCTTGACTTGGGAGTCATCTAGAATCTTTGTTTTTAGCCTAGGAAATTGTTGAGGACAGCAATTAAAAATAAGGGGGGAAGTGCTA
This sequence comes from Ceratopteris richardii, assembly GCA_020310875.1. Lineage (NCBI taxonomy): Eukaryota > Viridiplantae > Streptophyta > Polypodiopsida > Polypodiales > Pteridaceae > Ceratopteris > Ceratopteris richardii. The sequence goes on from CM035423.1 coordinate 99,424,418, forward strand.
CATTCCTCAAACCTAAAACTTAAAAGGACATCTAGATTGGCACCTGTAGTTAGGTGTCAAACCAAGTGAGAAACGAGCGCTCAACGTTTGAATTGAGCCACTTTCTCAAAGTGGATCCATAAACCCATTGGCTCATTTATAAATGAGGCATTCCTCAGAAGAGACATTGGACTCTCGGACCTTTGAAGAGTCTCAACACTTTCTTTATGAAAACTATACACCACAGATGAAACCAGTTCATATGCAATATGTTGCCACCAAGTAACATTGCGAAGGAGACTGAGAGGGAAAAGAAATGGAAGGCAGAGAGTGTAAAGCTTGGAAATAAAGAGTAGCTCATCAAACTAGGAGAGGAGAGACAAAAGGGAAAGAAAACAAAAGAAATGAACGAGACCTGATTATGTTAGAAATTTTCTAGCAGAGATTATTTTATCCCCATTTTGTAATAGCCTTGAAATGTTAAGAATCCCATGAAGGAACACATGGCAACACAAAACTAAGATAATTCAGTAAAATACAAAGCAAAATATGCAGGCAGGGATGTGCTATAGTTAGATTAACCTCTACCACTCTGTTCATAATTCATAATAAAAGCACATTAAAAGTAGCCCTTATTTAACATAAAACTGATTATAACTTGAGATCACAAACATAAAAGACCTTTATGCAATAAAAAACTTTTCCACGGCTTGAAAAATTGTAGTTCCACACCAAACCTTATTCATCAAGTTAATCAAATCACTGCGCCAGGTGGAACAAATAAAAAGTAATGCAATGACATATTTTGCAAAATGAATGTACTTATGCCTCCAGAAACAAAATCCTTAAAAGAATTTCCTTACCATACTGACCCAACAATTTTTGCGGGGTTCATAATACTCCACTGCCCTTATGAACTCCTTGCCATCGTATCCACCGATTGCATAGCTGCAGAATACTCTCATTAGTGATTAAATGAAATATAAGATGATAATGAAAACACAAAACTTAGATCGTCCATGACTATACATTTTTTCTCCAAGAGTTGCTGCACACAAACTTCCCCTCTGCCTCCTCATTGAAGCAACTGGTGTCCACAAAGCCTCACGTGGGTCATACCGTTCAACAGATCTGAAACATTGATGTGTAAGGTTTCGAAATAGAATAGAAGTTCATAGTGCTTAAGGCATATTGTTTGTAGAGCACAAAACACTGATTGTCTTATAATAACCCAGATGCTCGTATACATATAAGAGGCTACATGGTGAGACCAAAAGTCTAACCTTCACACATTCCACATCTCGTTAAGACTAACACTCACAAACTCAAGTAAAAGAGAACTTCTCGTACCAATTACCAGAAAAGACAAATCTAATACCTGTAAATTCCAATAAAGTTTACTACAACTCTCCAAGTAAAAGCATATACGATACGAAAAATCTGAAGATGAAGCAATTTCGAACACTAACAATCATTAAATCATAAAGAGAAAGAACCATTTATCTCTACCTAGACATTGCTATATGATGCGGAAAAACCAGAGAAAAAATATCCCTAAACTAGAATATATAAGCCCTTGCTTATTTTTTTCCACTTTGAGAAAGTTCAGACCGATTGAAGTAACATGTAATCCCTGCCACATTCTTTAGCATTTACCCATCAGATAAAGCTCCTCTCAACTACTCTAGATGCATTTAGATAACATGTAATCCCTGCCTTCAAAGACTCCCTTCTCAAGTTTAACACGATTCTGTCAAAATCTTTCCAGCAATCATAATCTTCCTTTTGCTCTTCACTTCACAAACCAAATGCTTGTGCTTCTTAACAGAAAACATCCAGTAAGAATCAAGCTCAGCAACTATACACCAGAGCTTGTAAATTCATCTCTTGAATCAGATATTGACAGCAGAAAATGGAGTTTTCCCTCTTCATTTTCTACAAGCTGCTGTTTGTCTGTAAAACTTCAATAAACACGAAACTAAATCCTACAAACGCAACTTTTTACAATAATCCCAGAATTCTGAGCAAAAAACCACAAACACTAAATGACAAGTCCAGATCAAAATTTCTGAGACACAAAATATAAGACTCTGATTCCTGATGTATTAGTTTCCTGAATGTTGGAGCTCGAGGTCTGCAAAAGCACGCAAACAACACGAGGAAGAAGAAGAAGCTCCTCAATATCAGCTCTCTCATCAACAACTGCATCATGTAAATTTGCATCAGAAATGGAATGATCTGCATCATCACATGAAACCTGCAAAGGCTGAGAAGTTCCCTCATTAGGACCAGCACTAGACTGTCCACCTCTAAAAAGAGGCAACAAAGCATCATACATGTCTTTGGAGCTAACAGATGTCTCCTTCATACATGAAAGTAAAGGCTGAATAGCATCTTCCACAAAAACAACATCACGGCTAACCAAAATGCGTTTTGTATGTCGATCATACAAACGATAGCCTTTGCTTTCAAAACTGTACCCAACAAAAATACATTTTACTGCTTTATCATCCAATTTCCTACGATGTTGTTCAGGCACTAATGCATATGCAAGACAACCAAAAACACGCAAGTGAGCAACAGATAGCTTACGACCATGCCAAGCCTCATATGGAGTCATAGACTGCAATGCATTAGTGGGACACCGGTTAAGTACATATGCTACACATATGACAGCCTCACGCAAGAAACTATGTGGTAAAGCTTGACTTTTGACCATAATCCTCACCATCTCCATGAGTGACATGTTCTTCTTTTCAGCAACTCCATTCTCTTGAGGTGTATACAGCACTGTACGCTGATGTTTTATCCCACGTTTAGCCAGAAATGCATTAAAGTCAAAACACATATATTCCCCCCCTCGATCCGAGCGGAGGATGCCTATTTTACATTCTGATAGATTTTCAGCCGAAACCTAAAACTGTTTGAAGCACGTAAACACTTCTGACTTTGCTTTCAGTGGATATACCCATGCATGCATGGAAAAACCATCAATAAAAGTCACGAAGTAAAGATAGTTTCCAAAAGAGGGTGTCTACATAGGACCACATACATCAATATGAACAACCTACAATTTCTGAGTGGCTCGAACTTAACCATCTTTTGGGAAGGAGGAATGCTGATTTTGCCCAAACTACAACCTTCACAAACATGTTTATCGGGTGCTTCAAGTTTGGGCAAAGAGGACACCATTTCAAATTTCTACAGGAGTAACAAACTAGCAAAATTCAGATGGCCAAAGCGTGCATGCCAAAGCTTTGCATCTGACATAGCCTGAGAATCATGTACTGCACATGCCAAATCATTCACAAATTTTTAATAGTCCATGACCTTCTACAACCCACGAGTTTGGGCAAAGAGGACACCATTTCAAATTTCTGAAGGAGTAACAAACTAGCAAAAATCAGATGGCCAAAGCGTGCATGCCAAAGCTTTGCATCTTACGTAGCCTGAGAATCATGTACTGCACATGCCAAATCATTCACAAATTTTTAATAGTCCATGAGCTTCTACAGCCAACGACATAAAATGCGAGAATCAATAATCACATCTCCATTCGACAAATCATGAACCGTACATCTGTCATCAACAAATTTCACGACCAAGCTAATCTTGGCTAAAGATGAAACTGATAACAGATTCTTCTTGATCCCTGGCACAAATAAAGCATCCCACAATGTAAAAGAACTACCATCAACAGTGGTGATCAGAATGATCTTACTAACTCCCATGACGAGGTAATATGTTTGGTTGCCTTACTATCAAAGTACCAAACATCTCAGTCTACTGCAAACATATACTGTTCAAGAGAAGATGGGTCAAAACTGCAAACAATAGTAAACGCCCATTCTTCATTCTGCACTAGATTCGAAGACTCTGTTTTCGGTGTAGAGGTCTCTACAACAACCATTCAAGCCTCTTTTTTCTTTGCCTCTTTTGCAGCCCATTTTGGACAATTTGTTATGACATGATCATTTGTTTTACAATACTTGCAAAACAATTTCCGCTTTTCTGTTTTCTTGTAGTCTCTGTCATCCTTTGATTCTGCAAAATTAGCATATTTATGCTTACTAGTAGAAGAGCTCCATTTACCTTTGCCCTTCTGACTAGCCAAGAAAGCTTGATTTGCAACACGCATAATGGACCTATTCTGCCTAGATTGATCTTCTAGGCAATAGAACAAAGACTAACTCCTCAAATGGGAAGGCGTTTGGATTTCCTTTCATCATCAAACGAAGAGTAAAAGCAAAACTCTGGTATGCATAAGGAAGACCATTCAATACAGTCTGACAAGTGCACTGTTAGGCAAGATTGTTGGAATTTGGGGCCCCAGGATCTTCCGATACTAAAAACCTTTGAGCATACACACTTAATTAAACAAGATGATAAGTGAGAGATAGAAAGAGATTTTGAGACAAGAGTAAGTAACCTAAGCAAATCGCTTACTCACTAATATAGATGGCCGAATTACAAAATGGGAGTAATACTCAACCATATGATGGTGCACTCACTAGATGGAAGAATAGACAAGAAGATGATGATGTACAAAATTCAAATTATGCTATTATAATATGAGTATATGTAAAGCAAATGAGCAACGAAGTGAACATAAACTCTCAAGAAAGTGCAACAAATCTGAAAATCAGCAAACCCTAATTCTGAAATTAGGGTTTCAAAAACCCTAAAAACAGAAAATAGGATTAACTTACAAAGATAGCTTCCACAAACTTGTAGAAGACTCCTTGCTCCAAGAGAGTAGCCTCTCCTTCACCTCTCCTTAGCCTCCAAAGCCATAGTTTTTCCATACGCGAACCATACGGCAAACGCATACGGGTACGGAAGTATGAAAAAAGTATGGAATCTTTTCAAAAATATCATACATGATATCATACATCTTTCAAAAAAAAATTTTAATTTGAAGTATTATATATACAATAATATAATATTAAAGATCAGAATCTTGTTGGCTACTATAGCTTAGGGTGTAGAATATATGTATGGGTATAATGGAGGAGAGTATATGAGAGTGAATTTGCATAAAAACAATATGAAATTGCTATGGATTTGTCCTCGACTGGAATCAATGAGAGAAGTGAAAAATTTGAGGCACGAAAAATTTCATACTCGAATCATACGCATACGGGTATGGAAGTACGGTATTTTTTCCATACGAGTCTGAAAATAACTATGTCGAAAGCTTCGGAACTCCAAAATAGACACTATATGAGCATCAACTCTAATTGTCCAAAAGTGTACCAAAGGTCTCTTTTATATAGTTTTGAGCCTCCAAAATAAAACCATCACAAAAAATAGCGAAAAAATCTGATAGTTGCTAAAAAAGCTACCCATCGTTGTTTTTTTAAATTGGATCGCTAAAATTAGCTTTTCGCTAATTTAAAAGACTTGCTTTATTATTTGATCGCCCAATTTTATGTGCTTTTGCCATCTTTGACTTATAACCTAGCTTTTTTTGTGTTTTGTACTTCTAGAACCTCAAAAATATGCATCCACCATTTTAGGTCAAAAATTATTAGGGTTTGAGTTTTCTCCTAACGTTGACCTCTCATGAGGGAATGAAGCATATCACTAGATAGCTCTCATGAAGCTCTATCTATCTAGCCTAAAAAAGTTTTACCTAAAATGTACAAAAAAAATGGCTAAGTCCTAAGTTGTATTAGCTAGAAATGGACCATATCTACATTGATTTCGAACAATCCCTCCTTCAATGTCATACTGGTACAAGCTTCAGTAACCTGCACATCTTCTCATGACTATCTCTAGTCAATGCTTTGGTAAATATATCTTCGACATTCTCACTAGAAGGAACATAGACAAGCTCAATGTGCTTCTTTGCTATTTGTTCTTGAATCTAGTGGTAGTGAACCTCTATATGTTTTGTCGTTGCATGATGCATTGGATTCTTTGCTATCGCTATTGCACTTTGGTTATCTGAAAATATCTGAATGGGTTAATGTACTCTTATATCTAGATAACTGAAAATCTTTTGCAACCATACTAACTCCAAGGAAGCTACAAATGTTGCACGATATTCAGCTTCACACGATGAAGTTGCAATAGTGGATTGTCTCTTCGAAAGCCATGAGATAAGACGATCTCCAAGATAAAAACAAAATCCACTAGTACTTCTTCTAGTGTCTCTATCTCCTTCCCAATTAGAATCTGAAATTCCTTTTAGTAACAAATGTGTAGATTTCGAGAATACCATAGCATAATTTAAAGTTCCTTTCAAATATCTAAAGATCCGCTTCACTGCCTTCCTATGTACCTTTGTCGGATTTTGCATGAACCTTGATGCTTGAGAAATTGCAAACTGTATATCTAGACGTATATTACAAAGATATATCAAACATCCAACTCCTTGGCAATATAAAGTAGCATCAAATGACTCTTCATATGCTACTATTTGTAAAGACGCGTTCTGATCCATAGGTGTTTGCATAGGTTTAGAATCAATCATCTGAAACCTTTCTAATAAGTTCTCAATGTACTTCTACTATGTCATATAGATATACTCATCCTTAAACAAAAACTGAATCCCAAGATAATAATGTGAAATTCCTAAATCATTCAAATCAAATGTCTTCTTCAATTGTTCTTTGAACATCTGCAAATCCTCATCTTTGGGACCTGTGATTATAATATCATCCACATAAATGATTGCTATAATCATCAATCCTGTTTCAGCTTTGACATAAAGAGTTGGAGCTGCATCTCAGTTATGGAAACCAATGGATAAAAGATGTGTGTATCTTTTCATACCATGCTCTAGGTGCTTGTTTTAATCCATACAAAGCTTTTATAAGCTTACACACTAAGTATTCTTTACCTGTTTCTTCAAAACCTTCAAAACCATCTTGTTGTTGAACATATATATCTTCATGTAAATCATCATTTAGAAAAAGCAATCTTTATGTCAAGTTGATATACATTCCAACCAAAATGTACTAGCAAGCAAGGAGCCTCCATGGTGCTTTCAATACACAACATAATGGTCCTCATGAACTACGACAAGTAACTAAATTATCCAACAAAATGTAGAAATTAGATGGGTCAATGGCATTTGCACAATTACTTGCTAACACAAATATACATCATGATTCAATCTCTTGGTCTCAATGCTCATAGATAACTCTCACATTCTGGAAGAGGTTGATGTATTGTAACAAAATCAGCACTCTCACCTAGAACATACCCAGTCTCCAATAGATTCCCCTAGTACTTTCACCATACTTCTGGGGAATCACATCTTTTATTATCTTCTTCATACTTTCATCTTAATCTTTAATACACTTTCATTTGTTTTACCCAAACATTGTAGCAGATCCAAACTCATGGATCTCTCTCTCTCTCTCTCTCTCTCTCTCTCTCTCTCTCTCTCTCTCTCTCTCTCTCTCTCTCTCTCTCTCTCTCTCTCTCTCTCTCTCTCTCTCTCTCTCTCTCTCTCTCTCTCTCTCTCTCTCTCTCTCTCTCTCTCTCTCTCTCTCTCTCTCTCTCTCTCTCTCTCTCTCTCTCTCTCTCTCTCTCTCTCTTTTTTCTTCATACTTTCATCTTAATCTTTAATACACTTTCATTTGTTTTACCCAAACATTGTAGCAGATCCAAACTCATGGATCTCTCTCTCTCTCTCTCTCTCTCTCTCTCTCTCTCTCTCTCTCTCTCTCTCTCTCTCTCTCTCTCTCTCTCTCTCTCTCTCTCTCTCTCTCTCTCTCTCTCTCTCTCTCTCTCTCTCTCTCTCTCTCTCTCTCTCTCTCTCTCTCTCTCTATGTCTCAAGCAGCCCGTGACCGAGTCACACGTGGGTATGCAACACTAGCTTTGATGGAGGGACAGTGCCACAAGGCATATTTTCAGGAGCCCCGCACAAAGGGGTGGCTCTTCGACACTTTGGTTACACCAGGCATATTTTCAAGAGCCCCGCACAAAGGGGTGGCTCTTCGACACTTTGGTTACGCAAGCGCTCATGTATGGGGCAGCCATATGGGGACTAGGATTTGCTACATCAGTATGGACACCATTAGAGAGGCCACAGATCCTCATGATTTCCAGACTTATCCACAACAAGCCTTCAGTACCACATGATATCATTAGAGCAGAGCTCGCTACACCACCGATGCTAGTTGAGGCACTATTCAAGACAGTATGCCTATTACACAGACTCCGGAGCATGGATAGAGAGCGCATTGCTTATCGTGCTTTCCAGGCATCACGTGATATGGTATTAGCCGGCAATACCTCCTCATGGTATGCACAGACACGAGACTAGCTGGCCCACTATGGCTTTGACATAGACAAGCTACCACCACTACAGTACGACTCATATGCACCCACTTACTCGCTCTCTCATCAAGAGAGGAATAGGATCATTCGTCAGGAGATATGGCATACATACATACAGAGGACATGGGTGAGCCCTAGGGATACATTGCCACCAAAAATGCTCTATTATCGTGAGCATTTACTACATATATCGGATGAGGGCTTCATCGAGATTCCGAGATACATGCAGACATATCTACCCCACCACCTTCGAGTCGTCGTTGGGAAGCTTCGGGTTTCATCACATCAGCTCGAGATCGAGAGAGGTCGGTCCAGGGGAGTCCCACGTGAGGAGAGGTGGTGTCCAGTATGCGAGACAGAGGTAGAGAGTGAGGAGCATTTTGTCATCAGATGCCCAACATACTTAGACCTACGAGCAAAGTTCCAAATAGAGGAGTCCCTCCAGTTGTGCATGACTATGGGCGACCTGCGACGCTTGGGACGCTTCCTCAATGCAGCATACGAGAGGCGAGAGCGGTCACTACAGCCCACACATCAGCCACGGGTGAGTACCCAGCAGACCATTACCCAGAGATAGGGCTCCATCAGCCTTAGTATTTTATTTTACCACACATGTTTGAGAGTAGGTTGTATTAGCTTTTTTATGGTCTTGTTTTACTTTTGTGACAACCGGATGACATTTGAAACATGTATCTTATGTTTGGTCTCATAGGCAAACTTTGGCCTATGATAGACGTAAAAACTCTCTCTCTCTCTCTCTCTCTCTCTCTCTCTCTCTCTCTCTCTCTCTCTCTCTCTCTCTCTCTCTCTCTCTCTCTCTCTCTCTCTCTCTCTCTCTCTCTCTCTCTCTCTCTCTCTCTCTCTCTCTCTCTCTCTCTCTCTCTCTCTCTCTCTCTCTCTCTCTCTCTCTCTCTCTCCCCCTTCCTCCCTCCCTCCCTCCCTCCCTCCCTCCCTCCCTCAATGTGTGTGTGTGTGTGAGAGAGAGAGAGAGATGGAGGGGTTACGTGCACATGATCAGGAAGGTTTTTGACGAGCTTTCTCCACTATTGATCACATGTTTATTATGCCTTGCCTCATTGATAACTTCCCGAAGCCCCATATGAAGAGCTGGCTATTTGACATGTAAGAAAATAATAGCACACTAGTCCCCTTCACTTCTACTTTTCTTTTAATTAATTCAAGTCCGAGATAGTAGGCTAAGGCCGAACTTCCTTTATTTTGAAAATAACTAATAGCACAGCAAAATAAACAAGTAGACAAAGTTGAGAGAAAAACGCACACAAAGATAGATGCAGACTAAGAGATAGAGAACTCAAATTCTCAAATTGCCAAGCATAATGCAATTGCAATGATGGTGTTGTCCACCCGTGCGCCCCCAATGTAGAGCTTAGATGACGGTCTAGACAGACTCTAGATGAAGGGCTTGCTAGCGAGCAATGCTATGTAAAGCTCAAGCTCATCCGTGCTTATATAGCTTTTACAAGGCGGTTCAATAGAGATAACGTATTTGGGAGATACAAAATAGTCAGTAGAATATACGGTCAGACAAAATCTCCATGACAAGGAGTCTTACCGTCTCGGCCCTATGGGGCGAGGGGATAGGCCCCCCGAACCCTGCAGAAGGGGGCAAGCCCCCTTCTACACTCCCCCCATTAAGTTTCTACAAGGAAACCACGTGACGCTATCAGGATGAAATCCCTCAGGGAAGTGTACATCAAATTTTTTTAAGTTCATTATTTTTCTGGTTATGGTGTGATGTTTCGACCGAGAAAGAGTCACAATTTGTGCATGTTTTGGATGATTCAATTGATGAGAAATCATGATGTTTCCGTGCGTGATCTTAAATGCAGGCAAACCCTAACTTTTCTTGACTCAAACCCTAGATTAGAACCTCAGAATTAACATTTACCCTAAGTCTAATCCTTTAGCTTCATTTAATTTGATTACAAGTGTGAAACCAAACCTTGGTCCAAGAAAAATTTTTTTTTTAAAAAAAAAAACAAAAATAGAAAAAGAAAAATTTTAAATAAAAAGAAGAAAAACTAAAAATAGAAATAAGAGATCGAGTTTTCTCCCCAAAATCGAAGATGAACATGCAAGATGATTCTGGAAATAGAAAGTTAGATAAGGAGGTTAGAAGATTCTAGAAGTCCTAGGGGAGGGGGAAACCTATAAATAGGTGCCCAAATCTCATTTGTTCCTCCCCGTGGATTGAAATACGTTTTCTCCAAGAAAAATCCATGCTCCAAAATTACATAGTCATGGTTGCTTGACTTAAGAAAAAGGAAAATAAAAATGTGCTAATAAAAAGAAATGCAAACATAAAAATACAACATAATAGAGTAATATAATTTTCATTTATGAGTATGCTTAATTCATTTTGAATGTATTAATGATGATTTTTTCACTTATCCCCCGTGGATCATTTCTGTGAAAACTGAGTGCGTGTATATACTCATAGATTTAAACGCTTAGTGAGTGGGATTCTTTGAGTCCTACTATTTGTTTCTTGCGAGATCTTACCTCCATATAGATCATGATTCAAAGAAAACCTTCATACTCAAGCAAGCTGTATATATGTGTGCATGCTGTTAGTGCGCTCCGATAGGCTAGTAGGTGGGTGGAACCACCTTGGTCGGGTGATCAAGGCAACGAGCTAACGCTAGTTTCGTCGTAAGCCTAACTTATCTGTTGTCATGTGTCCGCATGGGTCGGTAGGCAGGTGGAGTCACTCTGGCGAAGTGGTCAAAGCCACAAGCTGACGTCGATTTCATGTAGGGCTGATGTTGTGAATATTGTGCGCTACGTCGGGTCGACAGACAGGTGGGTAAACTTGGTCGGGTGGACAAGTCCATGAGTCACACCCGATTTCGACATAGGCTGATTTGTGAAAATAAGGATAAAAACAAAAAGTGCTGAGCTAAGATGAAGTGAAAAATAAAAGGAAAGAAAAAGAAAAAGAAAAATAAAAATAAAAAAGTAAAAGAAAAGAAAAAGATCCGATGGAGAGTTGGACAGTAGGGGATAAACAGAGGAATCAAGGCATATTCTGCAAATTGAGTTAGTAGAAGCTTAGTATATGCTAGTACTTAAGATAACTTGTTGGATCTAAAGGAGTTGAACAAACAGAAAATCTAGAAAGCCAATGGTTTATTCATATGATTACTTACCTGATTGCGGAAGCGAAAACATAGTATGACGTTTGTGAAGCTTGCATCTACATTATTTTCTAAAATTTGTACTAATCTTTATAAAGTTACATGGAGTGTATGAAGTCATGTTTCAAATTTTGAGAAGAAAGACATTAAAAAAATCCAAAAGAGTTTCAAAAGAGTCTTGATACGCTTCGATTGGATTTTGTAGGTTGGCCATCGAGACGATGTGCAAGTTTAGTGGGGGTGAATGTCTGGATGAAATCCCTCGAGGGAGGGTACATCAAATTATTTTAAGTTCATTGTTTTTCTGGTCATGATGTGATGTTTTGACCGAGAAAGAGTCATAATTTGTGCATGTTTTGTTTGATTCGATTGATAAGAAATCATATCGTGTCTGTGTATTAGACCTATACATTTGTAAGTAGCTAACTCTAAATCCTAAAAACCATAAGTTTGATCCTTCAAAACCAAAGGATTATAGGGCATGAATGTAACTAAACCTTTTAATTGATGTGTGTGACCTTAAATGTAGACAAACCCTAACTTTTCTTGATTGAAACCCTAGATTAGAACCTTAGAATTAGCATTTACCCTAAGTCTAACCCTTTAGTTTCATTTAATTTGATTAAAACCAAACCTTAGTCCAAGAAAATTTAAAAGATTCTAGAGAAGTCTTGGGGGAGTGGGCAACCTATAAATAAGTGACTAAATCTCTTGTTCCTCCTGATGGATCTTTCCTATGGATCTTCTCTACAGGTACACTTTCTTTATGTTTTTAGTTTCTTATTCATGCTCTCCATTACTATGCAAAGAGAGAGAAAGAGAGGAAATGAAGAGAAAACCATCCGCATGGAAATACTAGCCACTCTAATGCATGGAAAGAAGAGATTAATGAGTTCTTGCCTTAAAACCGTCTCCTTGTACAATTTTTGTATGTATGAATCCGTAGCTGCTCAATAGAGCATACTATCTATGTGCTCCTTCTTTTAGAGATTTGTGAGAGAATCGATGAGCAATGTCTATGGTGATAGAGTGATCATTATATGTATCATGAGAATTTAAATCGGTTATGTGAGGGATTGTCGCGCAACGTTACAAAGAGAGAGAAGTTTTCTGAGCTACAACTAAACACATAAGGGATGATGGAAGATCCTAGAGACGTAGAGACGATGCTCCAGAAATTGGACGAAAAGAAAATAAAGAGAGAGAGACCTCTCATGCACTCGGATAACAGAATTAAAGGCCTTTAAATGGAAATGGTGACCAAGCATAGAGAAATCACAGTGGAGATCGCTGATGAAGATGGGGGCGAAAGAGAGATTCATCACTCTGTCTATCCTATACGTTTGTCTCCTAGTTGTTTATAATCCCGGAGAGGGAGAATCAGAAATTCTGGATCTGATTGCGTAGAAGATGTGATTATAATCACTACATCAAACGCCCGCAGAGAGATACTATGGAGGGGGGGATGAATACACACATATATGCATACATACATGATAAAAATTTGCTTCTCGAAGATAAAGCTATATATAAAATAATTAGGCATACCTCGAGCTTCATGTTCTAACTTATAAGAACATGATTTCATCTCTCTAGTAGGATTCATCGTTATTCAAGTTCAATAAAGAATCTATCATCATCCATTCAGAAGCTTCAAGTTATTGATCGATAACTAGAGTACAATTTACTATCTAATCTGATCATATGTTTTCATTATTGCCATCATTTTGGGAAGACATCGATATAGTCTCATCTTCATTATCTTTATTGATTTTATTTATTTCTTCTATTGTTAAATCTGTGTTCTCATGAGTCACATCATCTATTGATGGATTAATATCGAATTTTGATCATTCCTCTTCCTCTTCAGTAGAATCAGCATGTAGAGTATTATCCTCTTCATCAAAAAGATTAGTATCATTATCACGTATAATGATTCTAATTTCTCTTTCAGATGTTAATGTATTAGTATCTGATGTTGAATCATCAAGAGGACTTTCTTCGATCTCTCCAACAATAAACTGTTCAAACAATGACCTACCTCTAGGTTGAACATGAATGACTTGCCACTAAGGGTGAGCGGATTTAGAGGTTTTTGCATGATTTGGAGACCATTGTCAAATTTGAAGTAAAGAGTTCATTTGAAGTAAAGCTTTTGGAAGAAGGAAGACCCGAAGTTTATAAAGTTTGAAGACCGACAGTGAAGAAAAGACTTGCCGTGAAGAAAAGATCCATCCGCAAAGAAAAACAGAGAAGCTCGTGGGCACTTTCTCGCACTGTAGCGGAAAGTCTATACTGTATTACCTGATCGACACTGTAGAGTGTCCGTTTTGTATTATCTGGACCGCACTGTCACGGCATATATTCTTAATTGTATCATTGATTTTGTATATTGATCATTGGATGTAAATTGTTGGACCATTATTATCAAGATGGACAATTTACTCATAGCATTGTATTTTGATTGTTCTTCTATGACGACTACTTCCCACGCGCACGAGCTTCCCTTGTCTCTTCCGAGGGCATGGGCCTACGACGTAGACGACGACCACCATACCAAGGGCAAGACACCCAACGTGCAAACGTCGCTCGTCGAAAGAAGGGGACGACGCACCCGATGAGGCGTGATCGAACCCCGCGCCACTCTCCCTTCCTTCACTCACTGACAACGCCACAAGGCCTTTATTTTCACCTTGAATGGCCTGAAAGTTTATGCCCTACCTAACCTAATGGCTTGCCTCACATAGATCATCTATAACCATCAACGATCACACATAGACCTAATCTAAGTTAGAAATTAGGGTTCCACAAATGTCCGAGCTCTCACAATGGCTTCTCCTCATATTGGGGGCCTTACAACTTAGAGCACCATGGATCATTTGTGGTCACTTGAGGGTGGAGTATTGAGCATATCTAACACCCCCCCTCAATGTCCACTCTGCGGTGAACTACCTCCTTGGTCCAATCCAAAGCTTTGGAAAGTGTCGAAGAAGTTGCTCTCTCCCAAGAGCCCTGGTGAAGATGTATGCTCCATTTTCTTCAGTTGGACAATAGCTTATCTCCATGACCCCGTCCTCAATCAACTCACGCACATAGTGATACTGAAATTCTATGTGCTTGGTACGTGCATGGAACACAAGATTCTTGGCGATCGCCATACAACTTTGGTTATCACACTTCAACTATGTAGCCTCTTGTCCTTGTATTCCTATGTGCCATAGGATCCTCCTCAATTGTTCCATGATTCTTGGCGATCGCCATACAACTTTGGTTATCACACTTCAACTATGTAGCCTCTTGTCCTTGTATTCCTATGTGCCATAGGATCCTCCTCAACCATACTGCTTCACATGCTACAACACATGCAGCTTTGTACTCAGCTTCAATGGAAGACAATGCTACTGTTGGTTGCTTCTTACTCATCCAAGAGAAGATCCTTGATCCTAAGGAAAAGCAATACCCAAAAACTGATTTTCTGGTATCAATATCTCCCTCCCAATCTGAGTCACAGTATCCGACCAAAGATGATCCTTAATCATAAAGAATACCATAATCAATGGTTCCTTTCACATACCTGAGTATCCACATGCTTGCCTTCCAATGAGTTTGGCAAGGCTTATTAGAGAGCATGTTCACTACTCAAAGAGAATAAGAGATATATAGACTACTATTGCACAAGTAGATGAGACTTCCAACTAATTTCCTGTATCTTCCAATATCCACTGGAGGTGAAGTATCTTCAATAGATAATTTTGTGTTGACCTCCATAGGTGTAAAAATTTCCTTGCAATCCTCCATGTCGAATGCCTTCAATATCTTTCTTGCATACTTTTGTTGAGAGATGAAAATCTTCCCTGGTTCCTTCCAAACTTCAAGGCCTAAGCAATAATGCATTAAGCCCCCTCCCATCGTGGTGGAGGCACTATTCCAGACTATATGTTTCATTCAAAGGATGAGGGAGCTCCCAATTGATAGACTCACATGCAAGGCATTTGAGGCGACGATACAAATCTCTAAGTCAGGGTATGAGAGAGCCAAGCATTCTCAAGTTAGGACGTGGTTTGATAGCTATGGATTGGAAATGGACAAGCTACCACCCTTCCAGTATGACCCAAATTCTCCCCACATCCACCTCTTACGTAGTGAGAGGAACACTATGCTCAAGCAAGATCTCTGAAAGCTCTAAACTAGTCGGACATGGTTTACTTCCAACTTAGGATCCAGATTGTCACACTATAGAGACCAGTTCTTAGACTTTCTCGAAGACAATTTCATCCAGAGACCATGCTACATGGACAGATACATACCCCATAGCTTGAGAGTAGCCACCAGCTGAGGGTTTCATCACAGCAAGCAGACACTCCCAAACAGGAGAGGATTTGTCAGATATGCTGGGTCGAAATAGAGGATGAGGAGGATTTTGTATGTAGATGCGGGCCCTATGATGATATCAAGAGCAGATATGCGGCTCTATTTACAGGACAGCCTACCCTTCATGAGATCATGGCCTCCAAAGACCAGCATCAGTTAGGACAATTCTTACTAGAGAGATAGAGCCACAGAGATTCCCTGCTCCAGCCCACCACAACGGCTCCGGCCAGAGGGAGAGACACAGAAATCATGAACTTCTTCGCACCATGACATGCACCAGCCCCCCCAGTAGCTGTCACACAGAGGGGTGACTCTTCAGCAGGCTGAGACCTTTCGTGCTAAGAGACGACCCCGCATCATAGGCTATCGGACAAGGAGATTTCATTGATACCAGATTACAGATATCCAAGCTCCTTACCGTCCAGCAACTGAGGAGAGCCGGGCCCAGAATATGGCCGATCCTGCTGCAGTCATCCCGGCAGCCCTGACACCACCTCCACCTATGCACCACATACCACACCCACACATGAGCACTGGGTGGAGAGGGCCAGTCACTTAGATGTATTCTCATATTGTACTACCCTCTTCCATATAGACTACCTTAGGGATAGCACTCCATTTTTCCGTCCCTTCTCAAGGTTTCTCCATACATGCACGTTATGGAGACTCTGATTTTCCTTGTATTATCATCTGTTTTTATTTCCCAGCACACTTTGCATTTACAATTGACCGAGATATAAACTATGTACATTGACTATGTCTCATAGGTCGAGTTCGGCCTTCCAATAGAAGTTAAAAATCTCTCTCTCTCTCTCTCTCTCTCTCTCTCTCTCTCTCTCTCTCTCTCTCTCTCTCTCTCTCTCTCTCTCTCTCTCTCTCTCTCTCTCTCTCTCTCTCTCTCTCTCTCTCTCTCTCTCTCTCTCTCTCTCTCTCTCTCTCTCTCTCTCTCTCTCTCTCTGTGTGTGTGTGTGTGTGTGTGTGGGCGTGCGCACACGCACATGTATGCACGAGGGTAGTGCACACGTGCGTGTGTATGTGTGCATGTGTGCATGTGTGGACCCAAGCATGTACATGCTCATGTAAAATTCTGTGCACGTGTGTATCCAGAAATGTGTAGTTAGTAGCTACTTACGACAAGTATTGACCATCGTATCCGCCAATTGCATATATTGCCCCATTCAACTCTGTGGCTGCCACTCCAAATCGCTTCCAACAAAAAGGAGAGTACAATATCAGAAATCATTGCCTAACACAATGAGATTTACAAAAAATCTTGCCAGTTAAACAGATTCATAACAGCCAGTATGGTAGGGGATAAAACATGAGAGAAAAGACATGGAAAGAAGAAAAATAAGAGCAGAGCGAGGGGAGGAGAGAGTGCAGAGGGTGAAAGATGGGCAGAGGGGGAAGAGAGAGATCGAGACAATGACGTAACATTTCAATGCATTGAAAAAGGCCAGAATGACCTATGAGACAGAAGTGTTACAATATAAGTGTAAATATTGTCTTAATAACAAAATGCTAAAGTGAATGAGCAAGGGGTTCTACTCAGATGTGAAAAGAATCAAGGATCGAGGACCTACAGGGAGCGCAGTAAAGAGAGGAAATCCAGGTAGAGGAGGAAGGGCAAAAAGAGGGAGGAAACAAGAAAGAGGGGAGAAAGGGGGTTTTTATTTTTTTTCTTTTTTCTTTTTTTTTTTTGGGGGGGGGGGTAGGGGAATAGGGAAAGAGAGAGAGAGAGAGGGAGAGAGAGAGAGAGAGAGAGACAGAGAGAGAGAGAGATGACATGAAAGAAAGTTACATTAACATGTGCATGGCACACATGGGTGCACAAAGGCATTTTTTGTGTGTATCTATATGTATATATATGCATGTACAGGCACATACACGAGACTGAATCCAGGTATATGTGTATGCATACAGTATAAGTATATGCTCTGATGCAGACATGAAAGAGGATTTTCCTATGTGTATCCATTATAATCAGCATCAAGCCAAGTTCTCCTCTTCCTTTTAGAATGAAGCATAATAATCTGATAGGTCGCTACCCTCCCTCCCTTCCTCCATTATAATCAGCATCAAGCCAAGTTCTCCTCTTCCTTTTTAGAATGAAGCATAATAATCTGATAGGTCTAGGTCCCTCCCCTCCCCTCCCCACCCCTCCCCACCCCTCCCCTCCCCTCCCCTCCCCTCCCCTCCCCTCCCCTTCCTCTCCCCTCCCCTCCCCTCCCCTCCCCATCGAGCACTAAGAAACTGATGCAAGATGCACCCTTCTATGATGGCAACAGTCCAGGAAGATATATAGAATCCAAGTGAATACCTTATTCAGCATTGACGTTGACCCTATCCATGTTCCCAGATGTGGATCATAGCACTCAACATCAGAAAAGTAGACCTTTCCATTCCCACCTCCAATCGCGTATATTCTATCCCCTGCGGTTACACCAGCAAGACTTCCCTTCCTTTGTGACATAGGAGCACATATCATCCATTCATCTTTGTCATAGTCATACATTTCCACTGCAGAAAATGAACTCATCTAAACATTTCTGTCAACAAAAAAAAAAGTGTGAAGACCTAGCAGTACTGCATGAGTTACCTGTATTGAACCACAAACTTCCATTTCCCCCACCAAAGACGTACACTGATTCCATCAGCACACAAGCTGCGGAATATGATCTAGGTTCTGACAAAGGAGCTGCAGAGGTGATCTCATTTGTTCCAGCATTAAAAATATCCACGGAATATAAACATGACGACCCATCCATGCCACCAATGAGGTAAATTTGCTGACAGTAATCTGCTCCATTGACCAGAGCAGATTCATTTTCAGCCATTCCATTAAAAAGATGACAGCCTGAACTTGTCGGCATAAGGCTACCTTCTTTGCCAGACTCTGATAGCACTTCTACTTTCAGAGACATCCTTGCCATATCAGCTTTCAATGCAGCTAATTCTGAGGACATCCTTGCCATGTCAGACTTCAACACATCCGATTCTAAGGACATCTGAACCTGAGTGCATTATCGCATGCAATAGAAAATATGATGTTGAAATTAAACCTATTCCCTCCACTACTTATTCAGCGATATGCTAAACATCAGGTATTAACTGATAAGATTAACAAGACATCTGCACATTGCTCAGACAAATAGGCACCACGGTTGGCATTATAATTTTTGCCAATATTTATAAATATGTCTCAGGATTGATATGATGAGGGATAAGAAAACGGAATATATCAATATCTCACAAAATGAAAGCAATAGCAAGAATGTGCCTCAGATAAAGGATAATGCAGCCAAGAATAGCTATGTAATAGGACAGTCAAAAGTGAAAAATGTTCAAAACAATACAACAGAATATAAAACAAAATCTTACAAGAAGATCTGAGTACTCAAGAAGGCATAGGAAATGTTTCGCATGCAAACAGCTTGTGCACACTTATCCTCGATGCCCAAAACATAAGCAGAAAATGATCAATAACAACAATAATGATAATCCTAATAATTAATTAAAAAAATCCAGATTCAGCAAATATCACATCTATGCGAGAGCATTATCTATTTCAACCTTAAAGACACTATCATTTTTGTATGTCCTATAGGAATGAGGAGCCTATTTTCATGTATGCTCTGTGCAACTCATAACAAGACATAAAACAAAATCGAAGTCGAGCTCAATATCTTACATAATGATGAATACAGAAGTAATTATAAGCTCCATACCTGAGCATACTCAAGGGTTGCATTCTTCTTCCTTAGCTCATCGAGTTCTTTCAAGAGCTCTTCTCTGGTCATTGCTTCATCCATCAACTGCCTCATCTTTATTCTGTCTTGCCTCATCTTGCAAAATAGAAGATGCAGAAAGTGTGAGCCTAATTCAACCATCTATAGAAGTCACATGCCATGCATTACTTAAATCCAGATCTACCTGAGCAATAGCAAGAGCTGAGAGCTCTAAGTTTTTAGAAATGGCCTTAGCAACAGGAATATCTAAGGCCTGAAGCTTCTCTTTTAGCTGTTCACGATCGTCCCTTAACATGGTCTGCTCTTGTAGACACTGTTCTCGTGCAAGGCTCTCCCATTCCACACTTTCTGGGACATCCACAGAGTCGGAATTTGAGGGTTCATTATGTGCACGTTCCTGCAATATAAGATCTTCAAATGTCCTATCTCCAAAGACTTGTTTGCCCTTAAATTTCTGTTCTTTGAGTGCCTCCACAACCTCAAGTTTCTCAGTTCTCTCATGATGCTTTTCACTCTTTGTGTATTCTTCAAGGGCTTCGTCAGTATTAAAGCTTGATGATGCAGCAGCTGCATTCCAATTTACAGAATCTCCAGCCATAGGTTCAACATCTTTTTGCAAAAAATCTTGCGAACTGGATTTTGCTCTATTGCTGGGGTCATCACACTGTTGCTCTGGTGTGATGGCTCCTTTGTACTCCAATATGGAATACACAGAATTCTGTGCTGGGGTGAAGGCGACAGCGTTTTTCCATGCTTTAAAAGTGGCCTTTTGAGGTTTCTTAGGTTTCATCCAACCGTCAACATCTTCTCCTTTGTCCCCTGACATGGACCCACGTTGTAAACCCACAACCGGTCTACTGACACTCAACGAGTTTCTCATGAAAAGAGATATAAGCTTATCTGTCTGCACAAGATTTAACTCAAATAGGATTTTCTCCTGTGAGTAATTCACATAATTCGCTGCTAATGCTTCCTTGTATATGCTTTCTGTCAATGGTGCACACTGACATCTCACCCGTACGCGTGCCTACATGTAAACAAAACCTCAATAAGCCTCAGACAGTGACCTAATGTAATATCAGAGATTATTAAATCTAAGCAAAGAACCTGAGCTGGAAACTGTGTCTTCTGCTTCCCATCAGTCCAGGCATATGGATTGATGTTCATCTCTCCATAGCTGTCTGCCTCAAAAATACCATGCAACTTTTTATCAATGTAATTAAACAAAAATAGTGGCATCCCTGGTCGGACATTCTTTACATAGCTGATATGAGAAGCTCGAAGGCCTGCACATGCACAAAAGCTAATGATCAAGCTACTGTTCATGCATAAGGACGTCCGTAAAATGAAACCAAGCCCACGATTCAAAGTAAGCTTTAGATTCAGCATTCTTCACTGCGTTCGCACGAAAGCCATACCAAAAACATGCACACACATGAACATGCAGTAATATGTGGAGGGAGAGCGAGAGAGAGAGAGAGAGAGAGAAATAAGGACACAGAAGGAGATGGTGTCCATATGACCAGGACGTGGAAAAACATGCTATCGAAAGCACAGTGAAATCTCAAAATGAGAAATCCAAACCATGATATGATGCATTATGGTTTAAAGGAAGAGACGTATATCTGTGATAGAAAGTAAGAGGATAGATAAAGTATACCAAACAGAAGCTGTGTGACGCATTCATTGTAAGTCGCATGGTCACAGCCAAAAATCACAGCAGCAAGCTCCTCCGGCAGAAGGTTCAAGAACGGGAGTGGTGATGAAGGAGGACGGCTAGCCCCAGAGGAAGGAGAATGAAGGCCATTGTATGTTTCAGTCTTACGTCCAGCTCCCATGACAGAAGCACTCCGCTGGCAGTGAGACTTGTAAGCAGTGCTTAAATTTCCCAACCCTGGGCATCACCAAAATTGGCAGGATGCCTTGGAATCAAATGTGGGCATCCTTTAGAATTCATTCAACAAGGTTATAACAATAATATCAGATACAAACAGTTATTTTATCTATCAAGTAAATCAAAAAGTCAAAAACTAACATATTATGGAAAATATCTTTAAACATATCTAAAGGATTCTCTAAAATGAAATCATCTTTATTCTCGTCTACTTCATGAGAGTTTTCCTCATCATGTGGATACTCCATGTAATGCATAGGCATACCAACAGTAATTGCAGATAAATGATTTTCAATTCCATGATCAACTTCACCAATATTCTTATTTTCTATCTCATCTATATGAGCAATATTGTATTTTCAACATAAAGCATACATTCTTTGTGTCTTTAATGAGCATGAAGAGCACCTTTCATCAGAAAAATGAAATGAAAATAGCTAACCTGTTTCAAGTTTCTAAATAAAACGAACATGTTCAGAATATGGATGTAAAAAAATCGAACATGTTCAAAATATGGATGTGGATCAACTTCCCTTGCTTATAATTATAATTCCAGGTCTTTAGTATCAAGTAATTGACAAACATCAGCGAGCTGAATCACAAAAAACATAGTTATGTAATCAATGCATATAAGTGTTGTACCATAGGGCACAACTGCTTACCTGTTTCATCTTGAGAACCCACATACTGAGGTTGCTCAGACTCTCCTGTAAACAATCATGTGCTTTGCTTAGATTCAAAGGTGTGTAAATGACTATATAGTAGGGGCAATGACGATGAGCGTCTAGATGTAAGATATATCCATCATGGGACTTTACTCAGACATATCGATCGCAATACTTGATAGAACATATATACCCACTGACGGACTTGAGTCATCATTTATTCACCATTTCATAAGCATTGATTTATGGATTCCAGAGATTATGAATCAATACCTCTATGACTTTGTGTGCAATGAATCAATCATTAATATATGGTAATCATACTCAATCTCAATTTGTAATCAATTTTTCTATGTTTCGCAAGCTCTAGCTTCCTACGCTTGTCATGGCTCACCTATCTACAACTTATTCTGCTTACCGATTACACACATGCATGAAACGTGCATATAACATGCCTAAAATGCACTTTCGTGAGCCACTAACTGCATGATGCGCATCACACGTATCATATCCAAATGTGCATTATGCATACCTTAAGCTTAAGCTATGGAGTCGCCAATGTTACGCTGGAGCCTGTGTGCATCTTCTTGGACTGTCAACTCAGATGGCAGTGCTGCAACTTCGAGCGATAGCTTACAGAGGATCTAGTTAGCGCTAGCCAACTTCTACATCTTCTGTAGAGGTGGGAGCCTCGGGCACTGAACTTGACACTCAAACTTGATGTCGTGCTTGGGTAGCTAGTCTATCATACAAGGAATCTCCTGACTGAGGTCTCACTGGCCGCAACTTCTTGAACAACTTTGAGTAGCTTGAATGTTGGGGGATGCATTCGCCATTAGATAGAGCTTCAGCTACGCGTGAAACAACTCGCACAGTAGGTTATAACGTACAGGTGCTTACAGTTCACAAAGGAATAGACATCGGGAAAATGGTAGGAATGGTTGTAATGCACAATTATAGATTACGGGCTAAAAAAAATAGGTGTTAGACAAATGGCGGGAACATTTGTCTTAAAATTTTGACTCGTCCCGGCAGAGAGTGACTCTTGAAGATTAAGAGGCCAAAGCTTAACTTTAGCCTCTTCTATGTGTGAATCTCTCTCTCTCTCTCTCTCTCTCTCTCTCTCTCTATATATATATATATATATATATATATATATATATATATATATAGGGATGCCCTGGTCCTATGACTAGGCATCCTCTAAGATGCCCGGGTCTTAAAAGTGGGCATCCTTTGATGCCCAAAGCCATGTTTGATGCCCATTTTGGGCATCAAATTTAAACACTGCTTGTAAGAGTAATTTTAAAGTTTGTTGGAAAAGCTTAATTACAAATTTATGTAATGAAATCATACGCTACGTGTGTCTTAATTAAACAATACTTTCATAATAACATTTTTTTATAAATGAAGGCATTCTGTGGGTAGAATATTGACAGCAATGGATGAAGATATGAAAGATATGTGTGAGTTACCATAGTTCCCATTGATTTTTCCTTTAGCAATCACCTTGCAACTACAAAAACTAGGCTTTTATGCACACATTGACAATTATGACTATAGATTTAAAATGGGGGGATTGAAACTCCAAACAATTTTAGATTGATGGAAAAAAGTTAAAGCAAATTGTTTAAATTTTCCTCTTGCATAATTTCACTTTGAATAAATTTATAGTAATCTAATTGAAGTCTCAATTAAGAAGTAAACATATGTTTTTGACACCAGAAAACAATATAAGTTCGGTACCTTTCGCTGTTGTGCATATCGATGATTCCAAGGGTGAATAAATGAAGAGAGTTCTTGAATATCAAACATCACATTCATACTAGCTAATGACACCCAATATGTTGTTTTTTTTTATGATTTCGATATTTTTAAAAATTCTCTTTGGAGTTCTCCAAATATCATGACACCTAGATCCATGTAAGCAACTACTCATGAATTATGAACCACTCTAGTAAATTGTGGATGATTGAAATCTTAACCAATAATCTCGCAATAAATATACCGATGCAAAGCTACATGTATGTAGTGTTATTTTCTCCTGTCTTCTTTTCAGGTTGTATTCTCAAGATGAAGATAGATAGATGTTGGCAAACTTGAATTTCTGTAACATTTCAAGAACTAGAGTCAACAATTAGGAGAACCAAGCAGAACATTTCACTCAAAGTGCTTAGGGTTGACTTCATATTATGTTTAGGAGACTCAGCGACAACGAGAAACAATCATTTCAAATCATTCACAAGAAAACAAAGCTTAGCAAATTAAAGAATAGAATATTCTTCATGTATCACAAATCAGATAATAATAAGATAAACAATGTTAAGCATTGAGCTCTATTATTCAAACACTACAACATATGAGCCTTATATCGGCCCATATACTGGCATAAATGCACATGGGTAATTCTATCGCAGAGTCACACCCTTCTCTTTTGAAAACTGCATCCATTTTTCTTTGGCTCCATTTACCTTGGGGCTCATCTCCTACGAGACTAACATCTTCATCGTTGCTCCATAAGCGAGGCATTTTTGGGTCCGATATGCGTAGAAACTCTGTTATGAATACCAAAGACTCTTGTATGAGGCACCCCTCTGCTATGCTTCCCTCTGGACGTGCTCTTTGACAAACAAATCCTTTTAGTCTCTTCATGAACCGCTCTAAGAAGAACATCCATCAATTGTGGATAATTCCTGCTATTGCAACTTTGTCAACTGCATGAACCATTAAATGAAGCTTAATTGTGAGAATACTTGTGGGAAAGTACTTCTCAACCATACAGACAGCCTCTATAGCATTGAGTTTGGCACTCTCTATGCTATCTCTCCTTATCTCTTTAGAAGAGATCCATCGTACCAAGGAACTGATTTTATAAATGGTTGTTCGCACATCCTCCGAAAGACAATATTTCATAGCTATGGGTAGCAGAAACTACAAAAACCTGTGCCAACCATGAGACTTGAGCCCCTCGGGATCATCGTTCCATGTGAAGGTAGTCTTTAGACACCTCATGCACCCAGAAGGTGTCTGAAACTCTAAAATCATCTTCTTCACTTGTTGCTCAGCACCCAAGGAGCTCGACGCTATTGTGTTCGGCTTGGTAATTTCCCACAACTCTTGCATATGACCTCACTCTTCCAAGTCCTCCCTTTGTGCTTTGCTTTCCTTCTTTTTGATCAATGTCTTACAGAGCATCTCTCCCACATTCTTGAAAATATGCATTGGGTCCACCAAATGATTGATCAATAACTCACTCTGATAAGAGAGATCGTGAAAAATTGATAGCCATTTTGGTGTTCTTTCATCCCATAGTTGCTTCCAAATGCTTACTTTCATTTATCGTTGCGCTTGTTGACCAATTTATCCTTCATGTAAGACATGTCCATCACACAAATATCTATGATGTCCTTCGTAGACAGTTTTCCGAAGTGCTTAGGAGTAGCATGCTTTGAATCATGGTCCGCATAGAGGACAAGCATTGTAATCCAAAATCGATAAACCTGGTCATTCATCATAATCGAGCCAGTCATGCATCCTCCACATAAATATGCCTTGCACTTGCATGTCCCATCTTGGCTCGCACTTGCATGTCTTCGAAATCTTTATGATTGGCCCAAAAATATAATTATTTTATACTTTTATAAGCTCTAAGAGTTGGCATTGAAAGCTATGGGGCTATTCATCTAGCAATGACTTATTCAACATGAATTTTTATTATAGATTCATAAATATTACAGTTTCTTACCTCATGCTAACCAATAAGCATGATTCATACATCTAGAGTCTCGATTCATTCAGTATTTTAATGGATTTAATGTCCAATGTAAGAGTCTCCTTCCTCCTAGAGGGATCACTGTCAAGGACACATGAAATATGATATCTATTTAAATCAATGCTCTCCAAGAGTAAGAGAAGTTTAGCTTCAAGATACTTGAGGAGCATTGATTCGTCTTTGATGACATTTTCAACCTTGTTCTTAGATTCTTTCATGCCATCAAGGACATCCATTCACAAAATCCTTGATAATCGATTGACTTTTACTTCTGTTCTTAGATTATTTTAAGCATCTCCACGAATTTACATTTGACCTAGACGATGATGTGATTTTCCTTGTCCATCAATGCAATACAACTTTGAGTAGCTTGAATGTTGGGGGATGCATTCGCCATTAGATAGAGCTTCAGCTACGCGTGAAACAACTCGCACAGTAGGTTATAACTTATAGGTGCTTACAGTTCACAAAGGAATAGACATCGGGAAGATGGTAGGAATGGTTGTAATGCACAATTATAGATTACGGGCTAAAAAAAATAGGTGTTAGACAAATGGCGGGAACATTTGTCTTAAAATTTTGACTCGTCCCGGCAGAGAGTGACTCTTGAAGATTAAGAGGCCAAAGCTTAACTTTAGCCTCTTCTATGTGTGAATGTATCTCTCTCTCTCTCTCTCTCTCTCTCTCTCTCTCTCTCTCTATATATATATATATATATATATATATATATATATATATATATATATATATATATATATATATATATATATATATATATATATATATATATATATAGGGATGCCCTGGTCCTATGACTAGGCATCCTCTAAGATGCCCGGGTCTTAAAAGTGGGCATCCTTTGATGCCCAAAGCCATGTTTGATGCCCATTTTGGGCATCAAATTTAAACACTGCTTGTAAGAGTAATTTTAAAGTTTGTTGGAAAAGCTTAATTACAAATTTATGTAATGAGATCATACGCTACGTGTGTATTAATTACAACAATACTTTCATAATAACATTTTTTTATAAATGAAGGCATTCTGTGGGTAGAATATTGACAGCAATGGATGAAGATATGAAAGATATGTGTGAGTTACCATAGTTCCCATTGATTTTTCCTTTAGCAATCACCTTGCAACTACAAAAACTAGGCTTTTATGCACACATTGATAATTATGACTATAGATTTAAAATGGGGGGATTGAAACTCCAAACAATTTTAGATTGATGGAAAAAAGTTAAAGCAAATTGTTTAAATTTTCCTCTTGCATAATTTCACTTTGAATAAATTTATAGTAATCTAATTGAAGTCTCAATTAAGAAGTAAACATATGTTTTTGACACCAGAAAACAATATAAGTTCAGTACCTTTCGCTGTTGTGCATATCGATGATTCTAAGGGTGAATAAATGAAGAGAGTTCTTGAATATCAAACATCACATTCATACTAGCTAATGACACCCAATATGTTGTTTTTTTTTTGTGATTTCGATATTTTTAAAAATTCTCTTTGGAGTTCTCCAAATATCATGACACCTAGATCCATGTAAGCAACTACTCATGAATTATGAACCACTCTAGTAAATTGTGGATGATTGAAATCTTAACCAATAATCTCGCAATAAATATACCGATGCAAAGCCAAGAAAAAAAGAATGATACTCCTTCTTGCGATGTTCTTCGCTTTCAGCTTTACACAAACTCTATAATTAGAGTTCACCTCACAAAACCCTTTGAATTATGTATCATAAGTGGGTGAACGTAAATGGATAAGTTTAAGAAGACTTAATTTTGCATAACCATTAGCATTAGCATAAAATCATTTAATGGTGTTTCATAATTTCTGACCATCCATTGGAGTGGATATATTGCTCAAACGCCTTTCGTCCTCTTCATCCTTTGGAAGGTAATTTTATTAGAAGTTGACAGAAACTTTAATCTCAACTTGACTTGAAACTTCAACATATTGCATCGGAAATCTCGTGCAACATCCAAGATTCATCCTCTTTGGGTTGACTCATCAGATATAGCCTTTTATGCATATCACCTGCCAAGACTTCATCAAGTTGGGGAGAGAGAATTCTCTCCGACAGCGCATGTCTTACAAAGATTTCCGTTACACCTGTCCCAATCCGTCGGCCGACTAACACTCTGGCACGCACGGTGGACTCGAACCCGCAAGTTTTTTACAAAATTACTCCTCATCGACTATTCCTTCTAAGTACATGTTTCGGGCTAATCTAAATGTACGGGCGATTTTTTTCTTAAGGGTTT
The DNA here is from genome assembly GCA_020310875.1 of Ceratopteris richardii. Lineage (NCBI taxonomy): Eukaryota > Viridiplantae > Streptophyta > Polypodiopsida > Polypodiales > Pteridaceae > Ceratopteris > Ceratopteris richardii. The sequence goes on from CM035423.1 coordinate 99,452,578, forward strand.
CTAATAATTGTTTTAATGTATCGGGTTCTAGTACCTGGGCATCTACTCTAACAGAACTTATGGCTATGGCTTCGGTTAACAAAATTCCTGCTTGCGTTTGCAGAAAGGCCTCTTGCAGATAAAAGTCATTGACCAATGCAGCATCTCTTGACGTCTTCATTTCTTCGAGTTGTTTTTCCATCTTCTGTACTCTTTCTTTAATGTTTGCCAGTTGATTTTCGCGCCTCTCTATCTCCTGAACTTGAAAATCTACAATACTGATGTATGAGTTCTTCTCGCGTTTGAGATTTGCAATGAGCTTCTGTGTCTGCCCTTCCTTTGTTAAGTAGTGCTTGAGCATATTATTTACGTCTTTCAAATTTTCGTTGGTTCTATGCAGTTCTTCTTTTGTTCTTTTCTGCTACAATTGCTGTTCTTGATTCTGCTGTATTAGTTCTTTTAGTTGCTTTCTGGTTTCGTCTAGTAGATTGCCCAATGCAATTCGGGCGTCTTCTTTGTCTTGTATGTCCTGCTTTATTTTGTTGATTTCTTCATTGGCAATTTGCAGTAGTTCTTCTTTTTCTGTAAGTGTTGCCATTGCCGCATCTCTCTGATTGATCAACATCTCCTGTTCGGTGAGTTTTGCCTGTAATTCATTCAATTGCTCTTGCAGGGATTGGTTTTCGGCTTTGGCAATTAGTACTTCTTCCTGTAGGGGGCTGATGTCAGCTTCTAGCATGTCAACTTTATGTTGTAGTGTGTTGCGGATACTGTCTGTGGCTGCCTTCATGTGGATGGGCAGTTGCTGAGATAAATTGATCAGAACTTGACCCATATTGGCCAGTTCGGAAAGCATGGGAATGGAAGGAAGGGGTAGCTGGGGTTGTGGTTGGGAAGAGGATGCGTTGAGGAGCTGTTGGGAGTTTGGTGGAGAGTAGTTGAGGGAGGAGGATGAGGACTCGGTGGTTTTGGCAGGGTGAATGGGCTGGATGGGGATGATGGGTGGTTCCGGTGGGGGAGTGGGAGTTACGGTTTGAGTTGTTACCTGATTTATGTTTTGTTGTTCCTGCTCCGCAAATGTGGATTCCACTGCCTTAAGTAGTCTGTCCAATGCGTCTTTAGCAGCTTGTTCTTCCTCTGTTTGTTGTTCTCCTTCAGACTGCTGCTTTGATGTTTCTTCAGTCGATGTTGTTTCAGCTTCAGTACGAGTTTCTTGTTGTTGTTCCTGGGAAGATTGCGTAGAGGATTCATTTTGCATGGAGGTTGTGGTGTCGTGGAATGTTTCTTCATCTTATTTATCATCTTCTTTGTTGCCCTCATTGTTCCCTCCTGCAGATCCTTGTGCTTCGCTTTCCGAAGAGCTAATTCTTATTCTTTTTCTTCGGAATAGTTGATTTAATTCTTCTTTGTCTTCTTCCTCATCGTCCCACAGCTGTATTGACTCTTCGTGTCGCAGAACTGGTCCCCTGGGTGGTGGTTGCGCTACGAGTATGGCCGGAAAGAGAAATGAAATGATGTGTGGTAGTCTGGATCTCAGCGTGCCTCCTTTGTTTACCTGTTTCATGATAGCTACGCATTCCTTGTGGATGCGATGGAAGAAGAAAGAGGCGAAGTTTACTGGTTCTCGTGCGGCTAATTCTATGGCGGAGTAGAAAGGGCGGGATATTCCATATGTGCGTTTTTGGAGGTTGAGTATGGCTACTAAAAATTGGAGGGCTAATTGTTCGGGTTTCGGTCGGCAGAGGATTGCATACTCGTTAGACGAATGTCTGGGAAATAGCTCAATCATTCGAGCAGCTGTCACGCTTGGGCCATTTTCTCGGCCTTGCGACGGGAGTCTAAAAGCTTGTGCAAAGGCTTGCAATGTGATAAGTGTTCGGGAGGGTAAGGAAGTGATAGCCCATCTTTGCTCATTGGCGGGTGTGTTGGCTATGGCGGAGATGATGTTGGCGAAGAATGGGTGGGACTCCACTGAATGCCAAGGCAGTTCAGTGAAGTTTGCCAACCCACGTATGCGCAGGTACTCTCCTACCTCGGTAGGGAGACCGTCACGGAAAGCGGCGTAGTTAGCCAAGGCTTCCATGGCGCACACGAAGACACAGAACATAGGTACACAGAGCACAGGGAAAACACAGAGCACAATCACATAAACACAATAGCATTTTTCGACGAACTGGAGAAGGTTAAGTAGATGCGCTGCAGTGGACTGTAATTAAAAATCACTAATCATCGTGCGACGTTGAGATGATCGCTTCTTTAACTTGTGTATGCATGTGTTAGCAACTGGAAAGAGCAGGGCGGCTTATGACATAATTATTAATCACGACGCAGATATTTACAAACTTAAATTACTAAGCACGCAAAAATAAAAATAAAAGAAAGGAAAAGAAAAGGAAAGAAAAGCGAGCGCCAAACGACGTAGCCCACCGAAAAACGTTTCAGTGCGAGTTAGAGGCGTGTTGGTATGGCCGCAGCTTCGAACTGTTGATGACTTTCGGAAGAGGGTTTTCGGTCAACGTAGTCAACCAAAAAGTTGCTGGGCCCACTTGTTCTGAAATCTGGTAAGGGCCATACCATCATAATTTGAATTTACCAGCAGACCGATTCGATTTTGCATTATAAAAAAGGACAAGTTGTCCCACCGTAAAAACTGGAGTTTTCAAGTGTCGATCATGCGTCCGAGCCTGTCTTAGTTGTACTTCCTGCATAGTTAAAAAACTATGACATCGTTGCTCGTCTAACTCTCTGAGTGTATCCAACCGAAATGATAGTGAGTCTTCCGGTAGCAGTTTCTGAGCGATTGCTACTCGTAAACCTGGTATAACTATCTCCATTGGTGCTATTGCTTCTAATCCATAAGCTAGTTTGAAAGGTGTTAATCCTATTGTTACCTTGTATGTAGTCCGGTATGCAACAGCTGTAGCAGACCGTAAAGCCCAGGCTTCTGCCCATCTGGTTGCATAGTCTGTACATGTCAGTATGTAACGATTGTTACTGAAGACTGCTCGAGATGTAATCGGACTGATAAAATCTAGACCCCACTTCTGGAAAGGTTCGAATGGTAAGATGGGTTGCAGAGGGAAAAGATGACGTTGCAGGGGCTGTCCAGATCTTTGACAAGTATCACATTGTTTGACAAACTGTGATACATCTCGGTACATAGTTGGCCACCAGAGACCACTTTGCAGAAGTTTTTGGTGTGTTAAGTCTGCAACAAAATGGCCACCGGAAGGAATTGAGTGAACCAAGGTAATAACTGAGTTAACTTCATGTGGTGGGATACATCAAAGTAAAATTCTGGTATGATCCACATAGTATAATTCTCCAGCAATTAATCGAAATCGGCGGCTAAAGACTGCAATTTTCCTGCGTACTGCCGTAGAAGTCTGAGATGGAAGGCATCCATCAGTGAGAAAGGTCAGGATCTGATCATAATATGTAGATGGCATAGGTGGGTCTGTAATTTCATCATTCGTTGGTTCAGAGATATAAATCGCTGGAGTCGTGTCATCTATACCTACCAGAGCTTCACCGGAATCTAGTCGAGAAAGAAAATCTGCTAAGGCATGTGAATTGCCTGGCCGATGAAGGACTTCGTAGTCAAACTCCTGTAAAAGCAGAACCTATCGTGCTAATCGACCACCTAGATGTTGTTGCCGAACTAGATAGACAAGTGCAGCATGATCTACATGAAAAGTAAATTTATAGCCCAACAAATAATGTCTGAATTTCTTGACAGAATATACTAGCCCTAGACATTCTCTTTCTGTTACAGAGTAATTCTTTTCAGCAGGGGCTAATCTGCGACTTGCATAGTACACTGGTCTGAACCACTTATCAATTTGTTGCATCAAAACGCTTCCTATTGCTATATCTGAAGCATCAACAAATACATGAAATGGGCGATCCCAGTCTGGAGGCTATAAGATGGGAACTTGTGTTAATAAACTCTTTAAACGATCAAATGCTATCTGACATGTCCACTCAAACTGTCGAGGAGTCTTGGTGATTAATTTGTTCAGAGGTATTGCCAAGTGAGCAAGCCATCGTAAGTGTCGACCATGCCATCTTACTTGGCCCATGAAGCGCATAACTTCCTTCGGTGTAGTGGGCACCGGAGCTTCTAACACAGCTGAAATTTTATCTGGATCCACCTGTATGCCTTGTGCAGATACAATGTGACCAAGTAGCTTGCCACATGAAACCGCAAACACGGATTTGTTTGGGTTCAAACAGAGTCTGTATTCTCTGCATTTTTTAAAGCAGCACCGTAAATGGAACAGGTGTGCTATCATCTTACCGAAAATTGAAAAATCGTCAAGATAGACTTGCATAAAAGAGGTAAGATAAGGAGAAAATATTTCCTGCATACACCTTTGGAATGTACTTGGGGCATTCCTTAATCCAAACCACATAATAGTACAAGCAAATACACCCCAGTTGGTAATGAAGGCAGTCTTTGGTATCTCCTGTTCAGCCATTCTAACTTGATTATATCCACTGTACCCATCTAAAAATGAATACATTTCACGTCCTGCTACTCTATCAAGCATTGTGTCAAGAAAAGGGATCGGAAAAGGATCAGGCACTGTAGCTGCGTTCAGTTTCCGGTAATCTACACATATTCGCAATTTCTTATTCTTTTTCGAGACAATAACAATTGGTGAGATCCATTCAGCATGTTCTATTGGTACAATAAATCCGACTTTAAGTAGCCTATCAAGTTCTGCCTTTACCTGTGATGCATAGTTTGGATTCATCCGTTAGCTGGGTTGTTTGTTCGGTTTGGCTTCCGGCTTCAGCATGACTCTGTGCTGATAGATGCGCAGGTCCAATCCTTTCATATCTTTGTAATCCCATGCAAAGACGTCGGAGAATTCTTTGAGTAGCTGGATTAAGCCTGCTTGAAATGTTTCCGGTAAGTTTTACTTTATCTTTACAGGACGCGGATGATCTTCATCACCTAAATTATAAGTGATCAACTGATCTTCTGGGACATAAAATTGTCAAGGCTTCTGAATAAAGATTTTTTCACTAATCTTTTGCTTCTAAGTGCTAGAGTTTTGCCAGAAAAGCATAAACACAACCCATCTGACTTTGCTTGAAACACCCCACGTGCACCATCATTTGGAAAGTCATAAGTTGGAATTGATATTCCCAATTGAGAGCCTTCGTGAAACCATGTTCCTGGAGCTACTGAGTGACTTCTGCTATAGTGGGATTCTTCTTCATTTGCATGAATTGCAAGTGATCATTGATCATATAGATGGGAGTATATGTAATGTCTTCTCCCAATGTTGTTTAGATAATGTGTGTTGAATCCTGAATCCCACTTAGTATAACAAGCTTCTTCCATCATGCTCTCAATTTCAATAAATGAATAAGTATCCATGGTGTGATATTGATTATTTTAGCCTTTAGATTATTGACCACATACTTCATACTATATAAAATTTACTTGAATGGGACTGTGTCTTTGTCTTTCTTATGAAAATCAAAGTGCTAGTGCCATAGAAAGACAACCACTCATATCTTCTATTGAAATCCCTATTACTTGAAATCCAAGAATTTCTAATCAATCTGGTATTTTGCTTCGCAATGACATTATCAATGTTGAAACCATCTTCAAAATTAAGTCCTTGATGACTGTAGCTGCTCAAATGATAACCTTCCTCTTACAATTAGAAGGGTTTCTCCCAATAGCAAAGGCTCTATCACCCAACATTTGTGGATTCCATGGACTTGATGCAATGATCAAAATCTCTCTTGATGAGAGGTAGAGATAAGTATGTTACAAATCCCAATTTAGTCGAACTAGCCATGACTTCTAGTGTATGTTGTAAGACTTCAAACTCTTTGGATAAAAAGTACATCTATCAATGAGATCCCCACATTGTAATGAAAATGTATTCTCCATTTTACCATAATTCATCGATGTGGTTTTGAAATCAATGACTTGTAGAAACGTCAATGAAGCTAGACTTTAAATGAGATGGAATGAAAGTCCTCAATTTTCTCAATGAATTTGTGTTGAAAATTGTGGATCTTGCAAAGATGGAAACAAATCATCATACATAATCAAGGAGTTGATGTGAGTAGAACCCAAAACCAAGAACTGGATTTGTTCAACATATTCAGTAAGTATGATCAGAATTCAAGTTTTGTTAAGGACTATGAATAGATTTGGCATGACTATGCTCTTTAGATGTTTGATATTGGCATTCTTAGTACTATTGGGTGTGTGTTGAAGTGCGAGAGACACACAAGAAGCACACACAAGGAGCACAAATGCAGCAAGACACACGGAGAAGGTGGATGGATGGAATAGCTCGCTCTATTCATGATGAGCAAAACTAAAGTAAGAACTGAATAATATCCCTAAGTACAAAGTACCACCACATATGAGTAAATCATGTATGTGGTAACATGGGGAAAAAACCTCTAGCGAGCATTAGAGTAAAAAGTGCCCATGTATAGGGAAAAGGTTCACATCAAAGCTACTCGAGGAACACATACGTGTAACAAAACCCCCCTGACGGAAATGATGTAAACACATACAGGGAGTGACATATTAGCCCCCACAAGGTAATAATCATAAATCTTTGTGAAGGTGCTCTCTCACACAGTGATAATGTCAATATGTGTGGTATATGTATGAAACACTAGGCTTTGTGAAACAACCAAGACACTCTGACTATCAGTGAGAATATGCATAACAGCATCAGTCTCCATGCAAAGATCCATCAATGGGCATCTAAGCCATATACACTCCATTGTAGTTGTGAAAATTGCCCTATACCCAGCTTCACAAACGTTGTCACCACTATAGGTTGCTTCTTACTCAACCAAGATATGCATGAGTTTCCAAGAAAAAAGCAATTACCACTAGTGGACACACAAGTATGATAACAACTAGCTCAATTGCTATCTGTAAAAGCACGCAAGAATGGTTGAATATCTCTTCCATAAAAGATAGCTAATCTCAAAGTGGCTTTCAGATATCTAAACACATCTTTCATTGCTTTCCAATGTTTGATGCCAAGGCTATGCATGAATCAACTCAATTGGAAAACTGCATATTGTATATTTGGCCTTGTGTTGCAGGTATATATATAAGACATCCCATAGCTTGTTGATAAAGATAAGTGTCAAATGCATCAATAGAATCCTCAATTGAGAACCTAAATCTTGTCTCAAATGGTGTGGAAATTGGCTTGCAATCCTCAAATTCAAAACGTTGAAGTATTTTTTCAACATACTTTACTTGATGCATAACGATTTGCCCCCTCAACGGATACAAGCTGGATGCCAAGATAGTAGCTCAAAAGACCAAGATAAGTGACATCAAAAGTATGATGCGAATCATCCATAAGAATGTCAAGTTTTGCATCACATGACCCAGTCAAGAGCATCTCATCGACATAAAGTACAAGCACTATAAGATCATCCCTATCTTTGCATACATAGAGCATTCTTTCAATTGGACTACATGTGAAACGAAGAGCAATCAAGTGATTATGGATTTTGTCATACCATGCATGTGGAACTTGCTTGAGACCATACAAGGCTTTATGCAAGTGACAAACCATACGCTCTTGCCTTTTCATGGAAAATCCAAGAGGTTTCTTCACATAAACCTCTTCTTGCAAATCACCATTCAAGAAAGATGTTTTTTATGTCCAACTGATGTACTTTCCAAACTCAATGGGCAGCCAATGCAATCATGGTACAAATGGTGGTCATGCATGAAGTAGGTGCAAAAATTTCCTCATACTCAATGCCATATTGTTGCACATATACTTTGGCAACCAATCTAACTTTGTAGTGATCAATGCTACCATCAGATTTTCTCTTAATCTTGTAAACACACTTTGTACCAATGGCATTTTTTCCTTTTGGCAATTCACATAACTCCCAAGTACCATTCCTATGTATAGATTCCATTTGTGATTACATATCACTCCTCCGTTTTGGATCATCACATGCATCTTCAAAAGTAATTGGCTCTTCATGACATGTTGCAATAAGAGAATAATCCACAAAATTACTTGATGTGTGACGAGAGCTTGATCTTGTTTTACCAAGTAAAGGTTTACTCAATTTGTTGTCCTTCAAAGTTTTTTTCAGTCACTTTGGCATACTTTGTGCACTCTTGATAGATATGTGTTCATTATGTTATTCATCTTTAACATGTATATCATGCATGGGCTGAATTTCATGCTCATTTTCAGCCATATTTTGATGCATATGTTTAGCCATATGTGGCTAGAAATTTCAAGCAATTTCAACAATTTTCGACTAAAAATTTTCAACAATGTTTGGCTAGAAATTCTTTACATTTTTAGCTCTACTTTGCTGAAATTTTTCAGCCCTTTGAGCTTCAATTGGCTGGTCTACATGTACATAGTCAAGCGCACCATTTTGGAACAAAGGCATGAGTGTATCGAACGCATCTTGTGAGCTAACTTTTGGCTATTTTGTAGAGGGAAAACTAAATTTTCAGCAAATGCCACATCTTGACTCACAATAATTTTGTTTTGGCAATGGATCGTACAAGCAATGTCCCTTGCTTTCAACACTATGACCAACAAATATACATTTCTTTACCTTTTCATCAAGTAAGTGGCTTTATTTCTAGATGGATTGTTAAGTGCCAAATTGAGACCTTATGTGTACTTGAAGGAACCTAGAACCATAGAGCGGTGTGCGAGCATGTGTATTGACATAGAAGACAACTTGGGTGAGGAGTTAGATTGTCTTAACTCCATAAGGATTCTGACAGTTCTACTCGTCATACTTCTAGACCCTCCACTGAGATAGATGAGCTAAGTGAGTATGTTGCCAAGAAGCTAGGAGTTCAAAATAGACAAACACCAAGGATCACATCATTTAAGTGATGATATACTTGTGGAGGTGACCATAGGGCTAATGTATGCCCATTGCAAAACCAGAATGTGAGAGAATTGAATGCTACATATTGCATTATTGAGAGAAAGTACATGAACCATACAACTCAAGATTGTCTATGCAATAGGCAGGCTCTCAGACAAACGTATCAGCAACCTTATCAACAGGATAGGTATCAGAACGAATACCAATAGCCATATATAGACCTCAAAAACAATATGAACCTCAATACCAGGCACCATATAGGCCACAACCGGTCCTAGGAAACCAACCACCAGCTCCTTCCAATGTGATCCTAGTTAAGTATGTAGTGGTGGAGGAGAACCCTGTGGAGGAGAACCCTAACAGAGCATTGGTATTGATGACCCCTTTGGTCTTAGAAAATGACCTTCATGCTTAGAGTTCTAACTACACCCATGAAGATAGTCCACAAGCTTATTACATAGAGTCACCTGAGCATAGTGAGACTTATCCATATCAATATGACACACTACCTATGGAACCAAATTGGGAACCAGAATACTCCAATGTCATGTATATGAATCCTAACCCCAGGCCCCAATTGAGACAAATGAGACCGCAAGCCCATAGAGGACCATGTTTTAGATGTCAGTGACCATTTCATTGCTGAATGTCCCCACCCACCGACTTTGGGACAAGGGAAAAACATCACAATACAAGGCTTTTGTCTTGAGTGCAGCAAAGAACATCTTCAGAGAGTGTGTCCCAAGAACCTCTCTAATGCACCCAACACCCATTAATGTGGTAGGTTTACTGGTGGATTCAAGTTCAAGTAGCATTAAGGTGGCTCCTATACATGCGGTCACAACGGCACAAGCCTTAAAATAGGCTAAACTAGCTGAACAATCAGAGTCAAGTGAATCAGGAGAGCCTAGTAAAAGGAAAACAAGAACATGGAAGGATACTAGGGAGAAGGCCAATCGTACATGGGCTAGAAAGTTATCCGAACTAGAAGAAAGCTTGAGAGATGCAAAAACAAAATAGCAGACATTGCATCTCAAAAACCCTTGCATGCCAAAAATACATCCACTCCACTTCATCCCACCCCACCACCCATTGTGAATAGACTGCAACTAGGGTCTGTTCTCGTTGATCCAACCCCAGCAGGCTTGGACATGATGTTCAAGGCCTTATAGGCTCAACTTCAAGAAGGGCCAATAGTTGTAAACCTAGAGAAGTGTTATCCTAGAGCAAATTAAGAGATTGAACAGAAAAAATTTTGCATGAAAATGGTAGAACTAGCTCAAGCTATGCTTGCGGCCAATCAATTGTTCAATCAAACAAATTCTATCAAACTGGGTTTGCATTTCCAAGGCTTACTAGAAAGATTAGAGCAGTTGGTAAACAAGCTACAGGTTTATTTACCTCCATAATCTCAACAAGTTGTTGAAAGAGAAGGTTCACTGCCAACGAAAGTTTATGTTCCTGATTCCATGGATGACGGAACACCTTTTTCATTTGAACACTGCTCTCAAGAGTTCTTGCGAGAAATACAAGAAGAGAAATGGGCCAAGGAGAAGGGTAATGCCCCTCCTATTCCTGAACTTGATGGTCTTCATGATCAATTTCCCCAAGACATTCCATCTATTTATGGAGACCAAGCAAAACAATAAGAAGAGGAAAGATTAGATTTTGAATCTATTTCTTTACAAGAGTTGCCACAATTCACAGGCCCATGGGAATCTAAATCTCTTCATATCATAGCTCCCACAATACTGATAAGAAATGAAGACTCAGTGGTTCCAAGAAACACTGAAGTTGTGAAGAACACCATGGTGCAGTGTTATGTCACCTTAGAAGAGCTGCTCAAAGTAAACAGGTTCCAGAACTTGGTTCCAATATGTCAAAAGCAAGCTTTCAGCAAAAAGTCCCAGAGATACCTCTAGACAAGATAGGAGACATGAGTGAAGGTGAAGAAGGTAATACTTATCTTCCAATCACCTACCAAGGTTACAAAACCTAACCCCATCTTAGATTCAGGTGCTGGTGTTGCTATTGCGACCACCTCCTTGTGGAAACAATGGGGCAAACCTGCATTAAGACCAACTAAAATGAAGCTTCAAATGGTTGATGGCCATATTGAAAGACCATAAGGATTGCTAGAAGGGATAACTTTAGCCACTTGTGATGTAGAGTTTGAACACACCTTTGCTATATGAGACTTTGGCAAAAATAACCTCTATGAAATGATCTAGGAAGACCCTTCCTATGACAATTACAAATAGTACAAGATTGGGCAACCAACTCCTTGTACTTGCAACACTTAGGGGTCACAACCAAGGTCAATCTAAAGGATTATATGTTTAGAGATGTACCACCCCTATAGTGGAATCCCATCCACAAGGTGCAAGAAGATTCAATCTCTATGTATTCTGTAAGTTCTTCTTATCCATCCTAGATGCATGAAGATACTCATTTGTGGATGTGCAAGGTTGCAGAGGAAGAGGAAAGATGCCTAAAAGCGAGAGAACAAGGAACTTCTCAAGGAGCCAGATCGGTTAGAGACCCAGCCAACACACTGATGATCTTTCCAGATGAGGAATTTGAGCCTCATGGTTGGGCGAGGAGGAATCATTGTTCGAAGTATCATGAAATTTCAAGAAATATGAAGTTGCAAACTAAAAAATTTTGGTATGAATGCCTAATGGAGAGGCTGTCACAAGAGAAGCATATGATAATAAAGAAAAAGCCAAAAAAATTGTAGTAATCATTGAAGAGAACAAAAAGCAATGTATGTACATAGGGGAAGACCTAAGTGCAAAAGAAGAAGTAGAGATCGTAGCTTTATTAAGGGAATATAGGGACATGTTTGTGTGGACCTGTAGATACCTGAAGGGGGTAGATCCAGAAATATGCTCTCATACAATCCCCATGATGGCTGATGCCAAGCCCACCAAACAAACGCCCTACACATATAATGACACTTGTGCAACCAAAATAAAAGAAGAAATTGATAGACTAATTGAAGCTGGATATATATATGAGATTGAGCATATTGAATGGGTGTCCCCCATCGTAGTGGTTCCCAAGAAGAACGAAAAGTTGTGAGTGTGTATTAACCTTAAAAATGTTAATTCCCCTATGATCAGAGATAGCAATCCACCTCCAGTCACCAAACATTTATTGGAGCATGTTGCAGGCAAGGAAGTTTATAGCTTCCTTGATGGATTTTTAGGTTAAAACCAAGTAGCCATTGCACCAAAAGATCAACACAAAATGGCCTTCACCATAGAGAGGGGAATCTTCGCATTTCGTGTGATGCCATTTGGGCTCACCAGTGCACCTCCAACATTCCAAAGGTTCATGTGTCATGTCTTCAAAGAGTTCTTGTGAAAGATCTCAAAAGCATATGTGGATGATTTATGTGCTCAATCCCAAAAAAGAAGACACCATATCCTAGAGCTCAAATAGATCTTCAACAAATGTAGAGAATATCAAGTTTGTCTGAACCCAAAAAAGTGTGTGTTCATGGCACGTCAAGGTATGATCTTAGACTATATTGTTTCTAAGAACAAAATATCAATAGATGAGGATAAAGTAAGAGCCATAGCGGAGTTGTCAAGGCCAAGGCAAATTAAAGAGGTACAAGCCTTTATGGGCCATTGTGGATACATTTATCCACATGTACACAATTATAGCTAAACCTCTTTATGCTCTGTTGATAGATTTTGAGTGGAATAACGAATGCAAAAATTCCTTCAATGAGGTGAAGAGATGTTTGTGCATAGCACCAATACTGATCACTCCTCCATATGCTAGCTGACAACTAAGCATAGTTGAATGAAACTATACAACAACTAAAAGAAAAGGTTTAGGCATGGTATATTCCATGAAGAAGTTTAGACACTATCTATTGCCCAACAAGTTCATGTTTTTCATTGATCATCAAGCTTTATTATATTTGTTCAATAAACCTTGCAATACAAGATTTTTAGTAAGATGGTTCCTCTTACTAATGGAATACGACTTTTAAGTGGTTGTTAGGAAAGGTAGAACCCACCTCAGGGTGGATCACCTTTCTTGCATAACTTCAAGAGAGTTACCACAAGGAGTATCTGATGAACTGCCCGATGCTTATCTATTCAATTTAGAAGTTGTTCCTAAATGGGCAAATAAGTTGGTAATTGTCCTAACCTTCTGACCTGCAAATAAGAATGTGAAAACAAACCAAGATGAAATTATAAAATCACAAAAATATCAAATATTGGCAAGAAGTATGTACAAAGAAGATACAGAGGGTGTATTAGCCTATTGTGTCAAGGAGGATGAACATAGCAATTGGTTGCAACAAGCCCATGATGGATTGCTAGGAAATCACTACTCTAAACAATGAAAATTATTGAATCTAAAATGTTTAGGAGTGTATTGGCCTAGTATGGACAAAGACATACATGAGAAGATAAAGAATTGTCTAGTGTGCCAAAAGAGACCCCCAGTGGAGTATGATACCCTTTATCATGTGTCATTAATTTTGGAAAGGAGTGCTCCCTTGGCAAATTTTATGATATCCGGAACACACTACCCAGTGAGGCTAGTCTAATAAGAAAATGAAGCATGGAGCAAGAGGCCCGAGACTATGCCTTAGTAGGAGACAACCTATATTGAACAGGTTAAGATGGTTACTGTTGAGCCCTAACCGGTTGAAACTAACAAAGTCAAGGTCACAGCTATGCATAGGCAAGAGTAAAGTATCAAAATCCCAGGGTCAAAGTGCACAGGTAGTGCACCTTCAATTGTTCATATAAAAGGTCTTTAATTGTTCACAGACAAGAGGTATTAAATTGGGGAAGTATTGCAGAAGTATTTTTTCTCTTAAGGTTCAAAGGGTGAATTCAAAGTCTTAGGTGCAAAAGTAAAGAATTAAAAGGAAAAGGTGAAGGTATGGGAAGCGGCCGTGTAGCAAAGGTGGAAATAGGGCCGCCCAATCAAAATTTTGCTTTAAGTCTAAAGTCACTACAGGACAAAGTAGTGAGTCGTTGGTGGCCAGTTAAAAAGACAATCTTGGGACATTGAAAGGACACCAAGATTGTATTACAGTTAGAGTGCACGGAACCGGCGCACTCAAGAAAGGAAGACAAAGGCTATTCTTGAGGACACACACTGGAGGTAGAAAAGAGAGTGAAGTGCAAGAGACACCAGGGTACGACGACACAGAGAGGTGGAAGTGAAGAGTGCAAGAGAGGTGGCTAAGGAAGAAGGCAGAGAGTGTGAAGCTAGATCCCAAGGACCTCAAGGTCTCTGTGCAGTGTGCATGCCGACAGAAGATACTCGTTCCTCATCTTGGTGGAAGCTTGGTGCAAGGTGTGCCCAAGGATAAGCTTGAAGCAAGAGAGGACTGGTGCAGAGGAGGCCGACTGCAAGAAGACTTCGAGATAATTGGTATTTTGTAATTAAGCACCCTCTGTAGTGCGCACAGAAGTATTGACTCGGATTGTGCTCAAACATTGTAATTGTTTTACTGTAATCAAACTCAAGATTCCAAGGTGTGCTTCTGCAGAAGCTTCCAAGGTTATTTCCTCTGTGAAGTTTCCCAGCTCATTTCTTTCTTTATTCTTTCCTTTTTCTCCTACAAACCCTCAAACTCCTTCTTGTCCAAGAATCCCCCAACAAATTTGGCACGCCCGGTGGGACCTCCAAGGAGAATTGAGCATAGGAGAAGATCTATTGCACTTGGAAAACAATATTCCAGTATCAGTAATACTCCAGTTGATTAAAGAGGTACATACTTATATCAAGTGTCTCATATTAAGTGAACTATGAACAGCTCATGACCGCGACCCGGTCACAAACCTTGAGGGTCACGTGCAAGCAGACAAGAAGAAAGGCGAACAGAAGATCATCGAGTCCACTTTCATCAACTTCATCGGTAAGAAGCATGGCAGGACAGGTGGACCTAGAAACCTTACTCTCCAGATTAAACATAAAATTTCCCTCTTTCAGAGGTTTAGCTCATGAGGATCTAGATGAGCACATTCAAAGATTTCTGGCATTAAGCAAGACTAGAGGTCTAATGGGTAGGGAAGATGCATTCTTGATACTCTTCCCTGCCACATTGGAAGGATTGGCAGACAAGTGGTTTAGCCAGTTTGCTGAAAACCACTTTACCTCTTGGGATTTGATGAAAGAGGCCTTCAAAATTCAATTTCAGCATGGCAACACTGCGGAGATCATTATAGAAGAGCTAGAAAATTTGAGATTGGGTCCAGGAGAAAAATTCCCAGAGTTTGTGACCAAGGCCAAAGCACTAATGGCTAAACTACCAGATCCACCGCATGATTTCTTTGTCAAGAAGTGGTTAGCCAAACCCCTACCTGTGGTCACCCAATGCAAAATAAAAGAGTTAGTGTTACCTACTACCTCTGTTGAGGAGTTCATCAATACAGCCACACGCTTGGAGCAGATAAGGCACCAGTATGGTGCAACTTCTTCCCAACCAACCTATGATGCAGAACTGGAGGACCCAATGATCCAGTTAAGAAGGGAGCTGGAGGACTTGAAAAGGAATAAGCCCTACACAGAAGAGGAGACTGCTGTGGCTCAGCTGAGAAGGGAGATTGAAGCACTCAAGCTCCAAAAGGAGGAGGAGGCCCAAGCAGAAGAATTAGCTCAGCTGAGGCAGGAATTGCAAGAGCTCAAAGGAGGCGGTATCAAGAGTGGACTCTGGTGCTCCATGTGCAGCAAGCAAGGGCACATAGTAAGTGAATGTCCTCTGCTAAACGTGACTTGTCAATTATGCAGGAAAGTTGGCCATGAGGCCCATGAATGCCAATCCAGGGGAATGCCTGCAACGACATACTGGACACAGGGAGGACCTCTGCCACCAGCAAATGTAATGGCAGCCGCAGCAAACCAAGGTAACAACTATAATCCTAGACGAAGGAATAATTTTGCAAATGGGCCTAGAAGGCCCATCATTTGCTTCAGATGTGGAGAGTGCGGGCACTACCAATCTAGGTGCACTCTCCCAGAAAATGCCCCTCCTTGCAGGAACTGTCCAAAGGCCAGGGATCACTATACAAATTGTTGTCCTAAGAATCAAGCCTCTACTTCCGGACCCCATCTCCAAATGATCTCTGTATTCAAGGAGGAAACATTACCTCAGGTCAATGAACCCTCACCGTCTACCAGAGTGGTACAATTAGAAGAACTTGAATCTTTTGCAGTACAGACAAGAAGCAAGGGAAAGGCAAAAGTGGACGAAAATCAAGAATCAATAATTAGGGAATTGAACAAAAACAGAATTGCATCTGAAGACAAAGCCACCACAAGTGCAGACACAAACCAAAAGGAATATCTCATAGGCACCAGTGATGCCATTGGGCATGCCTTCAACAGGGCTCAAGAAGAGTTTGGCAAAGCAAATGAAGCTCATTCTCTTAAAGAGTCAGAGGCTTCAAAACTACTCAAGTCAATGAAGAAGGAGGTTAGTATTTTTGAATTAATAAAGATGGATGGGAAATTCAGGTCAGAATTATTGCAGATAATTGATGAGGCTTCTACTACAAGCTTAGTGGCAAAGACTGCTATTTTACATAAAGGGATAATTATCGGGGAAGCACCCCTTACGGATTATAAAAGTCCTCGGCTTACAATATCAATCAAGGGTCATGAATTTCAAGGTGTTATTGTGGATGGTGGTTCTGGCATTAACTTGATGCCTGAACATACCATGAAAAAGATTGGACTCCACCCTTCAAGACCTGCAAATTTCACGTTACTTTGGCAGATCAGAGCAAAGTAAGGCCCTTGGGGGTAATCCCAAAAGTTCCACTTGAAGTACAAGGTAATCTATTCATTCTCGATTTTGTGGTTTTAAGATTGCCCCAGGTTGAAGGAGGATTTCCTCTCTTAATTGGAAGACCTTGGCTGAGGCATGCCAGTGTCATTCATGATTGGGGCAAGGACACTATGTGGGTACAAAAGAAAGGGCAGGAGCTGACACAAATTCATTTAGAAGAAGGCCCAGACAATCAAGGAAACACTAGTATGATGCAAACAGTGAGCATTTGCATGGAAACAGAATCGGAGGATCAACCCCAAATAGATTTTGAGGAAGAAGAGGATATTCTAAATTGGCTCCAAGCAGGCAACTCTTCCTCTTGTTTTGGAATTTTTCTTAATAATCCTTGCACGACTGAAGGTTATGATGAAGATAAGGAAAAGGTCTAGGTTGATGGATTGGGAGAGCCCATCACAGACCACAGAAGGGGCAAGAAGATACCCCTCAAATACAACTTGGAGGAGGATGTGTCAACCACAGATAAAGAAGTTTCTAAAGCTAAAAGCAAGGTAAAAAATTCTGATGTTGAATGTTCTTTCCCAATTCCAGAAATCCTTGCAAGATGGATGCAGGACAAGGAGGAACACATTGAAGTCCAAAATACACCTGCTTATGAAGCAATGAATGAAAAGCTAGTAGAAGAAGACAAGGAAGCAGATGCACACGAAGATAATATGGTAGCGAGAAATCCTGTCCAAGAAATACACTTAGGCACTCAAGACAATAATCAGCCAATTCTGGTGGCCACTTGGTTGTGGAGCCACCCAGGGCTCCTTGAAAAGGTAAAATCATTCTTGACCCAGTATGTAGATGTTTTTGCCTGGCATTATAAAGACCTAGAAGGAGTGCCTGCAACTTACGGAGAGCACAGAATCCCTCTAGTTGATGGAGCCAAACCCATCAGAGGAAGGAGTTATAGACTTAATCCAAAATATGCCGAAGCTGTCTATGTGGAAATCCAAAAGATGGAGGATGCAGGAATCATCATTCCTGTTGAACACTCAGAGTGGCTCTCACCTATGGTTATAGTACCGAAGAAGAATACTAATAAAATCAGAATTTGTGTTGACTTTAGAGCACTCAACAAGGTGACCATTCCAGATGGTTTCCCTATGCCTTTTGCAGAACAGGTCATTGAAGAAGTGGCTGGGCACGCATTATATAGCTTTATGGATGGATTCAGTGGCTATAACCAAATATCAATACATCCAGAGGATCGTGAAAAGACTGCTTTTATCACACCTTGGGGAACATATGTGTATGTAAAAATGCCATTTGGACTCAGAAATGCTCCAGCCACCTTTAACAGAACGGTCAATCTCATTTTTGGCCCCCTATTGCTGGAATCACTTAGAATCTTCATGGATGACTTCTCTTCGTTTTCAGGATCTCATAAGGAAACTCATCTAGATTGTTTGGACCACCACTTGAGGCAGCTGCAGAATATTTTCAAAAGATGCAGGGAGACTAAGTTAAAGCTCAATCCAAACAAATGTCATTTCCTTGTGACAGAAGGAACCCTCTTAGGACATGTGGTGTCGGCTAAAGGTATGGCCCCATATCCTGACAAAATCATTTCTATATTAAAGTTGCCTAAACCTAAATCCCCTAAAGAGATCCAGAGTTTCTTGGGGCATACTGGATACCATAGAAGGTTTATAAAAATGTATGCAGAGATAGCTAGACCTCTGGCTAGACTTACAGGTAAGGAAGTACCTTTTAAATGGGAAGAAGAGGAGGAAAAAGCATATCAAACATTACGGTCAAGGTTGGTGTGTGCTCCTATCTTGGTCACACCTGAGTGGTCAAAAATCTTTCATATACATGTCGATGCCAGTGCCTATGCAGTGGGGGCAGTTTTGACCCAACCCAGTGAAGAATTTAAAGTGGACAGGCCAATTCAATATGCCAGTAGAATCTTGACCAAGGCTGAAAGGAATTACAGTACTATCGAAAGGGAAGCCCTAGCAATGGTCTTTGTTGTCCAAAAATTCCGTCATTACTTACTGGGGGTAAAATTTATTATTATAACAGATCACCAACCACTAAAATACCTACTCAACAAACCACAAGCCACTGGTAGAATATGGAGGTGGTTATTGTTGTTCCAAGAGTTTGATTTTTCTGTAGTCCATAAACCAGGAAAAGAAAATGTTATGGCGGATCACCTATCCAGAATAAATATGATGAATCAAACTAGTGGAACCAATGATGACTTTCCAGATGCTCATCTGTTTGCTGTAAAAGCTCAAGGTTGGTATTACGACATCAAAAATTTCATTAAAACTGGATTGTATCCAGAAAAGGCTAGTGCTTTACAAAAGAAGAGCCTGCTAATCAAGAGTAGACCATATACCTTCATTGAAGATAAATTGTATAGACAGGGCAAGGATGACCGGTTCAGGAAGTGTTTGGAAGAAGAAGAAGTGAGGGAAGTCCTTCACTCTGCACATGAAGGAACGGGTGGTGGGCACCTCCCAGGACATATTATGAGTCAGAGGATACTGGATGCTGGTCTATGGTGGCCTACACTATTTAGGGATGCAGATGAATGGGGAAAGGCATGTGACATTTGCCAGAGGTGTGGACCTAAGCCAACAAAGCAGAGACATAACCCCTTGGTTGTTTCCACTTCCTCGCAACCATTTGAGAAGTGGGGGCTAGATTTTGTAGGGCCCATCTACCCTCTCGCTTTTCCAAAAAGAGAAAAATATCTCTTGATAGCTACAGATTATGCGACAAAGTGGGCTGAAGCTATTGCCTCCCCCGATTGCACTGCCCAAACTGTTGCTGATTTCATTTATAGTAGCATCATTTGCAGGTTTGGTTGTCCACTTGAAATTTGTACTGATCAGGGTACCCATTTTGTCAATAAAGTCCTGCAAGAAATCTTCAACAGGTATAGAATTCTTCATAGGACCTCTTGTGCTTACTATCCACGAGCAAATGGACAGGCTGAATCGACAAATAAGGTTTTAATCTCAATGTTAAGAAAGGAGTGTATGTTGCAGCCCACTTCATGGGGCATTGCTTACCAAGGTACACTTTGGGCATATAGGTTAGCCTACAAAGAGGCCACCGGATATTCCCCATTCCAACTGGTTTATGGCATATTACCCATCGAGCCCTTTGAATTTTTACATGGATCGCCTCAGCTAGCATTCATGCAGGAAAAGAAGGATTGTGATGTCTCTCAGAGGCTAGGAGCACTACATAAAGTGGAGGAGATTCGTCTACTAGCGACCAAACAATTGATAGAGACTCAGATGAAGAGGAAGGAGGCACATGATCGACATCTGTGGAAAAACAACATTGAAGCAGGCATGTTAGTTCTTCTACATAAACCTAACCCTCATACGAATGCAAAAGGGAAATGGATCCCTCATTGGGAAGGCCCTTTTCGCGTGCTGAAGACATTGCATTGGGGTGTTGTGCAGTTAGAAACACTCAATGGAGCCACCATGCCGCTAGTAAATATTTCTAGACTCAAAGCCTATCATAAAAAGTTCTAACATCCCACTCCATAGTTCTTAGGTTATTTTGTTTTTCTATTGTGTTCCTTTAATCATTGTTAATAATTGCTAAAATGTATGTTGCTCAATTACAAAATTTGGCGCAAAATTTTTTGGATGGCTCTTAGTTCTACGCAGAAGCTTTTAATGCTAGCCTTTTCTTTGTTTATCTCTTGGATGGATGATATTAAAGTTGGCTTCTCCTCTCTTTTGAACACTCTTTTATGCTAAACCATCCCTTGCTGTGAGGTGAGCCCTTAATCCTCCTTGCTATATAATGGGAACCCTCATTCATTCCGCCTTCAACTCCATCTTGCTGCAAGATCATCTCAACTGAAATGACAGGGGCTACCACAGGGGCTACCAGACTCTACAGTGCATGCGTGTGTCTTTTTCGCAGGAGCACTTTGACCCTTGAGCACGGAGCACTTTGACCCTTGAGCACTTTGACCCTTCCAGCTTCACCCTTCCACCGCTGCCACCATAGCCGACACCACTGCCACCATACCTCAATCCTCCACCATATCTCAATCCTCCAACCACCCACCCACCAGCCCACCCGCCCACCCTCTCCCACCCTCCCATCCTCTCAATCCTCCACGCCCCCTCCCACCCACCCACCCGCCCACCCTCTCCCACCCTCCCATCCGCCCACCCGCATCCCCTCCACTCCCCCTCCCACCCACCCACCCGCCCACCCGCCTCCCCTCCACACCCCTCCCACCCACCCACCCGCCCACCCGCCCACCCTCCCTCTCACTCCCGCCTCCCCTCCACACCCCCTCCCACCCACCCAACCGCCCACCCGCCTCCCCTCCACACCCTCTCCCACCCTCCCATCCGCCCACCCGCATCCCCTCCACGCCCCTCCCTCCCACCCACCCGCCCACCCCTCCCACCCACCCGCCCACCCGCCTCCCCTCCACACCCCCTCCCACCCACCCACCCGCCCACCCGCCCCCTCTCCACACCCCCTTCCGCCCACCCACCCGCCCACCCTCCCCCTCCACACCCCCTACCGTCCACCCACCCGCCCACCCTCCCTCTCCACACCCCCTCCCACCCACCCTCCCCCTCCACACCCCCTCCCACCCTCCCATCCGCCCACCCGCATCCCCTCCACGCCCCTCCCTCCCACCCACCCACCCACCTGCCCACCCCTCCCACCCACCCACCCGCCCACCCGCCTCCCCTCCACACCCCCTCCCACCCACCCACTCGCCCACCTGCCCCCTCTCCACACCCCCTCCCGCCCACCCACCCGCCCACCCTCCCCCTCCACACCCCCTACCGTCCACCCACCCGCCCACCCTCCCTCTCCACACCCCCTCCCACCCACCCGCCCACCCTCCCCCTCCACACCCCCTCCCGCCCACCCACCCGCCCACCCTCCCTCTCCACACCCCCTCCCACCCACCCGCCCACCCTCCCCCTCCGCACCCCCTCTCCAGACTCCACACGCTTCTCCTCCAGCCTCACCTCGCGGGCATTGGCATGTTCCCCGCCTCTGCAAGTTAGTAGCTCCGTGTCCGACGCAATTTGCCCCTTCTCTGTGGACACACACCTGTTGAACCACGCTCCTCTGCTGTTACGCCGATCTTGATCAAGCCATACGTGCAGCAGCCCTTCCAGTAGCAGCTGCCCTCCCCTCCACTCCACCTCCCACCCACCCACCCGCCCACCCGCCCACCCTCTCCCACCCACCCACCCGCTCACCTGCCTCCCCTCCACGCCCCCTCCCACCCACCCACCCGCCCACCCTCTCCCACCCTCCCACCCACCCACCCGCCCACCCTCCCTCTCACTCCCGCCTCCCCTCCACACCCCCTCCCGCCCACCCACCCGCCACCCTCCCCCTCCACACCCTCCCACCCGCCCACCCACCCGCCCACCCTCCCCCTCCACACTCCCTCCCACCCGCCCACCCTCCCACTCCTCATCCCCTTCCACCCACCCACCCGCCCACCCGCCCAACCTCTCCCACCCTCCCACCCACCCACCCTCCCTCTCACACCCGCCTCCCCTCCATACCCCCTCCCACCCACCCAACCGCCCACCCGCCTCCCCTCCACGCCCCCTCCCACCCACCCACCCTCCCCCACCCTCCCACCCTCCCAAACGCCCACCTTCCCTCTCCCTCCCGCCTCCCCTCCACTCCCCCTCCCACCCACCCACCCGCCCACCGTCCACCCTCCCCAACGCCCACCCTCCCTCTCACTCCCGCCTCCCCTCCACTCCCCCTCCCACCCACCCACCCGCCCACCCGCCTCCCCTCCACTCCCCCTCCCACCCACCCACCCGCCCACCCTCCCTCTCCACACCCCCTCCCGCCCACCCTCCCCCTCCACACCCCCTCCCGCCCACCCTCCCTCTCCACATCCCCTCCCACCCTCCCACCCCGCCACCCTCCCTATCACTCCGCGGCTCCCACTCCACTCCACTCCCGCTCCACCTTCCCCGCCCACTCGACCCACCCTCCCCCGCCCCCCCTCCATCCATTCCCCTCCACACTCCCCTTCTTTCCCCCTTCATTCTCCTCTATCTCTTCTGCAACCCTGCCTGCCGTTCACACAGGCAGCCTGGGGTACTGGAGGTTGGCGGTACTGGTTCTCGTTCCCATGCCATCCTCCATTATCTCAATTATCTCATTGATGTGCAACATCGTTCAACGCAAAAAGTTCATCAGCTTCCAGCTCCTTGCAATCTCTCTACCGAGTCCTTTCTACGCAGACCTCTATGGCCAATCCCACCGCACCGGACGACATCTCGGAGCTCACTCCTTCAGCACTGCATACCCCCAATCCAAATTACCCTCCTCCTGCGTCTACCACCCTCACCACCGGCCTCCACTCCCAGTTCCCTACGTTGCCCATTTCCACTAACCCCCAAAATGATGCATCGCCTTCCTCACTTCCTCCTGCGATCCTACATATTCCCACTTATTCGGTTCAATCTGATTCCACGGATTTATATTCTCCACCTCCACTCCCTCGCCCTCGCTCTCCTTCTCCTTCCGCTTCTCATTCCTCGCTACCAAATTCGCCCTCAGGAGATTATAGACGACTTTTTCGTCCGCCTGATTTAGATATGCAGATTCGCATTCATTTATCTCTCCCAACCATTGAACTCCGTCGCCTTTTCTCTGTTGAAAATCTTCAACAGGCGGGTCTCTGGGGCTTGGCCAACATTTTCCTGAATGATCCCTCCAATTATAGTGATGTCTATGAAGCTATCCGCCTCTTTCCTAATTTTCGCACAGGTCCTCTCTCCATTTCCGCTCTTGCTGCCAGCCTCGGCTCCTGCCCCGTCGATTTCCGTCATCCTCCATTCTTATATTCTGGATTGTCAGCCTCTGCCACAATTGCCTTTTGTAGAGATCGCTTCGACACTAATGCCCGATTTTCCATCCGCATGACATCCATTCTTAATGCATTCATTTTCTTCTTTTTGCTTCGTAGTCCCACATCTTCACTCCCATGGTCCGATATTCGTCTGGCTGATCCGCTTTTTTGCTTCCTAAATAGCCGCCCATACCCTTACGCCGCCCTCATCTATGGTTCCTTAAATTTGCGCTCTCGTCGCCTTCGTGAAGCTGTCTCCAGAGGCTCTCGCACATTCTCCTTATATTCTGGTCCCTTCATAGCTTGGCTTTATCACATACCATCGCGCTCTTACCCTTATTCCCCTCTCCTTCCGTCGCAGCCCAACATACCTTCCACTTCAAATCCTCCCCCCTCCCCTCCACTCTCCATCGACTCGGCCTCCGTTTCCACACCGCTATCCGCTCCCCCCAATCTCACTTCCCCCCTCTACACTCTTCTTCGCATATCTTTTCCTCCTCTCCAGATATCGCGCCTATTCCTTCCCCTGATCATGCTCCGGCACATGGCCCTTCTTCCACACCAGCTTTCCGGCCGCTCATCCAAACTCTGCTCAACCCCCGACTCCCGACCTGTACACCACCTCGTCCTCCCCTTTCCGCCCCCACTCCGTCCACTGCAGTTCCATTCATGCATCCCAATCCGCCTGCATCTCCTCTCCATTATCCCGATCCACCTATTGCACCCTCCCCTCCAATTGATCTCCCTTCCGCCCCTTCCTTTTTGCATTTGCTCCGCGATGCCAGTGCAGCTGCTTCTGGCAGTGCTCATGCCTCCAAAGTGTCTTTGGATTCTGTATCAGCCGCCGCTTCTATTCACCAACAATACATTAATACCATAGACAACATCAATCGAATAGCTCACTCTCAATGGCACTCGCTCAATGAAACGGCCCGCTTACTCAAGGATGAGCACGACAAATACCGAGATATGGCCGAATCCGCATTACAGAACTTATCCGATCTTCAAAATCGCTCCTCCTTAGGGTTATGTGATAATGCTACTTGCCGTCGTACCAAACGCGAGCGGGACCACCTTAGGCACTGCCTTAGTTCTCTCCAGCATATGATTGAGCAAGCTTCTGCTCCACTGCCCTCATCTCCCCAACCCTCAACTGCCAATCCCACTCACCCTTCGCAATAATTTACTTCACGTCGCTTTAGGGCTTCAGCTTCAATTTTAGAAATTCAACACATCTCATCATACTTCTCCTTTTGTCATGATCCGGGTTAATAAATACTAGTTGCACTCTTTATCTGTTGTTTTTTTATGCTTCATCAATAATAGCCATTTTTCTCTATTTCCTTACCTCCGTTTCCTCTGTGGCTCTTCTGATGTTTTCTCTCTGTTATTGAAGCCTCCTTACATTGTGTCATTGTGGTCTCTCCGGGACGGAGAGAACTTTAGGTGGTGGGCATCTGTTGAGCCCTAACCGGTTGAAACTAACAAAGTCAAGGTCACAGCTATGCATAGGCAAGAGTAAAGTATCAAAATCCCAGGGTCAAAGTGCACAGGTAGTGCACCTTCAATTCTTCATATAAAAGGTCTTTAATTGTTCACAGACAAGAGGTATTAAATTGGGAAAGTATTGCAGAAGTATTTTTTCTCTTAAGGTTCAAAGGGTGAATTCAAAGTCTTAGGTGCAAAAGTAAAGAATTAAAAGGAAAAGGTGAAGGTATGGGAAGCGGCCGTGTAGCAAAGGTGGAAATAGGGCCGCCCAATCAAAATTTTGCTTTAAGTCTAAACTCACTACAGGACAAAGTAGTGAGTCGTTGGTGGCCAGTTAAAAAGACAATCTTGGGACATTGAAAGGACACCAAGATTGTATTACAGTTAGAGTGCACGGAACCGGCGCACTCAAGAAAGAAAGACAAAGGCTATTCTTGAGGACACACACTGGAGGTAGAAAAGAGAGTGAAGTGCAAGAGACACCAGGGTACGACGACACAGAGAGGTGGAAGTGAAGAGTGCAAGAGAGGTGGCTAAGGAAGAAGGCAGAGAGTGTGAAGCTAGATCCCAAGGACCTCAAGGTCTCTGTGCAGTGTGCATGCCGACAGAAGATACTCGTTCCTCATCTTGGTGGAAGCTTGGTGCAAGGTGTGCCCAAGGATAAGCTTGAAGCAAGAGAGGACTGGTGCAGAGTGTTGGTGCAGACCAATCACCAATTGAAGATTTGAAGGACAAAGGATGGAAATGAGATCAAGTTTTGAAGCAAAGAAGATGGATACATTCACAGAGTGAAAGACATGTACACATGTACATTAGTTAAGACATAGGTTACATATACTTATGCTTTGACATAAGTCTGTACATATTTGCCTATAAATACTTTGGAAAAATGTCGGGGCAAAGAGAGAAGACAAGGAGAGACTATGTATGAGCATAGGAATAGAGAAATGAGATGTTGTAAATGTAATTAGACATATGTGATGTGAGTTGAACTCTCCATCCTCACTCAGTTGTAATTTCTGAGAAATAGAAGGAAAAATTACGCCCGATGTTTCTGTGTTTTCTCTCTGTGTGATAGATCTTTTGTGAATTCCTTTTGGAGATATCTAAGTCCATAGTTAATCAATCTATGGCTAGAGTTTGAGAGTCTAATTGTGATCAGGCTAAGTGAACTGTGTGTAGGAACATTTACATGTGAGAAAGTACTCACTGGTTCCTGAAACAGGTGCAAATCTCGATCTTAATGATTTGATCATTTCTCACTCCACAGTTTAAAGTTTTGTGCAAGTAAGCACTTAATCTTTAAGTTGGAAGGTAAGCTACTCGTGGCTAGAAGCATTTGCTTAAACGGGTTCTATACTGAGAGAATTGAAGTTAAGAAGTTAGGGGTGTCCAAATCGACTTCTCAGAAGTGCAGATTTAGACATAGCTGACTTGGTAAGTAGATTTCTCAATATCTACTGAAGCTTTTGAAGTAATTTGACTTGGAGAAGGTGCGCAATCTTTAGGCGACACCTTGTGCAAAGTTTCATCAAAAACTTTACACATTTACTCAGTCAATGAGCAAGATCTATGCAGCAGACTTTCTGAGGAATTTTCTTCTTCACAGTTTAGTCAAGAAATTGATATTTGGTCATTGATCTTTTAAATTGGTGAAGGTTTTGACTTACTCTTGATATAGAGGTGTTCTAAATTCAAGAGTAGGTTGTTCTTTTGGAGATTAACACTCTCCATCAGTGGTATCAGAGCAGGAGACATCAAAATCAAGGAAGGAGGATCCCGACTGCTGCAGATTCAAGAAATTCAACAACTGAAGAACTAAAAGGTGAAAACTTGAAGGCAAAGCTTGAGGAGGAGACCATACGACATCAAGAAAGACAAAAGGACTCTAATTTTAAGTAAAGGTACATATATTATTCATAAAGCTTGAAGATTTCAATACACAAGTGGACACAAGATGGGATATTCTCTACAGATAGAGAAATTGGATAGGGAAAACTATCCTGCATGGTCAATGAGGATGGAAGTTCATCTTATGAGCAAAGATTTAATAGCTTACATCAGAGGAGAAGAAGAGAAGCCACAGTTCAGAGATCCTAGTGTTCCAACTAGGGAAGAGTTAGCAGATTTGAAAAATTGGATGAAGAAAGATGCTCAAGCTAGGAGCATTATCTATATGGCAGTCAATGATTACTTGTTACCTCATATTCGAGGTCTTGAAAGTGCAACTGATATTTGGAATGCTTTGGAGGAGCATTTCCAGAATACTACTAAGTCAAGGAAGGCATCTTTATGGGCAGAATTTACAACTTTCAAGAAGAAGGCCTCTCAATCCATTTCAGACTATGTAACAAGGATGAAAGACATTGCAGATGCATTAGGAGCTGTTGATGAAGACATTGAGGAGGATAAATTGGTAAGGCAAATTCTTACAGGTTTAAGAGGTGATGACAAATGGAAGCCATTCATTTTATCTACAGAATTATCACTTGATCATTTCACTCCTGATTTAAATCAGTTGCTAGGTCATATGCTAACATTTGAGCAGGATGTTAAAGGAGATGGTGACAAGAGTGCAGGTCATGCAATGTACTCAAAGGACAAGAAGAAAGTTAACAAAGGAAAGCAACAAGCAAATGAAGATGAAGGTACAACTAGTCAAGCCAACTTCCTAAGAGGTAGAGGAGGTGGCAAAGGTAGAGGAAGAGGCAGAAACAACAAAGATGGAGGCAAAGCTTGTTGGATTTGTGGTAAGACAAATCACTTAGCTAATGATTGTTGGCATAATACTCAGAGTATTAATGGATATAGTCAAACTTATAATGCAAGAGGAAGAGGTGGCAGAAATCAAAGAGGTAATTTCAGAGGCAGAGGTAGTAGGGGTTACTTTGGAAGAAATGCAGGTAGAGGTTTCCAAAGTCAACAATACAACAACACCTACTACAATTATGCTTCAGATCAAAAGGAAGATTCAACATTGATAATGAATGCAACTTGTGAAAGGCAGAGTGAAGATAAAGAGTCTTCTACATTGATTCAGGGTGTAGTAATCACCTGAGTGGTAATATAGCCTTGATGACTGATTTGGAGAATAAGGTATCTAATCATGTTGTTCAAACAGGTGACAACACAAAGCACAATGTGAAGTCAATTGGATCAGTGAAGGCCAAGGATGGTAGCACCTTATTGAGTAAGGTCTTGTATGTTCCTACAATTCCTAAGAATTTGATAAGTGTAGGACAAATTGTGGAAAAAGGTTATGAAGTAAGGTTCACTAATGAAGGAGTGTTTGTGGAAGACCCTAGCAATGGGTATAAACAAATTGTTTCAGGGAAGAAAGAAGGAAGATTGTTCACATTGAAGATTCAAGGTAATATTGGTCATGCCATGTTCACATATGGAGGACATAAGATCTCTGAGTTAGATCTTTGGCACAAGAGGCTTGGACATTTCAATGAAAGAGGTATTAAAGACATGATTAACAATGGTTCAGTGCTTGGTTTGCCTAATGTTGCAGGTCAACATATGACATACAGATGTGAGGCATGTCAATTAGGTAAGGCTCATAAGCTTTCCTACTCCAAGCATGGTTTTATGTACTCAGAGAAGCTTGAGTTGGTACACACAGATGTGTGGGGACCATCAAAGGATTTCAGTATAAATGGGTCAAGGTATTATGTGATTTATGTTGATGATGCTACTAGATGGATCACTATTTATGTGATCAAAGATAAGTCAGAAGTGTTTAATACATTTAAACACTATCATGCATATGCAGAAAGAATTACAGGACATAAGTTGAAAAGACTAAGGTCAGATGGAGGGGGAGAGTATTTCTCTAATGAATTCAGTAATTACTTGTGGGATGCAGGTATAAAAAGGGAAGTTACTTGCAGGTACTCTCCTCAACAAAATGGTGTAGCAGAAAGGAGAAATAGAACTCTTGTTGAGTTTGCAAGGTCCATGATGAAAGAGAAAAATTGCCCTAATTATTTGTGGGCTGAGGCTGTAAATACAGCTACTTATTTGGTCAATAGGTTAGCATGTAAAGCTTTGCAGGGAATGACACCTTATGAGGCATGGTGGGGTAAGAGACCTACACTAGAACATTGCAAAGTATTTGGATGTTTGGCCTATGCATATGTGCCATCACAATTAAGGCACAAATTGGAACCTAAAGCTGAAAAATATGTGTTTATTGGTTATGATGATAAGCAGATGGGATACAGGTTGTGGAATCCATCCACAAAACATTTTCTTGTATCAAAAGATGTTACATTTGATGAGCAAGGTACTTGGTATGCAGGTACTATCAATCTTAATACAGATGATGAAGAGATTGTGAGCCAAAGGAAAGGTAAGTCAAAGGTACAAATAATTGATGAAGAAGAGAATAATGAAGTGCAGGTTGAAGTGGAAGAAACACCTAGGTTTGATCCTGAATATGAAGAACCAGAAACCTCAAGAAGTGGAGAACTTAGGAGGTCTACAAGGAACAAATGGCAACCTACAAGGTAAAGCTATGATACTTCATTTCTGGCTACCAAAGATTATGCTTACATGATTAAAACAGATGAAGACCCTTCTACATATGAAGAGGCAAAAGGTAAAGAAAATTGGGAGAAAGCTATGCAGGAAGAATATGATGCATTGTTGGAGAATCAAACATGGGATTTGGTTCCAAAACCAAATAGCCAGAAGATCATTGGATGTAAGTGGGTTTATAAGACAAAAAGATTTGCAGATGGAAGTGTGTCTAGGTACAAAGCTAGAGTTGTTGTCAAAGGGTTTGCTCAGACATATGGAGTGGACTATGATGAGACTTATAGTCCTGTGGCAAAGATGACAACCATCAGGACACTTATAGCAATTGCTGCATGTAAAGGTTGGAAATTGTGTCAATTAGATGTGAAGAATGCTTTTTTGAATGGTTATATTTCAGATGATGTATTCATGGAGCAACCTCAAGGGTTCAGAGATAAAAGGTATCCTGATCATGTGTGCAAGCTCAAGAGAGCTTTGTATGGCTTGAAGCAGGCCCCAAGGGCATGGAATTATAGACTTGTAAAGTTCTTGAAAGAACTTGGATTTCAGGTGTCTAAAGCAGATAGTAGCTTGCTTGTAAAAGCAAGTGATAATGGTTTCATATACATGTGCATATATGTTGATGATATAATCCTTACAGGTACAGATGAGGAAGGAATACAAAGACTAAAGAAGCAAATGGAAAAGGAGTTCAAAATAAGTGACTTGGGAGACTTGTCATACTTCTTGGGCATGGAGATTACATATACCCAACATGGAGTATTTGTGACCCAAGAAAGGTATTTGAAGAACTTGTTAATCAAGTTTAAAATGGATGATTGCAGGGTAGCACCTACACCAATGGAGGTGAATTACAAATTGAGTAAATTTGGAGGTGAAGAATTCAAGGACATGAGACAATATCAGAGTTTGGTTGGTAGTCTTATCTATGCTACTTTAACTAGACCTGATTTATCATATGCAGTAGGGGTTTTGTCTCAATTTATGCATTGTCCTAGGAAAGAGCATTGGATTGCAGGTCAAAGAGTGTTGAGGTACATTAAGGGTACACTCAAAGAAGGTTTGTATTATGGGTTCACATCAGATACAAACATCAAGATCTATAGTGATGCAGATTGGGCAGGTAATCCAGATGATAGAAGATCAACCTATGGATACATGTGCTATGTGGGAGATAAGTTAATCTCTTGGTGCTCAAAGAAGCAACATACAGTTGCTTTGTCATCTACAGAAGCAGAGTACAAAGGCATGGTTGAAGCTGCAAAAGAAGTGATATGCCTTAAGACTCTCATGAAGAGTTTTGACACTATACAGAGCATACCTATCATTTATGGTGATAACATGAGTTCATTATATCTAGCTGCTAATCCTGTTTTTCATGCCAGGACTAAACACATTGAAATACAGTATCACTTTCTAAGAGAGAAGGTGATGGATAAGGAGATTGAAGTCATACATACTTCAACAAAAGATCAGATAGCTGATATGCTTACAAAGAGCTTGGATGGACCAAAGCTACAGAAGTTTAAAGACATGGCAGGTATAAAGAAGATAAGAAAAACCTCAATTGATGATTGAGGGGGAGCTGTTGGTGCAGACCAATCACCAATTGAAGATTTGAAGGACAAAGGATGGAAATGAGATCAAGTTTTGAAGCAAAGAAGATGGATACATTCACAGAGTGAAAGACATGTACACATATGTACATTAGTTAAGACATAGGTTACATATACTTATGCTTTGACATAAGTCTGTACATATTTGCCTATAAATACTTTGGAAAAATGTCGGGGCAAAGAGAGAAGACAAGGAGAGACTATGTATGAGCATAGGAATAGAGAAATGAGATGTTGTAAATGTAATTAGACATATGTGATGTGAGTTGAACTCTCCATCCTCACTCAGTTGTAATTTCTGAGAAATAGAAGGAAAAATTGCGCCCGATGTTTCTGTGTTTTCTCTCTGTGTGATAGATCTTTTGTGAATTCCTTTTGGAGATATCTAAGTCCATAGTTAATCAATCTATGGCTAGAGTTTGAGAGTCTAATTGTGATCAGGCTAAGTGAACTGTGTGTAGGAACATTTACATGTGAGAAAGTACTCACTGGTTCCTGAAACAGGCGCAAATCTCGATCTTAATGATTTGATCATTTCTCACTCCACAGTTTAAAGTTTTGTGCAAGTAAGCACTTAATCTTTAAGTTGGAAGGTAAGCTACTCGTGGCTAGAAGCATTTTCTTAAACGGGTTCTATACTGAGAGAATTGAAGTTAAGAAGTTAGGGGTGTCCAAATCAACTTCTCAGAAGTGCAGATTTAGACATAGCTGACTTGGTAAGTAGATTTCTCAATATCTACTGAAGCTTTTGAAGTAATTTGACTTGGAGAAGGTGCGCAATCTTTAGGCGACACCTTGTGCAAAGTTTCATCAAAAACTTTACACATTTACTCAGTCAATGAGCAAGATCTATGCAGCAGACTTTCTGAGGAATTTTCTTCTTCACAGTTTAGTCAAGAAATTGATATTTGGTCATTGATCTTTTAAATTGGTGAAGGTTTTGACTTAATCTTGATATAGAGGTGTTCTAAATTCAAGAGTAGGTTGTTCTTTTGGAGATTAACACTCTCCATCATAGAGGAGGCCGACTGCAAGAAGACTTCGGGATAATTGGTATTTTGTAATTAAGCACCCTCTGTAGTGCGCACAGAAGTATTGACTCGGATTGTGCTCAAACATTGTAATTGTTTTACTGTAATCAAACTCAAGATTCCAAGGTGTGCTTCTGCAGAAGCTTCCAAGGTTATTTCCTCTGTGAAGTTTCCCAGCTCATTTCTTTCTTTATTCTTTCCTTTTTCTCCTACAAACCCTCAAACTCCTTCTCGTCCAAGAATCCCCCAACAATTACTTAAGATTGTGCATTCACGAATCAAACTATTTGAAAATCTTAGAAATTGCACATAGTATTGTTGCAGGTGGACGCATCAGGCCTGATCGAGTAATTAAAACCATTCTATTCTTGGGACTTTGGTGGCCCACTCTTCATATGGATGAACATACCTATGTGAAGAAATGTGACACATACCAACGTGCACAATATCCGATAAGAAAAGACGATATGACTTTGAGGCCAATGATGGGAGGACATGCATTTTCAAAGTGGGGTATAGACTTTGTTGGTCTTATTAGCCCCCTAGCTAGAAGCTCCCATGCAGAGTACATTATTTTAGCCACATTCTACCTTATAAAGTGGTTAGAAGTAAAAGCCACGACAAAGAAAGATGCTCAAATGATGGCTAAGTTCTTATTCGAGAACGTGTTCACTAGATAAGGATTACCAATAGAGTAAGTAAGTGATAGAGGTACGCACTTCTTGAATGAAGTCATTGAAAACCTTCTCCAAGGATTCTTGGTGATACATAAGAAGTCTGCCCCTATCATCCACAAGCTAACGGACAAGCCAAGAGCACAAATAAGGTCCTATGTAATGTATTCACAAAACTGGTAAATAATAAATAATCTAATTGGGATAAACAACTTAATCATGATATTTGGGCTTACCGAGTTGCCTATAGAACAATACTCAATGCCACCCCATTTCATATGGTCTTCAGACAAAATGTTATGTTACCATTAGACTTCTTGATCCCGACTATAAAAGTAGCACAAGAGCACGAGTGTAATGGACACGAGTTGTCCACCAATATATTTGATTTAGAACGCTTAAGTGAGACTAGGCTACAAGCATTATTAGGTATCTACACTGCAAAGAAAAGACAAAAGGCATACTTTGATGCACACATCAAGGATAAAGGATTGAAAGAAGGAGACCTAGTGTTGGTTTATACACTAAAGTAGCATGCCCGTAAATTGGAAAAACGAGGATATGGACCCATGGTCATTGATAGGATTTCCACTAGTGGTGCAGCTCAATTGGATAGTCTAGAAGGTGACATCTTTCCAAGCTATATTAGTGGATATTGAGTCAAGCTATATCAAGAACATGTTACAGAGGATATGCTAATGACACTCAACATTGCTAAAAAGCAAAAAAAAACAAGAGTTAAGGATTAGAGAAGAAGCACAGGCAAAGTCGAGAGAGTCCATTAGGTGAAATAAGTTAAGATGACAAGGCCTGGATGTCAATCCCAATGTCCCAAGATATCACATGGCCATGTGTCAAATATCGGGTGTAATTGCTCCTCGAATAATCGACCGACATCCCTTTGTGACCATAGAGGTAGGACAAGGAAAGGGTGTAAGGATTGTGAAA
The DNA here is from genome assembly GCA_020310875.1 of Ceratopteris richardii. Taxonomy (NCBI): domain Eukaryota; kingdom Viridiplantae; phylum Streptophyta; class Polypodiopsida; order Polypodiales; family Pteridaceae; genus Ceratopteris; species Ceratopteris richardii. The sequence goes on from CM035423.1 coordinate 99,486,420, forward strand.
GCCTTAATTGACTCACATGCAATAACTAGTGCAATGAGATTCTCATATTGCCAAGATCTTCAATTGAACGTCAATTCCATAGAAGCCTATCTCATAGGCTTGGGAGGTGTGGAAACCCCTTATTTGGGTGAGGTGGAACTTCCCATCTACCTTTAAGATGTCCCAATGATAGTCAAGATGCTAGTGTGTCAAGATGAGGACCTTATGGAACCACTTGTCTTGGGTCAAGATTGAATCTATGACCATGCAGTCAACTTAAACCTAAGAAGTCAACTGCTTCAAGTTTGGGTACATGAACAATGCATTACATTAGAATTAGAAAATTACATGATCCCGAATCCAGGTATCACATATTCTCTTAGTTCGTCTAAGACTAATCTTAGAGAAGAAGATGTTGTATGTGTCAAAAGCTCTATGATGCAAAAGGACTCAATCATGGAAGAATAGGCTCGAAGGTGAGTGGATCTCTCTTCTTTTTCAACGACTAATGCAGCCACAATAGTTCAACCACAGAGGCAAGAAAAACAGTACAAGACAACCACTATATCAAATAGAAAAACAGAATTCAAGAAGAAATTAGTTTCGGGCATGAAGCAGATCTGGGTACAAAAGAGAGAGCATTCAATCACACCATTGCAGTCAAATGTTACCAAAGAAGCAGTGGAGAGAGCCAAGGCAACAAGTATCAAAACAACGAAGATATCTATCTCAAAGCATACTCCAAATTTGGGTACCAAAGCAGTCAATGATGTTCGATCACAATAACATACAAATTTGGGTGCCTTAGGAATTAGTTGAAGCTCAACAAGGGTGATTGTACATGTGGGTACCCAGAGAACTCTTACATACACAAAACCCTAGGTTATCACTCATGAGAAAAGTCTCAACAAAGAAGCCAAGGAAAAGCAAGGGTCATAACCAAGCATAGAGATCAAAAGAAGATCACATCACCTCTTTGGCAATAGTCAGAAGACAATCATCAAGGGTATGGGTTTGGAAGCCAAAAGCACTAGTAGCCCCCACATAACCAAAGAGCCAACCACGAGGGATAGAGAATTTAAAGAACCATCCAGAGATGAAGAGGACAAAAATGATATGTACATGGCCGAACACTATTCTAAAATGGATCCCTATAAGGAGGAATGATCAGTTGTCATTCAACCATTAGTTGCTTGCATCATTTCAAGATCCACTGGATACCTCCAAACAAAGGTTGCATCAAGTCTACAAGTAACATCGAAAGCCTCGACATGCAAAAATCATGTGCCCTTGGCATAACCCCATCTTTTGCACCATTCAAGACATGCATTTCCACAATATGTATTAATATAGGGCCACATTACACGGCTGTGCATAGACACAATTGAGAATCCTAGGCACATGAGACACATTTGATGTATGTAAACAATTTTATTGATATTAACTTGTTTCTTCTTGTTTTGTGACATTGATCCTCAAAGAGAGAGAGAGATAGAGAGAGAAGAAAAAGAAGGGATAGGACCATGCCCTCAAAGAATTTCATCAGTGAACCATCAACAAGGACATTGATGATATAGCCCATGAGATCTCCCATGTTGGAGATGTAGCTTTGGATCAAGGATGTCTTGCATGTACCTACCATCACAAAGAACTTGGTGTCCATTGGGCAAATGGTTGAAAGAGGCTATCAAATAACGTTCAATGAAGGTTGTGGAGAACCCTAAGCAAGGGTACAAGGTCATAGAAGGAGAAAAGAAGCAAGGGAGACTCTTCACTTTGGATGTAAATTCTGATTCCACCCAACATGTCTACTTCACATATGGAAACAAGAGGATCTCAGAGTTGGACTTGTGGCAGAAGAGGATAGGTCACATCAACATACAAAGAATGAATGAAATGCAATTCAAGAGGCTGGTTGAAGGTTTTCCCAACTTCCAAGGAAAAGGTATGAAGCATTTATGTGAATCTTGTCAACTAGGGAAGCACGCGAGACTTCCATTCAAGAAGAGTGGCTACATAAGCCAACATCCATTGGTGGTTATACATACAAATGTGTGGGGACCAACCAAAGAGCAATCCATTGGAGGTAAAAAGTACTTTGTCACTTTTATAGATGATTGCACAAGGATGTTTTGGGTTTATTTCATAAAAAACTCAGATGTGTTTACATGTTTCAAAGCATTCAAGGCAATGGTAGAGAAGGAAACATATATCATGAAGCTAAGGTCCGATGGAGGGGGGAGAATATTTCTCCAATGAATTTTCTGATTTTTTAATGGATCAAGGCATCAAGAGGCAAATAACATGCAAGTACACAACCCAACAAAATGGGCTAACAGAGAGAAATAATAGATACATTGTGAAGATCGCTAGAGCAATGCTTAACAAGATGAATGTACCTAACATGTTTTGGAGTGATGTAGCAAATACTGCCGTGTATCTTATGAATAGGGCTCCTACCTCATGAATCCATGGTTTGGCACCATATCAAGCCTATTATGGTAAGAAACCTGATATTGCCCACTTGAAGATATTTGGATGTACTTGTTATGTACATGTGCCAAGTGAATTGAGGCACAAGCTACAACCAAAGGCGAAAAAGTGTGTGTTTCTAGGATATTCAAATGATCATAAAGATTACAGGTGCTTCAACCCAAACACAAAGGACTTGAGGATATCAAGGGATTTAGCATTTGATGAGCTACTCCCTTGGTATAAAAAGTATGATTATATGTAGAAATATGAAGAAGAAAAGCATGGACATGATGAAGAACACACCTAGAGCTAAGAAGCCCAAGGTGTTCCATCAATGAAGATAGTTCAAGCATGACCTCACCATGGAGGGGGATATCTTCATCAAGCTTTGAAGCACAATCAATCAACAAAGGCAAAGCAACATTGGTGGAGTTGGATGAAGAAGGTAATGAAGTTGAAGATGATGAAGGACACATGATGGAGAAAGAAGCCACGTCAAAGAAAGAGATCAAGTACCCAAGGCAAAGGAGTTTTATTCCTCCAAAAGATGAAGAAAGAAAGTCTTATAGGGTTAAGTATCCAACTCAAAGGTTTATTTATGATTCATACATGACAAGTCATTATGCATATATGAACAAAGTAGTAGAAGATCATGAGCCTAATTGCTATGAAGATGCAAGCAGGTACACCGAATGGAAAAAGGCAATGCAAGAAGAGATCGACACACTTGAGGAGAAACAAACATGGAATCTAGTGCCCAAGAAGGAGAACATGAAGGTAATAGGTAATAAGTGGGAATTCATATGGATCTATTTCTAAGTTCAAAGCAAGATTGGTGGCGATGGGTTTTGCACAAACCTATGGAGTGGACTTTGAAGAGACATTCAGCCCCGTGGCAAAGATGAGCACCATTAGGACACTCATTGCAATGGCTTCTAGCAAAGGATGGAAGCTTTTTCCAATTGGATATCAAGAATGCCTTTCTCAATGGAGACTTGGAAGAAGACGTATACATGGAGCAACCACAAGGTTTTGTTCATAAAAAGTTTCCACATCATGTTTGTAGGTTGAAGAAGGCACTTTATGGCCTAACGCAAGCTCCAAGGGCTTGGAACCAAAGATTGGTGGACTATTTGATTAGATGTGGTTACAGTCAATGCAAGGCAGATCCATCTCTCTTCATCAAACAAAGAGGAGAACTTGTAGTATACATATCTGTGTATGTAGATGATCTTATCATTAGAGGTAATGATACAAAGGGCATCGAGGAGATCAAGGAAAAGCTTGGAAAGGAGTTTAGGATCTATGATCTTGGAGATCTTAGGTATTTTCTTGGCATTAAAGTTGTATACAATGAAGAAGGTATTATGCTCATACAAAGGAAGTAAATTCTAGACCTACTTGAGAGTTTTGGGATGCTACACTGCAAGCCTATTTCAAATCCCATGGAAGTTAATGTAAAGCTAAGCTCCATTGATGGAGAACCATTAGAGGATGTAACCTTTTGTATCGATCTATTGTAGGCTCTTTCAATTATGCCACAATACCTAGGATCGACATAGCATATGGAGTTGAAGTGTTATCACAATTTATGTATAGTCCAAGGACTACACACTTGCAAGCTGCAAGAAGAATGTTACGGTATCTCAAGGCCACTATAAATGAAGGATTTTTCTACTCATTTGATGATGATATGCAGGTCAAAGCTTACTCTGATGCGAATTGGGCCGGTTCAAAGGAAGATAGAAGGAGTACAAGTGGTTACCTAGTCATGCTAGGTAGAAAGATCATCTTGTGGATTTCAAAGAAGCAACCCACAGTGGCATTATCTTCCACCGATGTTGAGTATAGAGCTTTGGCTCAAGTCACATGTGAGCTTATGTGGATTAAGAAGTTATTTATGGAGCTTAATTGCAGGTTGATTCATATCCATTTTTTTGTGACAATATGAGTAGCATTCATTTAGCATCGAATCTTGTCTATCATGCTAGAACCAAGCATATTGAAGTGCACTATCACTTCATAAGGGAAAAGGTGATATACAAGGAAGTTTCAGTACATCATATTGGTACCAAGGACCAAGTTGCCAACATGTTTACAAAGGCTTTGGATGGAATGAAGATTTCAAAATTCAAGCAATGCATCAACATGAAGGAGCTTGGATGAGGATGAAGAATTGAAGCTTGAGGTGGAGTGTTAAAAGTCAAGCTTCAAGCTACAAATTCGTGGGAAATCATTTATGGACATATGGAGCAATCAAAAGAAACCAAAAGCCATGAGCTTCGATCAAGAAAAGTCACTCAACCACTCCCCAAGTCATATCAACTAAGTCCTACAAGTTAGGAGGCTAATTTGGAAAGGTAATTCCTAGATTTTAGGGGCACACTTCTCACTATAAAAGAAGCATGTATCCCGACTTCTTTTGGGCCATCTTCTTGGAGTTTTAGCTCATGTAAAGTGAGCACTAGGTGTTGGTGCATGTCAATCATCAATTGAAGGTTTATGAAGAAATGAAGTCAAGGAATCAAGAAGAGAACAAATTCAGAAGGTTGAAGGAAGGACATATTCAGAAACCCAAAGATATGTACACATATGTACATTAGCTGACTCATACTTTTGATTAGTCATAAGCTTGTATATATTTGCCTATAAATGGTTGTTGAAAAGTCAGGGCAAATAGGACAGAATGAGAATAGAGAATAGGATGAGAGAAAGGAGTAGTAGAGAGTGTCATTAGACACATGAGAAGTGAGTTGAATTCATCAACTTCACTCAATTGTAACTTTCTGAGAAATCAAGAAAACTTGCGCCCGATGTTTTGGTGTCTGCTCCTTCTGTGTTTAATCTTTTGAGAAATCCTTCTGCACGTATCTAAGTCCATAGCTAATCTATCTATGGCTAGAATTTGAGAGGCTAATTGTAATCAGGTTGAGAGAATTTAGTTTAGGAACATTCATATGTAATGATGTTCTGAGAGTCGACAAAACTGGCGCAGATTTCATGTTCAGAGAAATGAACATTACTCAGTGTGTGGTGTAAAGTTTTACACAAGTGAGGGCTTAAAATCTAAGTTGGAAGGTAAGCTGTCTATGGCTAAAAGATCTTGTTCAAACGGGTTTGACATTGGGAGAACTGTAGCTAAGAAGTTGCAGGTGTCAAAGTCGCCATTACAGAGAAGCTATTTCAGACATAGGTAAAGTGTTCCACACATTTCTCAGTGTGTACTCAATCATTTTGAGAAATTTAACTTGGAAAGGTTGCGCAATCTCTAGGCGAAGTATTGTACAAAGTTTTATCAAAAACTTTACAGGATTGATTAGTCAATGAGTGATTAATCTGCAGCAGACTTTTCAGAGAAGTGGTTTCTTCACAGTTAGTCCAAATTTTTGGTAATGTGTTAATAGATTTCCAAAATTATGTGAAGTCTAAAGTTATTCTTGGTCTAGAGGTGGTCTAATACCAAGGATAGCTTGTTCTTTTGGAGATTAACACTCCCCATCACTAGGTGCTAGAGTTGTAATAAGAAAGCCCTTTACTTAAGCTAGCCCGTTGCTTGCTTGTTTGTTTTCTTTTAATAGGCATATCTATGTGTGTGCGCAGGCAATGTTGCAACTCTCTACCCCTCAGTTGTTAGCATTGCTTTGTTGGAGTTAGACGTCTGCGGAAGCACGCGAACAGCACAAGGAAGAAGAAGAAGCTTGGAGCACAACACACAAGACTGAACAAAAACAGAGTCTGCAAATCTTGTGCAGGAAGAAGAATGGGCGTTTACTACTGTCTGCAGTTTTGACCCATCTTCTCATGATGAGTGCATGTCTGCAGTAGACTCAGATGTTTGGTACTTTGACAGTGGGGCGACCAAACATATTACCTCGCAGCGCAGTTTCTTCTCTTCACTCGAGCCTGCCCCTACAGGGAATACTGTCACATGCGCCAATAACTCCTCTTATCCTGTTATGGGAGTTGGTAAGATCATTCTGACTACTGCTGATGGTAGTTCTTTCACTTTGTCAGATGCTTTATTTGTGCCAGGGATCAAAAAGAACCTGTTATCAGTTTCTGCATTAGCCAAGATTGGCTTGGTTGTGAAATTCGTTGATGACAGGTGTACAGTCCATGATCTCTCAAATGGCGATGTGATTATTGCTTCTGGCATTTTATGTCGTGGGCTGTATAAGCTCATAGACTATGAAAGATCTGTGAATGATTCGGCATGTGCAGTTCATGATTCTCAGGCTATGTCAGATGCAAAGCTTTGGCATGCACGCTTTGGTCATCTGAATTTTGCTAGCTTGTTACGCCTGCAAAAATCTGAAATGGTGTCCTCTTTGCCCAAACTTGAGGCACCTGGAAAACATGTTTGTGAAGGCTGTATTTTGGGCAAAATGCAGCGTTCTTCCTTTCCAAAAGATGGTTCAGTTCGGGCTATGCAGAAATTGCAGCTTGTACATAGTGATGTCTGTGGTCCTATGCAGACACCCTCTTTTGGAAATTACCTTTATTTCGTGACTTTCATTAATGATTTTTCCAGGCATGCATGGGTATATCCACTCAAAGCAAAGTCCGAAGTGTTCATGTGCTTCAAACAGTTTTTGGTTTTGGCTGAAAATCTGTCAGCATGTAAAATGAGCACCCTCCGTTCTGATCGAGGGGGGGAATATATGTCTTCAGATTTTAATGCATTTCTGGCTGAACGTGGGATAAAACACCAGTGTACAGTGCCGTATACACCTCAACAGAATGGAGTTGCTGAACGAAAGAACAGGTCACTCATGGAGATGGCGAGGTGCATGGTCAAAAGTCAGGCTTTACCACATAGTTTCTGGCTTGAGGCTGTCATGTGTGCAGCATATGTACTGAACAGGTGTCCCACCAAAGCGTTGCAGTCTATCACTCCATATGAGGCTTGGCATGACCGCAAGCCATCTGTTGCTCATCTGCGTGTTTTTGGTTGTTTGGCATATGCATTAGTGCCTGAACAACATCGCAGAAAATTGGATGATAAGGCAGTAAAATGTATTTTTGTTGGGTACAGTTCTGAAAGTAAAGGCTATCGTCTGTATCATCCACAGACTAAACGCATTCTGGTTAGCCGTGATGTTGTCTTTGTGGAAGATGCTATTCAGCCATTGCTTTCATGTACTAAGGAGACATCTGTTAGCTCCAAAGACATGTATGATACTTTGATGCCTCTTTTTACAGGTGGACAGGCTAGCGCTGGTCCCAATGAGGCAACTTCTCAGCCTTTGCAGGTTTCATATGATGATGCAGATCATTCCATTTCTGATGCAGATTTACATGATGCACTTGTTGATGAGAGAGCTGATATTGAACAGGCAAAAACTATGCCAAAATGGCTGGTGCAGACTTTGCGTGACAGCAAATTAGATGCACCTTTGTCATATCGTACTCGTTCAGGCTCTCATAGTACCTCCTTTGCATCAGATTGCTATGCTATGGCTGCATCTAGTCTCTGTGATGAGAATTAGCCTGTTTCTTTTGATGAAGCACAAAATTCAGAAAATTGGAAGGCTGCTATGCAATCTGAATATGATGCTATAATGAAGAATGGTACATGGTCTTTATGTGACTTGCCTCCTGGCAAGAAGGCCATTGGCACTAAGTGGGTATACAAGCTGAAGCGTAAACCTGATGGTACAGTTGACAGGTATAAGGCTAGGCTTGTTGCAAAGGGTTATGCACAGGAAAGAGGCATTGATTTTGATGAGACCTTTGCACCTACATGCCGTATGACTACTGTTCGGAGCATTTGTGCACTTGCAGCCCATCATGGTTGGAATGTACATCAGTTGGACATTAAAACAGCATTTCTGAATGGTGACTTGCATGAAGAAGTGTATGTTTTTCAGCCCCGTGGCTTTGTGCAGAAAGGGCATGAAAACCAGGTGTGCAGGTTAAAGAAGGCGTTATATGGTTTAAAGCAAGCACCACGTGCTTGGTATGAGAAAATACATGCCTATCTGATTGCACATGGTTTTGAGAACAGTCCAACTGAAAGCACCTTATATGTTAAGCGTGCTAATGATGTGCTTCTGATCATTGTTGTCTATGTAGACGACATGCTGCTCACTGGTCCTCTTGAGAAGCATATTGCTGATTTCAAGGCTGATTTGCATGCCTCATTTGAGATGTCTGATTTGGGGCATTTGCATCACTATTTGGGCATTCAGTTTATGCAAGTTGATGGTGGAATGGCTTTGTGTCAAACGAAATATATTGACACATTATTGCAGCGTTTTGGCCTTGAAGACTGTAAGCCTATTGCCACTCCTATGGAGACAGGTTTACGATTGAGTCTTCATGATGCTGGAGATGCATTTGATGCTGTTCTCTATCAGCAGGCTGTTGGATGCTTGATTTACTTATGCATTACTCGGCCAGATATTCAGTTTGCTGTCTCACATATGAGCAGGTTTATGCATTGCCCCGGAGTCACGCATTGGAAAGCGGTTAAGCGCATCTTTCGCTACTTGAGTGGTACTCGGCTACTTGGGTTGTTTTATCCCAAGGGGGGATCACTACCGCCAGATTTGCATGCTTTTTCTGACTCAGATTGGGCTGGTTGCTATGACACTCGTGTGTCCACCAGTGGTTTTTGCTTCATGCTTGGTAGCTCATGTATATCTTGGTTGAGCAAGAAGCAGCCTACTGTGGCCACTTCCAGTTGTGAGGCTGAGTATAGGGCAGCTTTCACAGCGACTGTTGAGTGTGTGTGGCTCAGACGCCTTATGGCTGATTTGGGTGTTGGTCAGTCTTCTGCCACCACCATCTTCACTGACAGTCAGAGCGCATTGGCAGTTGCGAGGAACCCTGTGTTCCATGCTCGCACTAAGCACATTGAGGTGCATTATCACTATGTCAGGGAGAGGTTCTCTGCTGGGGAGATCAGCTTGGCATATGTGCCCACGCAGGAGAACATTGCAGACCTTTTCACGAAGGCTCTGCCTAGGGAGAAGTTTGAAGCTTTCCGCAAAGCTTTAGGCTTACTTCCTTTTGTGGAGTGATTTCCACATAGCTCGGCACTTCCTTATACATGAGTGCCAGCTCCTTGTTCACCGCATCACTCCCAGGGGGGATTTGTTGATATATTTAGGTAGTGATGTGTGTGAACACTCTAGGACCGTCGGGGCACTTTTTTCCCTCTTTAGCAGCCAGTTTTGGACAGTTCTTTATAATATGATCATTTCCTTTACAGTACTTGCAGAACAATTTCTGCTTTTCTGATTTCTTCTCATCTTTAACCTGGTTCTTCGATTGTGCAGCATTTGCAGATTTCTGCTTACTAGTAGAAGAGCTCCATTTTCCTTTGCCCTTCTGACTAGCCAAGAAAGCTTGATCTGCAACACGCATAATGGACCTGTTCTGCCTGGACTGATCTTCCTGCAACAGAACAGAGACTAATTCCTCAAATGACAAGGCATTCGGATTGCCTTTCATCATCAATCGAAGAGTAGAGGCAAAACTCTGATATGAATCAGGAAGGCCATTCAGAACGGTCTGCACAAGTGAGCTATCTGGTATAACCTCATCAGCAGAAATCAATTGTTCCTTCAGGTCTTTGATCTTTGTAAGAAAACTGTCCATCGAATCACCTTCATTCATGTGCTCACTCTCCAACTGTTTTCGGAGGTAAGCAACACGAGCCTCATTCCTAGCCTGGTACAAAGTGGTAAGTGTATCCCAAGCATCCTTTGCTGTTCTGCAAGAGCGAATGTGAGGAATAATGGCACGTTTGACAGACAAAGCTATCAATGCATGTGCCTGGGCATCTCTGCCATCCCAACGAATCTGCTCTGCAGTAGGTGCAACAGAAACAGCAGCACGAACAGGAATCTGCGGAATATCATCTTCGACACCATCTTCATCAGCTCCAACACCTGTATTTGCAGTACCTGTCGTTACAGGTGTAACAGGACGTCTTTCAACACCCTGCACAATGTTCCACAATCCTTTTGCAACCAGTACATGTCGCATCATATAAGCCCATAATGGGTAGTTGGTACCATCCAACTTATCCTCAACAGCCAACATACGGAATACATCACTGCTTTCAGCCATGGCCGGTGACTAAAATACCTTGATGCAGAAAATTGACTGTATCTCAAAAAGTTGAACAGAACTGCCCACACGAGTTCTGCTAGACCTGTAGCAGACTTCGAGACGCTTAAACTGGCGAACAGAAACTGGTATATACCTTTGGCACAAAAGGACGAAATAGCCTGCACAAGCACTGTGATAGTGCGTTCGGAGGCCGAAACGAGCTCAGATCGCGATTTCGGCACCACAAAGCGAAGCTGTTTTGATCTCGGAAACACCCTGAGTATGCTCACCAAATTTTGTGCGAATCTGAGACTGCAAACGGAGGAGTGTCGACGGCGCCCTAGAAGAAGCAACGACCTGCTCTGATACCAATTGTTGGAGTTAGACGTTTGCGGAAGCACGCGAACAGCACAAGGAAGAAGAAGAAGCTTGGAGCACAACACACAAGACTGAATGTATTACTAGAGAATGTACAAAGATAAGTAGCCCATTAGGGCAATAGGCATATGTACAAGCCGGGGGAAAAAAACCTCCTAAAGAGGGAAAAAAGTGCCCCGACGGTCCTAGAGTGTTCACACACATCACTACCTAAATATATCAACATGCTTCTCCCTCATATTGTATCCATTTCATGTAATTCTTGTCTCACTGGATAGCTATTAGATTCTATTTTATGCTCATCAATTCTATGGAGCATTCTCTGAGTGGTCTAGGAGAAACATTCATTTTAGTGAAGTTGGGTGATTGATATCTCTCTATGTGTGTAGGCTCTATTGGAAATATTTTGCTCTCTATTGTAAGGGCTGGTTCTCCTTCTCTATTTATCCATTTGCTATGATTTTGGTGTCATTGGGTAGCTATTAAAGTTTTCTAAAGTTGACTCAATTTTGAGATTTGTTGTCTGTATACTCTTTGAGAAAAGCTTGCTGGAGTGAAGTGAGGTCTCTGTTTGACTAGCAGTTGTGAGCATTCAACTAGCTCATGTTGTAGAAATTGTTTCTCTTTGTGTAACCATCCATTTGGAGTGAAATTTGTTTTGTTGGAAAGCTCTTGGTGTCTACTATAGGTTTGTAAAATCTCACTGGAGTTCTCTGCATATGCTCTGAGAAAGAGTATTTTTGGTGTGCAGAGGTCAAAGAAGGATACCTATGGAGGTCATTTGCACTTCATCATTGCATAGGGGTTGAGATACTTCCCCCATCAATATGTACTTAACAGGTGTCCCACTAAAGCACTAAATTGAGGTTGTCATGTGTGCAACATATGTACTTAACAGGTGTCCCACTAAAGCACTGCAGTCTATCACTCCATATGAGGCTTGGCATGGTCGCAAGCCATCTGTTGCTCATCTGCATGTTTTTTGTTGTCTGGCATATGCATTAGTGCCTGAACAACATCACAGAAAATTGGATGATAAAGTAGTAAAATGTATTTTTGTTGGGTACAGTTCTGAAAGCAAAGGCTATCATCTGTATCATCCATAGAATAAACGCATTCTGGTTAGCCGTGATGTTGTTTTTGTGGAAGATGCTATTCAGGATGATAAAGCAATAAAATGTATTTTTGTTGGGTACAGTTCTGAAAGCAAAGGCTATCATCTGTATCTTCCATAGAATAAACGCATTCTGGTTAGCCGTGATGTTGTTTTTGTGGAAGATGCTATTCATGTACGAAGGAGACATCTGTTAGCTCCAAAGACATGTATGATACTTTGCTGCCTCTTTTTACAGGTGGAGAGTCTAGTGTTGGTCCTAATGAGGCAACTTCTCAGCCTTTACTGAAGTGATTCGATGGCGATACACCACAGTGCGCTCTCCTTCTTGAGAGCTCCACGACGATATGCTCGGAGTAGAAACCCGAGCACCTGAGGCCGCACACAGTACTCCGCACAGAGGCTGTAGAATACGCAGAAAACACAGTACTCAGGGAGCACGAAAACAAACTTCTTAGGTCTTACAAATGCGGTCGAACTTACAGTCTGTGACTGACCAGGCCACTATATGTTTTATTAAAGAACATATACAAAGAAGTGTCCGGTGGCCATTTGGCCTTTCACATGGACACTAACGGTAACAATCTCCCACTAAAGGCCAATATGGCCAGAGTAACTATGGGAGAAAAAATAAAGGATGATAAAGAATACCTGAGTGTAAGTATACAAATTATACCTCCCACCTGATGGGCATGTTACACAGTATACAAGTGACTGCGTAAGATCAAGAATCAAGTAACCCCCATCAAGTGACAACAGTGTCGAAAGCTATCCTGTGGTAGAGCTTTAGTCAAAGCATGTGCAGCATTATCTCGAGTGTGAACCTTCTCAAGAATAATGCGCTCAGTCGCTAAGCAATCTCTAATGAAGTGATACCTCACCTCAATGTGCTTGGTCTTTGCATGATAGACCGGATTCTTAGCCAAAGCAATGGCACTCTGACTATCACTGAGCAAGTGAGGTACATGCTGAGGTAAACCCATGTCACAAGCAAGACGAGAAAGCCACAATGCTTCCTTACATGCCTCACTTGCTACAACATACTCTGCTTCTGTGGTGGAAACAGCTATACATTCTTGAAGACGAGATCTCCAAGAGATAGCACCGCCAGCAAAATGAAAAATGTACCCTGATGTAGACTTATGATTGTCTACACAACCAGCATAGTCAGAATCTGTGTAACCAATAATGGATGCTTTCCCTCTACCTAAGCATAGACACTTGTCCTTAGTGCCACTCAGATATCTCAAAATCATTTTGACCGCTTCCCAATGTTTCTTGCCAGGATTAGACATATATCTGCTCACAACTCCCACTGCAAATGCAATGTCTGGTCTCGTAGCTACCATAGCATACATGAGACTACCAACAGCAGACTGATAGGGAATTTTGGTCATGAATTCCTTTTCCTCATCTGATTTGGGGCAATCATCCTTGCTCAATTTCACATATGTGGATAAAGGTGTACTCAATGCCTTTCCACCCTGCATATTGAATCGGTGAAGTACTTTGGATATGTACTCACTTTGAGACAAGTATATGCATCTTTTACTCCTATCGCGAGTAATGTGCATGCCAAGAATATGTTTGGCATCCCCCAAATCCTTCATATCAAATGTCTGACTCAACTTCTTTTTGAGAAGTGACAAATCATAAGAGGACTTCCCAGCAATCAACATATCATCGACGTAAAGTATCAAGCATATCAAGCTGCCATCAGAACATCTCTTTGTGTAGAGACAATGATCCTCATTGCTCCGAGAATAGCCTTGGGACTTCATAAAAGCATCAAACTTTTGGTACCATTGTCTAGGAGACTGTTTAAGTCCATACAAGCTCTTTTTTAGCTTACAAACTAGACTTTCCTTGCCAGGAACTACATAACCCTCTGGTTGTTCCATATAGATCTCATCTGTAAGATCTCCATGCAAGAAAGCTGTTTTCACATCCATTTGGACTAGCTCTAAGTCCTCCATTGCAACGAATCCAAGCAACATGCGCAAAGTAGTCATCTTGACCACTAGAGAGAAGATTTCCTCAAAATCAACACCATGTTGTTGCTTAAAACCCTTTGCAACAAGTCGTGCTTTATATTTTAGAGAAGCACTATCTGATGTGAATTTCAGCTTATATACCCATTTACATGGTAAAGCTTTCCTGCCCTTTGGCAAAGGTACTAAGTCCCAAGTACCATTCTTGTGAATAGAATCCAACTCACTCTTCATGGCACGCTCCCACTTGACATGATCCTCTGTCTTCATAGCCTCTTTGTAGCAAGAAGGCTCACCGGCATCTGTTAGCATAGCAAAATCTAAACCTGGAACATATCTATTAGGTGGATATGACACACGTGCAGAACATCTCAATGGTTGTTGAACAGGAACATGTGCAGACTGATCTGAATGGACATTCTCTTGAACATCCCTATGTGCAGCATTTTTATGCATGCTAACCGGAGGACTAGTATCCTCAAACACCACTCTTCTCACTTCAACCTCCTTAATGGGTTGTTTATGCATCTTAGACTCATTAAAAATGACATCACTACTTCTGATCACTGACCGTGTTTCAGGATCCCATAAGCGATATCCAAATTGTCCTTCTCGACCATATCCAAGAAAAATGCATTTCTTTGACTTATGGTCCAACTTTTGTCTAAGATTCTTGGGTATATGAACATATGCTTCACACCCAAAAACTCGAAGATGATCATAATATGGTGGTTTCCCTGTCCATAACTCTTGTGCCACTTTCAGACCTTTGGCAGTACTAGGTGAAAGGTTAATCACATGAACTGCAGTCAATACTGCTTCTGCCCAAAAACCTTGTGAGAGGTTTGCATGATGCAACATAGAGACTACTCTATCTTGAATAGTTCTATTCATCCTCTCAGCTACACCATTCTGTACTGGGGTATAAGGAGCTGTAAACTCTCTACGAATCCCTCTAGACTGACAGAAAAGGCTGAATTCATGTGAGGTATACTCACCCCCATTATCTGAACGTAAAGCCTTAAGCTTAGTTCCTTTTTCAGTCTCAACTGAAGCAAGCCATTTTCTGAAAGTAGGGAATACATCATCCTTTGATTTGATAGGATATACCCAGACTTTTCTAGTAGCATCATCTATGAAAGTGACAAAGTAAAGAGAACCACCTAAGGACCTAGTGGGCATAGGACCACACACATCTGTATGAACGAGATCTAAAGGCTGAATTGAAGAGTCAATGTGCGTTCTATGCACATTTCTGGTTTGCTTTCCATATTGACAATGCTCACAAAATGAAAAATCAGAGAAAGATAACACAGGTAAGTAGCCACAACGAGAAAGATTTTCCATTCCACTACGAGATATATGGCCCAAACGACCATGCCAAATACAAGCCATAGGCTGTTCAGTAACAACTAACAAGTGTTCTTTCTGTGATACAAATAAAGGATAAAGTGAGCCAACTTTGCTTCCTTTTGCAATAACCATATGCCCTTTGATATACGAAAGGACTGAGCATAGAAGACCACCTTGTAACCAAGGTCATCAAGTTGACCAACTGACATCAAACTGCATGATAACTGAGGTACATGGCATACATTATGCATAGTAAATTTTGAGCCATCAATGAACTGCACAACCACATCTCCAATCCCCACAACATCACACTGGTAAGAGTCACCAAGTCTCACGGTACCAAGAGACTTTGCTGCATAATTAGAGAACCATTCTCTATGTGGTGTCACATGGAAAGAAGCACCAGAATCTAGCAGCCAGGTATGGGAAAGAGAATCAGCCATAAGTGCCTCAGATGGCACAGTACTATCAAGTGTCAACACATCAGCATCATCAGAAATAGCATTAATCTCTTCAATCTTCACAGTCGAAGTAGATGGTGCAGGTAACTGTTTAACATGCCCATCAACATTCTGTCCTTTACCTTTAGCATTCTTTAATGCATAACAGTCTTTCTTCATATGTCCTTTCTTATGACAATAATGGCATTCGATATCCCTCTTCCCTTGATTTACTTCTACTCTTATTCCGTTGACCATTCTTTTCCTTGTTCTTGCTCCTGCCACGTTGTTGATTCTTTCCTTGGTAAGAATCACGAACATTATATGCATCTCCACTCTGAGTGCCAACCATAGTTTTTCTACGAATCTCCTCACTCAAGAGTGCTCCACATATGTCATCATAGACGAGTTTACCACCAGGTGCACTATTGCTAATAGCTGTGCAAAACGTATCCCATGATGATGGCAGGGTGCATAACAACAATACTGCTTTCATTTCATTATCCATATCCATTTTCTGAGCCTGTAACTGGGAGAATATAGCATCAAACTCATTTAGATGAGCAGCAACACTATCTGTGTCCTTAATGCAAAGGTCATATAATTTTCTCATCAGATACACTTTATTTGATGCCGTCTCTTTTTCATATGTATTGCATAACTTCTTCCAAAGCTCCTCTGCACTTTCACAGTCTAATACTGTAAAGTAAACATTATCTGCCAGGTGCAAGCGAATGGTAGACCTGGCCATTTCATCTAACTCATCCCAATCATCTTCATCCATGTCAGCAGGCTTCTTTGAAATCCCATTTACTGGCTTCCATTGCCTCCTTTGAATCAGCACATCTTTAATCTGATTCTTCCATAGAGCAAAGTTTGTGCCATCAAATTTTCGGATCTCAAAATGGTCTTTGCCCTGCAAGTTATAGCTCCTCCTCGGAACACTAGCACTAGACCCTGATCCACCGGATGTGCCTGAGACCTCTAATGTCATGATCGTAGAGAACTGAATAGAATGATAATGGAGCTAGAAGAGTCCAAACACCAACAAATAAGTGTATCAAGGAGTAAATCGAACACTGTATAGTTGACTAAAACAGAAATCTAGAAAAATTTTGCGAGAGTATCCTCTGCAAAATTAGCATATGACCAGTGTCAAAGTATCATAAAACTGCAAGTACTGACATGTCTACCTGCATAGTGAATCACTGACTCCACTCCATATAATCAGTTACCCAATAGAAGCCAACTAGGCTTATCGAGCACCTATGAACAACTATCATACATCTCCTATGGCGAGGCTGGGCAAGTCTTCCACCTGCATCACCGAAGAGACCCCGACATCTGGTGTCTCCCAGTTAAGAAAACCTCACCACGACCCTCTTTATCAAACATAAAAGGCTTTATGCAAAGAGCGTAACCGCTATATCAATGACCACATGGACGTACATAAGCAGTATCCATAGAAGCGTACATGGTGTGTATGTGCTCAATATATGTAGTAAAATGACACTAAAAGGCTGAATACACAGCCCAAAAACTAGCCAATAACACCTGCAAGTGTCTGTCAACTCTGATGTTTTAGTCTTTAAAAACCTGCATAAATTTGCAACGACTGCTCCCACCAAAACTTAAAACCCCTCGAGAAACTTGTAGTTTTACGAGTGTGGCTGAAAATACAGCCCCAAAGGTTGATACTTATTGTCTGAGAAGTACAAGGAACACTCTTCTTGATGTTCTTGGACCTGTGCAAAGAGAACTATGTACGAAAGTACTCCGAAATGGCTCCAAAAACACCCCAAAATTGCTTTAGAAATAGGCTTTGAAAGCAAAAATGAAGCTTTGAGGGACCAAAAATTGTTCAAGGTAATGTCAAGCTTAGTCTTTCCCCTTCTTCAAACACCACAAGAGTGTAGCTTAGTGGCAAGAGATTGCCACGGTTAAGCGAGCTCTGGGGGGAACAGTACTGGGATGGGTGACCTCCTGGGAAGTACCGGGAACCTCTATATTCCTTGATCGTTGAGGTCCTCCCTCGCGTGCAGCCAACGGCGCCAACGGTGACTTCGGTGACTCGGATGACAAGGTATGCCAAGGTCTATGCCTTGGTCGCCGCCTTAGTCATAAGCCTTGGAGAAACCCTTGGGGGGGGGGGGTTACTCGCTTCGCTCGCACAAATGGAACGAAGCTTTTGCCTTCAACTGCTCTGATACCAGTGAAGTGATTCGATGGCGATACACCACAGTGCGTTCTCCTTCTTGAGAGCTCCACGACGATATGCTCGGAGTAGAAAACCAAGCACCTGAGGCCGCACACAGTACTCCGCACAGAGGTTGTAGAATACGCAGAAAACACAGTACTCAGGGAGCACGAAAACAGACTTCTTACGTCTTACAAATGCGGTCGAACTTACAGTCTGTGACTGACCAGGCCACTATATGTTTTATTAAAGAACATATACAAAGAAGTGTCCGGTGGCCATTCGGCCTTTCACATGGACACTAACAGTAACATTTACAAGTTTCATATGATGATGTAGATCATTCCATTTCTGATGCAGATTTACATGATGGACTTGTTGATGAGAGAGCTCATATTGAGCAGGCAAAAACTATGTCAAAATGGCTGGTGCAGACTTTGCATGATAATACATTAGATGCCCCTATCATATCGTACTCGTTCAGGCTCTCATAGTGCCTCTTTTGCATCAGGTTGCTATGCTATGGCTACATCTAGTCTTAGTGATGAGAGTGAGCCTCTTTCGCTTCTGAACATTGGATGGCTACAATGCAATCTGAATATGATGCTATCATGAAAAATGGTACTTGGTCTTTATGTGACTTGCCTCCTGGAAAGAAGGCCATTGAAACTAAGTAGGTATACAAGCTGAAGCGTAAACCTGATGGAATAGTTGATAGGTATAAGGCAAGGCTTGTTGCAAAGGGTTATGCATAGGAAAGAGGCATTGATTTTGATGAGACCTTTGCACCTACATGTTGAATGACTACTGTTCCTAGCATTTGTGCACTTGCAGCTCATCATGGTTGGAATGTACATCAATTCAACATTAAGACAACATTTCTGAATGGTGACTTGCACGAAGAAGTGTATGTTTTTCAGCCTCGTGCCTTTGTGCAGAAAGGGAATGAAAACCAAGTGTGCAGGTTAAAGAAGGCATTATATGGTTTAAAGCAAGCACCACATGCTTGGTATGAAAAGTTACATGCCTATTTGATTGCACATGGTTTTGAGAACAGTCCGATTGAAAGTACCTTATATGTTAAGCGTGCTAATGATGTGCTTCTGATCATTTATGTGTATTTTGATGACATACTGCTCATTGGTCCTCATGACATGCATATTGCTGATTTTAAGTATGACTTGCATGCCTCATTTGAAATGTCTGATCTGGGGCATTTGCATCACTATTTGGGCATTTAGTTTATGCAAGTTGATGGTGGAATGGCTTTGTGTCAAACAAAATATATTGACGCATTATTGTAGCATTTTGGCCTTGAAGATTGTAAGCCTATTGCCACTCCTATGGAGAGAGGTTTACAATTGAGTCTTCATGATGTTGGAGATGCATTTGATGTTGTTCTCTATCAGCAAGCTGTTGGATGCTTGATTTACTTATGCATTACTTGGCCAGATATTCAGTTTGTTGTCTCACAGATGAGCACGTTTATGCATTTTCCAGGTGTCAAGCATTGGTAGGCAATTGAGCGCATCTTTTGCTACTTGAATGGTACCTGGCTACTTGGATTGTTTTATCCCAAGGGGGGTTCACTACTGCCAAATTTGCATGCTTTTTCTTACAGTGATTGGGCTGGTTGCTATGACACTCGTGTGTCCACTAGTGGCTTTTGCTTCATGCTTGGTAGCTCATGTATATCTTGGTTGAGTAAGAAGCAACCTATTGTGGACACTTCCAGTTGTGAGGCTGAGTATAGGGCATCTTTCACAGTGACTGTTGAGTGTGTGTAGCTCAGATGCCTTATAGTTGATTTGGGTGTTGGTAAGTCCTCTACCACCACCATCTTCACTGACAGTCGGAGCGCATTGGCAGTTGCTAGGAACCCTATGTTCCCTGCTCGCACTAAGCACATTGAGGTGCATTACCATTATATGAGGGAGAGGTTCTCTGCTGGGAGATCAGCTTGGCATATGTGCCCATGCAGGAGAACATTGGAGACCTTTTTACAAAGGCTCTGCCTAGGGAGAAGTTTGAAGCTTTTCGTAAAGCTTTGGGTTTACTTCCCTTTGTGGATTGATTCCACATATTTTTTCACTTCCTTATACATGAGTGCCAGCTCCTTGTTCACTACATCACTCCCAGGGGGGTTTGTTGATATATTTAGGTAGTCATGTGTGTGAACACTCTAGGACCATTGGGGCATTTTTTTCCCTCTTTAGGAGGTTTTTTCCCCCGGCTTGTATATACGCCTATTGCCCTCATGGGCTACTTATCTTTGTACATTCTAGTGGTAATACATTTAGTATTGTGTGTTGTGCTCCAAGCTTCTTCTTCTTCCTTGTGTTGTTCGCGTGCTTCCGCATACGTCTAACTCCAACACAAATCATTTAACAATGTCAAAGAACTCCCATCAGAAGTAGTCAGAATGATCTTACCAACATCCATGATAGGGTAAGAGGAGTTTTGGTGCATGTGATAGTATTCCATGAAGGGGCAAGCTCAAGTGAACTGAAAAAACTATGTTGCAAGGAAATATGCTTGGTTGCCCCACTATCAAACTACCAAACATCTGAGTCTACTGCAGACATACATTGTTCATGAGAAGTTTGGTCATAGCTACAAATAGTAGTAAATGCCCATTCTTCATTCTACACAAGATCAATAGACTCTGTTTTAGGTGTAGAAGTCTCTGCAACAACCATTCGAGCCTCTTTTTTCTTTGCATCTTTTGCAACCAATTTTGGGCAACTCTTTATGACATGATCATTTCCTTTATAGTATTTGCAAAAATATTTTTGCTTTTCTGTTTTCTTCTCATCTTTGTCTTCCTTCTTTTTTTTCTAACTACTAGATGAGTTCCATTTACCTTTGTCCTTTTGACTAGCTAAGAAAACTTGATCTACAACATGCATAATGGACCTGTGTTCAAACTCAAGGTCAAGCACATGGCACAAGAATGTGTCAAGGAAGTAGACACACAAGCAAAAGGAGCATATAGGGAGCTCCAAGAAGTACAAGTCAAATTTTAGAAGAAATCCCTATAAAAATAGTGATTTTCATCACTAAAAATCATTGTAAATATCATTTCATATTTTTGTAGCTCCATTTTGTTCAAGCCAAGGAGTCCTCAAGCTTGATGAGCATTAGAAGTATCATCCTACCAATTTTCATAATTTTTAGACTCTGTTTCAGCCCCCAAATAAGCATTGGAACCTAATTTTTAACAAGGTCGAACACTAAGTCTAGACAGGGCCAAAACTACTCGAAAAACTATAAAAGGAGCTAGAGAGATCATTTTTGAGGTTGGCTTCTTAGAGATTTCAGCTTTTGTAAGAGATTTCTTTTGTAATCGAAGACCTTCCATTGTTACACTCTTTGCTCTTACCTTGTATGTGTGTGCATGCTTGTGTGCTTCTCACTCATGCACTTGTGCCTTCACTTGCTCACGGTCTTCATACCAATCCTCACATCTCCATGGATTGACATTATGAGGTGGATCTCCTCAGGTTGGTACTTGCCATTGTGCTAGCATGACACCGAATTTGGCACCTTTGCCAGGGAGAGAGCTTCGAGGACGAGCGTTGTGATGATAAGATGTAGAGAAGCAATGTTGGAAGGTAAAAAGTAGCACTTTTTGTTCAATTTTTTAGTTTTTCTCCACCTCCATCACCATCATTCATGAGCAACCTCTCCCATCTTCATCTTCTCATATTTTTTTCGCTTTTTTGATTGTACATTCCCTATTTTTGCCTCTTCTTCTTCATTCTTGGTTGTGCGAGGAGTTCAGAGAGAGTTTAGAGTTGAAGTGTGGAGGACATATTGAGTTTCACACTCTCAATACACCAAAATTTGAGTGACAATATCGCGGCATAAAACAACTTGTAGTAGGTATCACGAGGGCTATATCTTGAGTTTGGAGGGTGACTTTGCATCTACAAAGAGATAGAGTTGACAAGGAGGACATAAGGTACACATATCTACAAAAAATTTTGAATTTGGACTTCAAAAACACCAAGTACCATGTCTGGTTGAGTTTAGGCATCATGATACCAGAACTTCTGTGTATTGTATTGCAATACTTATTGAGTATCGTGTATCGTGAATACACAAGTATCGTATCGTGGAATATTTGGTATTGCATATCGCCAGATTGTGTATCGTGATACTTCCCAAGTATCGTGTATCGCGAAGGTTGGTGTCATGAAGTCCAAGTACCACCAAATTTTGGTATCGTGTATCGTGACCACCTAGTATCGTGTATTGTGACCTTCCAATATCATATCGTCCGAGTGCAAGTATCATGTATCATGCTCAAATCAGGTATCGTATCATTTCTCGGTGTATTGTGTATCATCAATAGGTCAGTATCGTGTATCACCAATAGGTCAGTATCGTGTATCATCCATGGACAGGTATCGTATCGTGAAAATTTGGTATTGTATATCGTTGCCCACTAAGGATCACATATCGTGGAGAGCCATATCATGTATCATGATACAACACCAGTATCATGTATCGTTGGGTTGTGTATCATGATACCTCTCAAGTATCGTGTATCGCAAAGGGTGGCATCATATCGTGAAGTTGCGAGAAACATGTGTCATCTACCCCTGGTATCGTGTATCATACCGATACTCATCAAGTATCATGTATCATCCAAAGACAAGTATTGTATCGTGGATCAGCAGGTATCATGTATCATGTGTCATTTGCTCTCAAGTATCACCTATACCTCTTAAGCATCACATGTCGTCTATTCTGAAGTACTCCCAGAGGGATCTTATTTCCTTGTTTTAACCCCCATAACCCTAAACTGGCATAACTTTCTCATACATAATCGGTTTGTTTTGATTTTGGGTTCGTTGGAAGGCTCATTTCGAGTACAAAAAAAACATTGACTAGTTAAGGTAAAAATAATATGTGGATTTATAGATGTTGGTGCAAATCACAAGCCTACACATTTGACTTGTAGTTCATACACATATGAAACTCCATGGAAACAATTGCTAAGAAAGAATTCATCTTTACCATTTGTAAAAGTCATTCTTTTACTTGAGAATATTTGTAATCACCTACCAAGAAAACTCGTGGACTTGTTAGCTAGAAAATTATCTACTTCATTGAGGGAATATTTCCTAGAATGAAGGATCACTTTTCGAGAGAGCCAAAAATGAATTCAAATTCAAATTTGAATGTAACACCTATAAAAGATCACTTGAAAAAGTCGCGGTTAGAGTAGTCATTTTTCGAGCTCTCCTTTACAAATTTGTATGTGTGTAAGGCCTAAACTGTAGCCTACACTATTCTCCATCATAAGGCTATGATTACCAAGCCTATGATCTTGTACAACCTTGTTCATTAATACATTATACCTACATTGTTCATTTATGATATCTCTGTTATAGTCATTCCTAATTGTCAACTTGTGCTACTCATGTCTCACTCATTTCTCCACCAAATTCAATGATCTATAGCTTGTTGGAATCAAATCCAAGTTATCTACATGCTGACAAAGTTTGAAGCAAATCCATTGAGCCAATTTGGAGAAAACTGCATCGAAGCACTCACTGGTCAAACTCTATAGAGGTCCTAAAAAATTGGGGGTAATGATCTATTTGGCAAATTGATTTCTCTGTGTATAGTGGATCATTTCAAGTGATTCCGCTTGGAATCATTATCTTACTAAGCTAATTAGATAACTCTAAAAGGAATTTTTCCACTTCCTACTGTACTGCTAGCTCAGACCATTACAAGCAGCACGTGTATGATAAAAAATAGAAGGTTTTCATTGAGTCTTCTATTTGGAAGTAGTCAATTTTGATTCAATCTTTTCATACATCATTTCCAAATTACATAGGCATTTTTATGGTGTTTTTGGAAAGCTAAAATGGCCCACATATCAACTCTGAAGTTGCAAAGGGTTGGTACTAAGCAGGATTTGGTTGTACCAACTCATCACTTGAAGTGTCCATCCATCTTTCCCAACAGTGGTATCAGAGCAAAGTTAAGGTAAAATGGGAGATGGTTTTCCTTCTTTCATTGATAAATTAGTCAAGAACAACTATCAGGCATGGCCTTTGAGGATGAAGACATACTTGTAAGGAAGGAGCCTCTATGGATACATCTCAGGAGATGAGGAGATGCCTATATTCAAAAGCAAAGGACAACCTACAAGGGAAGAACATGAAAGACTCAACACATGGTGTGCCAAGGATGCATTAGAAAGGTCTTACTTACTCAACTCAATCTCTTATTTTCTTCTTCCACATATTAGGAACTGTAAGACATCCCAAGAGACTTGGGAAACATTGTCTTCTTATTTCTCTTCCAACACAAGGGCCAAGAAGAATCAATTGTGGATTGAGTTCACCACTCAAAGAAAGCAACATAAGCAAGCTATCTCAGAGTATGTGACCAAAGTTAAAGATGTAGCAGATTAGTTGGCAAGCATAGGAGAATAAATTGAAGAGGAGCAGATTGTTAGTTCAAGTAATCAATGGTATTAAAGCTGATGACAAATGGGAGCGCTTCACAACTGCCATGGACTTGTACATAGACATGCAGATTCTAGACCTTACCACACTCATGGGGCAACTATTCACCCATGAAGCCAAGCTCAACAAGAATGGAGATTCATCAAGAGGTAATAGCTCTTCTGCCCTATACACTGATAAGAATAAGTCTAAAGAGAAAGGCAAGAACAAGAAGGTAGAAGATGAAGGAACTACCTCCCAAGCCAACTATGCAGGGAGAGGTAGATCATCAAGAGGAAGGGGAAGAGGAGGTAAGCAAGCTAGGGGGAGACCTTATAACTCCTCACCATGCAATATTTCTGGTTTATCAAATCATACTACATTTTAGGAACTTCAAGAATCAGAGAGGTAGAGGTTATCAAAGAGGTGGATACACACAATCCAGAGGAAGATTCAATCATCCCCAAGGATACAACAACAACTACAATAACAACTGCCAAGGAGGATACAAATCCAGAAAGGATTACAACAACTACACAGAGGAGCAAGAAGATTCTCTTCTGATTATGAACATGACTTCAAAACTAGGTATAAATGATGACCATCTCTTCTACATTGACTCAGGATGCTCAAATCATGTGGCAGGCAATGTAGCTCTTCTCTCTGACCTTGAGGAACCAAAGGGTAAGCATCAGGTACAAACAGGTGATGACACCAAGCACTCAGTGATTAAAGTTGGAAATGTTAAGACCTTCGATGGGAACAAAAATCTGTTGAGTAGGGTTCTATATGTACCAACTATTACCAAGAATTTGATGAGTGTTGGACACATTGTGGAAAAAGGTTTGCAGGCTAGATTCAACCAATATGGAGCATTTGTGGAGGATCCCAAGCATGGGTTCAAGAGAATTTCCAAAGGAGAAAAGACAGGTAGACTATTCACTTTTGAACTTGAGGATACAAGGAACATTGCACTTTATAGTTATAAAGATCAAACATTATCAGAGCTTGAAATTTGGCATAAAAGATTAGGGCATATAAGTGAAAGAACCTTGAAACAAATATGCAGAGATCAATGTGTTCTTGGGATACCTAATGTATCCAAGCAACACATGATTTATAAATGTGGTGCTTGTCAGTTTGGAAAGTCTCATAGGTTACCTTTCTCAAGGAAAGGCTACATGCATGAGGACTACCTAGAACTTGTTCATACAGATGTATGGGGACCAACCAAGGATACCTCAATCTCTGGATCAAGGTATTATGTATCTTTCATTGATGATTACACTAGGTGGACTATATTGTACTTTATGAAGCACAAAGATGAAGTATTCAGATGCTTTAAAAAGTATCTTGCGCTTGTTGAGAATCAAACAGGGAGAAATCTAAAAAGGCTAAGGTCAAATGGAGGAGGTGAGTACTTCTCAAATGATTTTGATGCATTCTTATAGGATAGAGGAATCAAGAGAAAACTTACCATAAGGTATACCCCTTAGTAGAATGGGGTAGCAGAAAGAAGAAATGGATTGATTGTTGAAACAACTAGGTCAATGTTAATTGAGAAAAAATTACCTAACTACTTGTGAGCAAAGAGTGTATCTACTGCCACTTATCTTGTAAACAGGTTGCATCCAAATCACTTGATGGGATGACCCCATATGAATCATGGCATGATAGAAGACCTTCACTTGATCATTTCAGGATATTTGGATGTGTAGCATATGTGCATATCCCTTCTCAGATAAGAGGTAAGCTAGACACTAAGGTAGAGAAGTGTATCTTCATTGGATATGATTTAAATCAGAAAGGTTACAAGTTCTACAATCCTTCAAACAAGGGATTCATGGTCAGTAGAGATGTTGTCTTTGATGAAAATGATTCTTGGTTTGATAGTGAATGCAAGAAGGTAAAATTACCCTATGACTTGGAAGAGGAGTTTCCAAGTCTTACTAAGAAGGAGCCTACTCAGAATGAAGACACCAATTCAGATGATGAGGACATCATCAACCTTGAAGAGTTCAAAGCATGGAAGTCCAAAGGCAAACTCAAGATGAAGAAATTGGAAGATATACCTGAATCTTCCAACCAAGCAATTAGGAGATCACAAAGGGAGAACAAGAAGCAAATCATATATGGGTATGACACTTCACTTGTTATTAAACACTTCGTTTATCTTGTAAAAATATTTGTCAATTGAAGAACCAACATCATATGAAGAAGCAAAAACCAAGGCAGAATGGAAAGAAGCTATGGATGAGGAGATTGAAGCACTCAAAGAGAGTGATACTTGGGAACTAGTACCGAAGAAGGAATCTATGAAGGTAATTGGTTCTAGATAGATCTATAAGATAAAAAGGAATTATGATGGGTCAATAAGCAGGTACAAAGCTAGACTTGTGGCTAAGGGCTTTGCACAAACCCAAGGTATTGATTATGAAGAAACCTTCTCACCTATGGCCAAAATGCCAACCATCAGGGTATTCGTAAGTGTGGCTGCATCAAAGAATTGGAACATGTATCAGTTGGATGTAAAAAATGCATTTCCAAATGGCTGGATTTTAGAGGCGGTGCACATGTCACAACCTCTTGGATATGAGGACCCAAACAAGGTAACATATGTATGCAAGTTAAATAAATCTCTTTATGCATTGAAGCAGGCACCTAGGGCATGGAACCATAGGTTGACCACATACCTTCAGGATCAAGGTTTTGTCATGAGTAAAGCAGATATTTATCTATTCATCAAGAAAAGTAATTCAGAGGTAATATACCTATATGTATATGTTGATGATATCATACTTACAGATAATGATGCTAATGGCATCAAACATATCAAGAATCAGATGATGAAGGAGTTCAAAATTAGTGACCTTGGATCACTAAAATACTTTCTTGGACTTTATTGATCTTGAAGTACCTTAAGGGTACTCAACATCATGGTTTGTATTTCCCTTATACATCAGACTTGGACATTAAGATCTACTAAGATGCAGATTGGGCAGGATGCAAAGATGATAGGAGGAGTACCTCAGGATACCTTTCATTTTTAGGTGATAAGCCAATATCATGGTCTTCAAAGAAGCAACCTACTGTTGTTTTATCTTCTACAGAGGTAGAGTATAGAGGATTGGCCAATGCTACTCAAGAGGCCATATGGATCATATTGTTGTATACAAAATTGGGCTTGCATACTACATCTCCAATGATCTTTGGAGATAATACAAGTTCATTACACCTTGCAGCTAATCCTATTTATCATGCTAGGACAAAGCATATAGAGGTCCACTATCATTATGTAAGAGAGAAGCTATTAAGCAAGGATATTTAGCTGGCATATGTATCATCTAATATGCAATGTGCAGATTTGTTGACTAAAGCATTAGATGGTACAAAACTTTGCAGGTTTAAAGCAATGATTGGATTGCAGGATATTCATGAAGGTTAAAGATGAAGACCAAGCCAAAAATGTTTGGCTTGAGGGGGAGCTGTTGGTGCAAATCACAAGCCTACACATTTGGCTTGTAGTTCATACACATATGAAACTCCATGGAAACAATTGCTAAGAAAGAATTCATCTTTACCATTTGTAAAAGTCATTCTTTTACTTGAGAATATTTATAATCACCTACCAAGAAAACTAGTGGACTTGTTAGTTAGAAATTTATCTACTTCATTGAGGGAATATTTCCTAGAATGAAGAATCACTTTTTAGAGAGAGCCAAAAGTGAATTCAAATTCAAATTTGAATGTAACACCTATAAAAGATCACTTGAAAAAGTCACGGTTAGGGTAGTCATTTTTCGAGCTCTCCTTTACAATTTTGTATGTGTGTAAGGCCTACACTGTAGCCTACACTATTCTCCATCATAATTCTATGATTACCAAACCTATGATCTTGTACAACATTGTTCATTAATACATTATACTTACATTGTTCATCTATGATATATCTCTTATAGTCATTCCTAACTGTCAACTTGTGCTACTCATATCTCACTCATTTCTCCACCAAATTCAATGATCTATAGCTTGTTTGAATCAGGTCCAAGTTAGCTACATGCTGACAAAGTTTGAAGCAAATCCATTGAGCCAATTTGGAGAAAACTACATTGAAGCACTCACTAGTCAAACTCTACAGAGGTCATAAAGTAATGATCTATTTGGTAAATTGATTTCTCTGTGTATAGTGAATCATTTCAAGTGATTCCACTTGGAACCATTAGCTTAGTAAGCTAATTAGATGCCTCTAAAATGAAATTTTCCAATTCCTACCGTACTGGTAGCTCTGAGCATTACAAGCAGCAAGTGTATGATAAAAAATAGAAGGTTTTCATTGAGTCTTCTATTTGGAAGTAGTCTATTTTGAGTCAATCTTTTCATACATCATTTCCAAAGTACATAGGCATTTTTATGGTGTCTTTGGAAAGCTAAAAGGGCCAATATATCAACTTTGAAGTTGCAAAGGGCTGGTACTAAGCAGGATTTGGTTGTACCAACTCATCACTTGAAGTGTCCATCCATCTTTCCCAACAATAGATATAGTAGTTTGAAGTTGACCCTGAGGTGGGACTAGAAAACCAAGGGGACTCCAAAGGATTTTGAACAATACAAAGGGAAAATTTGGACTAGAAGACAAAGCTCATGAAGTTGAGATCAGGTCGACACCTAGGAAAAGATAGACGAAGCACTAGATCTTCTGAGACCAGTGTCAACCATACAGCTAGGTCGTGGGCACAACAACTTAGTGGTTATCCCTACATGCTAAGTTCTAAAACAAGTGACTCAAAAATGTCTTTTAGCATGGAGAGACCGAGAGGTAACTCAAGCAGTGCCTATTTATAGACACCAAAAGGTCCCTATAACACACAATTGGAAATATATTAGGACCAACCAATTAGCTGCATGCATCTATGAGGATGGCCTAAGGCGATCAGCTGTCCAACTCAAAAATCCCGATCAATCCTTTGGACTTGAACACCTAGTGGTCAAATTTCTAGAACCAATTACCTTCATTGATGCTTTCTTGGGTACTAAATCCCAAGTGTCATTTTCTTGGAGTGCTTCTATTTCTTCATCCATAGCCTCCTTCCATTCTGCTTTGGTACTTGCTTCTTCATATGAAGAAGGTTCTTCAAGTGATGAATCCCTAGCAAGATAAATAGAATGCTTAGTGACTAATGAAGTATCATACCCATATCTGATTGGTTTCTTACTCTCTCTTTGTGATCTCCTTAAGGCTTGGTTGGATGACTCAAGTATGTCCTCCAACCTCTTCATCTTGATTTTTCCTTTTGATTTCCATGCTTTAAATTCTTCCAAGTTGATGGTTTCCTCATCATCTGATTTGATGTCTTCAACTGTGCTTGGCTCCTCCTTGGTGAGGCTTGGAAATTCTTCTTCCAAGTCATATGGCAATTTGACCTTCCTGCATTCACTTTCAAACCAAGAATCATTCTCATCAAACACAACATCTCTACTGACCATAAATCCCTTGTTGGATGGATTATAAAACTTGTATCCTTTTTAATTTATATCATACCCTATGAAGATGCATTTCTCTGCCTTAGTCTAACTTACCTCTGATTTGAGATGGAACATGCACTTAAGCAACACAACCAAATATTTTGCAGTGTTCAAGTGAGGTCTCCTACCATGCCATACCTCATAGGGGGTCATCAAGTCAAGGTATTTGGAAGGCAACCTGTTAATAAGATAAGTGGCAGTAGAAACACTCTCTACCCACAAGTAATTATGCAACTTCTTTTCATTTAGCATTGATCTAGTTGCTTCCATAATCAATATGTTCCTCCTCTCTGCTACTCCATTTTGCTCAGGTGTATATCTAGTAGTGATCTCCCTTTTGATACCTTTGTCCTGCAAAAATGCATCAAACTCATTGGAGAAGTACTCACCTCCTCCATCTGACCTTATCCTCTTTAGGCTTTTCCCTTTTTTATTTTCCACAGGTGCAAGATACTTCTTGAAACAACTGAACACTTCATCCTTATGTTTCATGAAATACAAGATAGTCCACCTACTGAAATCATCAATAAATGACACGTAGTACCTTGAGCTTGAAATTGAAGGGTCCTTGCTTGGTCCCCACACATCTGTGTGGACAAGTTCCAAATAATCCTCATGCATATAGCCTTTCTTTGTAAAGGGTAACCTGTGTGATTTACCAAACTGACATGCACCACATTTATAGATCATATGTTGCTTTGATACATTAGGTATCCCAAGTACACATTGATCTCTACATATCTGCTTCAATGTTCTGTCACCAATGTGCCCTAATCTTTTGTGCCATATCTCTAACTCAGCAAGGTTTGATCCTTGGAAATTCTTCTGAATCCATGTTGGGGTTCCTCCACAAAAGCTCCAAATTTATTGAACCTAACCTGCAAACCCTTTTCCACTATTTGTCCAACACTCATCAAATTCTTTGTGATTGTAGGTACATAAAGAACTCTGCTCAACAGATTCCTATTCCCATCAGAAGTTTCGACATTTCCTACCTTGACAACTGAATGCTTGGTATCATCACCTGTCTGCACTTGGTGCTTTCCCTTGGGCACTTCAAGATCAGAAAGGAGAGCTACATTGCCTGCTACATGGTTTCAACAACCTGAGTCAATGTAGAAGATGTGCTCATCATCCATACCTTGTTTTGAAGTCATGTTCGTAATGAGAAGAGAGTCTTCTTGATCCGATGTATAATTGTTGAAGTCTTTTCTTGATTTTTATCCTCCTTGATAATTGTTGTTGTAGTTGTTTTTGTAGCTATGGTTGTATCCTTGATTATGGTTGAATCTTCCTCTTGATTGTGAGTAGCCACCTCTTTGAAATCCTCTTCCTCTCTGGTTCTTGAAGTTCCTATAGCACTCATTTGTTGTGTGATTAGATAGTCCCCATATATTGCATGGGGAAGAGTTGAAAGGTCTTCCCTACCTTGCTTACCTCCTCTACCCCTTCCTCTTGAATTCCTACCTCTCCCTGCATAGTTAGCTTGAGAAGTAGTACCTTCGTCTTCAATTTTCTTACTCTTTCCTTTATCCTTAGACTTTCCTTTATCTGTATAGAGGGCAGAAGAATTGTTACATCTTGATGGTTCACCATTTTTGTTGAGCTTGGCTTCATGGGTAAATAATTGTTCCATGAGAGTGGTAAGATCAGGGATTTGCATGTCCATGTAAAGGTCCATAGCGGTTGTGAAAGCTTCCCACTTATCATCTGCTTTGATGCCATTGATTATTTGTCTCACTATTCGCTCCTCTTCAATCTCCTTTCCTATGCTTGCCAATTGATCAGCCACATCTTTTACCTTGGTCACATACTTTGAAATATTCTACTTAGGTTGTTTCCTTTGAGTAGTAAACTCAATCCACAATTGATTTTTTCTAGCTCTTGTATTGGAAGAAAAGTATGAAGATAGAGTATCCCAAGTCTCTTGGGAAGTTTTGCAATTCCTAATGTGAGGAAGAAGGAAGTCATAAATAGAGTTAAGTAGATATGACCTTTCTAAAGCATCTTTGGCACACTATGAGTTGAGTCTTTCTAGCTCCTCTCTTGTAGGTTGACCTTTGCTTTTGAATATGGGCATCTCCTCATCTCCTGATATGTATCCATAGAGACTCCTTCCTTGTAGATAGGTCTTCATCCTCAAGGACCATGTTGGATAATTATTCATGTCCAATCTATCAATGAAAGAAGGGAAACCATCTCCCATTTTGCCTCAACTTGCTCTGATACCACCGTTGGAAGAGATGGATGGATACCTCAAGGAAGTGAGGTGGTACTGCCAAAACCTACTTTGTACCTATCCTAATATACTTTGGAGTTATGTAGTAGGCCCTTTTAGCTTGCAAATGACACCAAGAAAGTACATATGTACTTTGGAGTTGATGCTTGAAACAATTGAATCAAAATAGACTACTTCATAAATAGCTATTGTCACAAAACTTGCTATTTTGATCTATACACCTGTTGGTTCTTTTGCTCAATGCTCATAGTACAGTAACAACTGATGAAATTCATTTTGAGGGAACTCAATTATCTTAGATAGCTAATGATTGCAAGTGGAATCATCTAAAATGATAAACTATGCTCTGAGAAATAAGTTTAGCAATCCAAAGCTTACCCCCGATTTTTTAGGGACTGAACAATAGATGACCATTGAGCACTTCGATGATGATTTCTCCCAGATGTCTGAAAAAAATGCTTTGAGATTTTGGTAGCACAAAATAGACTTCAAGCTGGTTCCAACAAGCTATAGATCATGCAAAATAGTTGAAAACTCACTAAGATATGACCAGAGAAAGTTCACTATTCTGAGTAGTCATAGTAGAGAAGTAGACAGAGATAATCAATGAACTATATGTATTATAACACATGATTATACAAGATCATTGGCATTGTAATGATGCTCAATGATGGTGGAATGAGTAAGCTATGGTGTAAGATACTCAAACTCTACAGATGTTCAAGAAATGAGCTCCAAGATGAGGCCACAAGGCCGCGAGATTTACAACATCCTTTTATAAGAAGTTCTTCCAAGTTTGAATTTGAATTCAAACTTGGCCCCAAATAAAAAGTGATTCCCTTGATCTAGGAGTTATTCTCTCATTGAAACTCATAGCTATTGTTCTTCCTAACTCCACGAGATTTAGGCTTTTACAAGATTCTCTCAAGGTATAGACCTTTCACAATGGTAAATGATCAAGTAAGTACAAGCTATGGTTCATATGAATCATCAAATGCTTCCACATATAGTCTTCCAAGATAAGCCAAATGTGAAGGCTTAGACATTTGCACCAACAGGACGCCTATTAAGTACACATGTTGCACACATGACAGCCTCAAGCCAGAAACTATGTGGTAAACCCTGACTCTTGACCATACACCTCGCCATCTCCATGAGTGACTTGTTCTTCCATTGAGCAACTCCATTCTATTGAGGTGTATACGGTACTATACACTAATGTTTTATCCCACGTTCAACCAAAAATGCATTAAAGTCAAAAGACATATATCCCCCCCCCTCGATCAGAATGAAGGGTGCCCATTTTACATGCTAACAGATTTTCAGCCAAAACCAAAAATTGTTTGAAGCACATGAACACTTCAGACTTTGCTTTCAATGGATATACACATGCATGCCTCGAAACATCATTAATGAAAGTTATGAAGTAAAGATAATTTCCAAAAGAGGGTGTCTGCATAGGACCATAGACATCACAATGAGCAAGCTGCAATTTTTGAGTAGCTCAAATTGAACCATCTTTTGGAAAGGAGGAATGTTGCATTTTGCCCAAAATATAGCCTTCATAGACATGTTTTCCGGGTGCCTCAAGTTTGCACAAAGAGGACACCATTTCAGATGACATAGCCTGAGAATCATATAATGCACATGTTGAATCATTCATAGATTTTTCATAGTCTATGAGCTTATACATCCCATGACATAAAATGCCAGAAGCAATAATCATGTTGCCATTTGACGAATCATGAATTGTACATCTGTCATCAACAGATTTCACAACCAAGCCAATCTTGGCTAATGCAAAAATTGATAATAGATTTTTCTTGATCCTTGGCACAAATAAAGCATCCAAAAAAGTGAAAGAACTACCATCAACAGTAGTTAGAATGATCTTACCAACTCTAATGATAGGATAAGAGGATTTGTTGGCACATGTGATAGTATTCCCTATGGGGGCAAGCTCAAGTGAAGTGAAGAAATTGTGCTACGAGGTAATATGTCTGGTTGCCCCACTATCAAAATACCAAACATCTGAGTCTTTTGTAGACATACACTGCTCATGAGAAGATGGGTCAAAACTACAAACATTAGTAAACACCAATTCTTCATTTTGCACAAGGTTTGCAGAATCTGTTTTTGGTGTAGAGGCCTCTGCAACAACCATTCCAACCTCTTTTTTCTTTGCCTCTTTTACAACCACTTCTTGACAATTCTTTATGATATGATTGTTTCCTTTACAGTACTTACAAAAGAATTTCTACTTTTCTGATTTCTTCTCATCTTTGTATTCCTTCTTCAAATGTGCAGCATTTGTAGATTTTTGCTTACTAGTAGATGAGCTCCATTTACCTTTGCCCTTCTGACTAGCCAGGAAAGCTTGATCTGCAACATGCATAATGGACTTGTTTTGCTTGGACTGATCTTCCTGCAATGAAACAAAGAATAACTCCTCAAATGTTTATGTATTTGGATTGCCTTTCATCATCAAATGAAGAGTAGAAGCAAAACTCTGATATGATTCAGGAACCATTCAGAACGGTCTACACAAGTGAGCTATTTGGTATAACTTAATCAGCAAAAATCAATTGTTCCTTCAAGTCTTTGATCTTTGTTAGAAAATTGTCCATAGACTCACCTTCATTCATATGCTCACTCTCCAACTGTTTTTGGAGGTAAGCAACACGAGCCTCATTCCTAGCCTGGTACAATGTGGTAATTGTATCCAAGCATCCTTAGCTATGCTGCAAGAGAGAATGTGAGGAATAATGGCACATTTGACATATAAGGCTATCAATGCATGTGCCTGAGCATCTCTGCCATCCCAACAAACTTGCTCTACAATAACTGCAATAGAAATCGTAGCATGAACAGGAATCTGAAGAATATCAGCATCTTCAACACCATCTACATCAACTTCAATACGTGTATTTGCAGGTGTAATAGGACATTTTTCAACACCCTGCACAATGTTCTATAGTCCTTTTGCAACCAATACATTCTGCATCATATAAGCCCACAATGGGTAATTGGTACCGTCCAACTTATCCTCAATAGCCAACATATGGAATACATCACTACTTTCAGCTATGGCCATTGACTAAAATACCTTGATGCAAAAAAATGATTGTATCTGAAAAAGTTGAACATAACTACCCTGACGAGTTTTGCTAGACCTGTAGCAAACTTCGAGATGCTTATGCTAGCGAACCAAAACTTGTATATATCTTTGGCACAAAAAGATGAAATAGCCTACACAAGCACTGGGATACTGCATTCAGAGGTCAAAACAAGCTCAAATTGCAATCTTGACACCACATAGCAAATTTGTTTTGATCTCCTAATCACCTTGAGTATGCTCACCAAATTTCATGCGATTCTAAGATTGTGACCGGAGGGGTGTCAATGAAGCCCTCGATAAAGCAGCGACCTGCTCTGATACTAATTATTGGAGTTAGACGTCTGTGGAAGCACACGAACAACACAAGGAAGAATAAGAAGCTTGGATCACAACACACAATACTGAATGTATTACCACCAGAATGTACAAAGATAAGTAACCCATTAGGGCTATAGGCGTATATACAAGCCGAGGGGAAAAAACCTCCTAAAGAGGGAAAAAAGTGCCCTGGTGGTCCTAGTGTGTTCACACACATCACTACCTAAATATATCAACATGTAAAGCAACCAATTGCTTCACCTAGGATAGCTCTCTACCAACATATTTCTAAAATCAACTTGAGAATCATTAGTAAAATCCTTTCACTCTTTGAGCAAGCAAAAAAGAGATAATCAACGTCTTCGACGTGACTCTGATATCTCTTGCATTCAACTTTTGGGCTTTAGCATTGGTCCAAAATCCTCAATGTAGACTTTTCAAGATTAGAACAAATTTATCCATCTCAATTAGAGGATGCCAAAATGAAATAATTCTAATATGATTCAAGACAATCAGGTCCACCATTTATGGTTTAATCAATGAAATTATTCACTTTTCTTATAGAATTTGGGAATGTCTTTGAAGTGGTTTCCATTCTCCCAAAGAATGGCTCTAGGGTGTAGATGCACCTTAAAGAGTTGTAGACACAAATATTAATTTCCTTTTTTCATAGATTTCTCCAACAAATACAAGTATGTTGAGAATGAAGAAAACTGCAACGAATCTCTTTGTAGGGGATCCCTCCAATCAAACCACCAAAAATAAGGAAAAACACAAGTTTTAGGAATCAAAGAAGAGGGATTAGATGTGAAGCTTATGCAATTAAAATTTAAAAAAATAAGATTTTCGTAGAGGTTCGTTGATCTTTGGGGGAAAGGAAAGCACATATGTTATAGGCTATGACACTGACGATCCTAAAGCTTTCATTATGCAGACTTTAAAAGGATATTGTATAACGGTATGTGGTAGAAGTTTGGTGGATTAGGGCCTTCCTCAAAATCTTTGAAGAGAAAGTGCTTTTAATCAAAAGATATTCTTAGCTGGTTATGTTGGTAACAACGTCAAATGTGACTATAAAACCTAATTTCTAGCAAACCTTAAGTTTATATGTGCACCATTTTTGGAAAATGGAGATGTTCAATATGATCAAAAATGGCAAAAAGTTAGTATTGCATCATTGGAAAGTGTTGTTCAAGAGCTATTTGCTGATATATAACATGTTATCATTTGGGACCTAAAACCCCACCAAAACATGAACCCTACTTTTTGACTTTAAATTGTTGAGATGTCAAGCTCAACTTGATGATTGAGGATTACACGTATCACTTTTTTATTTCTTTGACATGTATAGTGGTCACGTTGGCATACGTCATGGATACCTTAGTGAGATTTACTAGATTTTTTTATCGAGAGTCACAACACTTTTGTTTTCTTGCCAACTCACTCATTTGCGGACATTACGATTTTCTTTATGTACTGTTCTTTATATACTGCACTAGTTGTATTGTTGTATTAGGTCATTCTTGTATATTCTCTTTATGTAATAGAAGAAGAAGAAGATCACTCTTCCTTGCCTCAATCTGTGTGTGCTCCTCTCTTTGTGTGTGAGAGTGTGAGAGCTCTCCTCCTTATCCCCTTTGTCTTGACATGGTATCAGATCGAGTGCGGCTATAGAGAGCTCATGAGAAGGCCCATAGTGAAGAGTACATGAGAAAGCATGGAGAACATATGCTTCATAAATGATCTCATATTGCTACAAAATTCGATCTCATATTTCTATTTTCGAAGCCATCTTGACCTCTATTTTGAGCCTCCAAAGTGGACTTCATGGACAAAACAAGTTAGCTTGCAAAATTGTAATTTGTGTCTTTTCCAACACTCAAACATTCGAGGTTCAATATTTCAAGAGATTGCATGTACTATTGATACATGAAAATTGTGTTTTTATGAGATCGAACTGTCATGTTAGAGCATGGTAGTGTTTGCACAGAGGTACTGCTTCTAGTGCTTTTGCAGTGTTGTGAATTGCTACAAAAATGGCAAGTATTGATGGAATGAGTTAACTTATGAGAGACAAGTTGGACAAGAACAACTTTCATGCTTGGAGATTTAGAATGATGAATTTCCTAATGGGAAAAGGCTACTAGTACATCGAAGGAGAGAATGAAAACGCTCCACAATTACTAGAGAGAAATCAAAATGCGGACAAATTCAAAGCATGAAGAGTGCAATCAAGGAACATGGAAGGTAATGTATTGGCTATCTATTAGCATACATGATATAATGATTGGGCACATACAAGATACCAAAACTCCGAAAAAGGCTTGGAACAGTTTGGTCACATTGTATGAGACCAATACAAAGGCACAAAAATTGAAACTCAAGAATGAGCTCCATACACTCGAGAAAAAGAGCATGTTGATAAGTGGCTACACCCTAAAAATCAAAAGCATTTGTGAGTTGCTTTTATCTATCGGCATCAATGTAGATGATGATGATGATAAGGTGGAAGTGTGTCTTCGTGGTTTAGGAACTATATATAAGCAGTTCCAAACCTCTATTTGGACTAGGGAAAATATTTTGATTTTGTTAAATTGGTGTTCATGCTGATAATTGAGGAAAACAATCTTGGTGAGGATTCAAACTCCCAAGGAAAACCTAGTTCTAAGCAGATATTCTACTTTGGCAAAGGTAGAGGCTTCAAAATTTGAAGAGGAAATAGTAACCAAGACCAAGGTCAACAACAGAATCATGCACGAGGTAGAGGACAATTTGGAGGCAGGGGGAGCTAAAGATGCCATAAATTTCCAAAGAAATGATTCAGATAATGATAGTAAAGGATGCTGGTATTGTGGTACACCTAGTCATTTTGAACATGATTGTAGGTTGAAGAATCAAAATAATAGAAAGAAATAAAACAACTATGCATCCACAAGTGTAGATGATTCTAAGAAGTTGTTCATGGTCCAAGATTACATGATGAATACAATGTTTGCTGATGTTTCAAAATCGAATGGTAATATCTGGTATGTTGATTCAGGTGCCTCAAAACACATGACCATCCATGCATAATGGTTTAGTAGTTTGCAAAAATTATTTGTTCTTAGATTTGTTGAAACAAGGGATGACACATCAAATCTTATCGAGCATACACAAAACATAGTACTATCTATGGAAGATTGGAAACGAAAACATCTTGTTGATGTACTGCATGTTCTAAATATAACAAAGAATCTAGTTTCTCTTTGAGAAATGGTTGACTATAGACTACAAGTTAGGTTCAATACTGATGGTTTATATGTAGAAGAGTGAGAGAGAGAGAGGAAAGGAGTCTTCACAGAGACACAGAGGACAATTATGAGATGCATAGGTTGAAAGAGAAGACAATAGGGCCATGATTCTTAGAGAAATGAGTGCATCATTCATGGATTAATCACGAGATTTCTATGGTTGTAGGTTGTACGAGATGCATCCAAACAAGACCCTCTTCTTTCCAACCAATAATCAGTGAGGTCATATAGTTCATCCATTGAACCTGAAATGTAACTATATAGTTCATATAGTCACATACATGTTTTTGTCTAGTTTAAATGAGAGAGGGACAAATACATTTCTTGCTACTCATGAGATCCATGAATCCATAGCTATGTGCAAGCAAAATTACATAAGCTATGATTTCATCAACTAGGTTGGGCACATATGCACACTATTCTTCTCACATATGTTTTGAACATTACTCTATGAAATCTTTCCTATATCTTCATATGGCACTCATGGCACTTTGTAAGGGATTAGATACCACCATGCATAGACATGGTAGGACCTTCCCAATGCCATAAAAGATAAAGGGTTATGTATACTCTCTCTATATTGCAAGGAAGCTCAACTTAACTAGCAAACAAGAAGGACAAAGGAAGACCTTACCAAAGGATCCCAACAATGGATCTCAAATGCTACAACAAGAGGAGCAAAGGAACAAAGCTCAAAGGACCTCATCAAAGGATCTCAAGGGCTACAAAGATCAAAGCACCACCTACCCCATGATGTAAAGCCTTTATGTATCTTAGGATCCCATATGTCCCAAGATCCCATGGATGTTATATGTCCCACCACCATGGATCCCATATGTCCATGGATACAAAACCACATGGATGCCATATGTCCATGAAAACTAATGGATGCCATATGTCCATGAAAACTAATGGATGCCATATGTCCCACACTTGGATGTCGTATGTCCAAGCTATGTCTAAAGATCCCATTTGTCCCTAGATCTAAAAACCCAATGGATTAAGTGATCCCATACGTCACTAGTCCCTCACATTAAAAACACAAAAGGTTCATCACATGGAAGGGGGGTGTTGAGAGTTCCGTGCTCCACCCTTTTGTCCAGAATCACTTTCATTCTCATGCAAGCTCATTTATCCCACATGCAAGGAGAATTTCCCTCAACTCCATATAAGGAGGGCCTCCCTTCACTCCTCACTAGCCCGTCACTCTAGCCCATTGCCAAGAGTATGCTCACTCTCCTCATGGATTCTCCATGCTCATAGATCGTCATATATAAGTCATTTCCATTTCTACTTTAATTCATTCCATCATGTTGTCATATCTTTCATTTCTTCCTCCATAGCTTGTTTTTTGTGTGGTTACTAGTAGAGTAGGAGTAATGTTTTTTCATTTCAACAAAATATGCCTCATTGCTATTGGGCAAAATTTGTGCATATTGTTGTAAATCATGAATAGCCAAATTTATCACATATGAAAGTATTTGGTTGTATTGCATATGTACATATTCCAGATGAGTTGAGGAGAAAGCTTGATCCAAAAGAAGAAAAATGTATCTTTATTGGGTACTCACTTGAGCAAAAGGAATATAAATGATACAAACCACTTACACAATAGGTGAAGGAAATCAGAGATTGAAGTATTGTGACAAACATGCACCACACTGAACTCTCCTATTTGAGAGCTCCTGGATGATACCCTCATAGTAGAAAACCGAGCTCTAGGCACTGCACAAAGTAGTCTGCACACAGGCTATAGAATACACAAAAAAACATAGTACACAGGGAGCACAAAGATAGATTTTGTAGGTGATATAAATGCGGTCAAACTTACAGTTTGTGGTTGACCATGCCATTATATGTTTTATTAAGGAACATATACAAAAGTGTCAGGCAACCATTTTTCCTTTCACATGGACACTAGTAGTAACAAACTCCCACTAAAGGCCAATATGGGCAAAGTGACTATGGGAGATAAAGAAAGAATGATAAAGAAAACATGAGTGTAAGTATACAAACTATGCCTCCCACTTGATGGGCATGTTACAAAATATACAAGTAACTATGTAAGGTTATGAATCAAGTAACCCCCATCAAGTGACAACATTGTCGAAAGCTATCCTATGGTAGAGGGTTATGTAGTTCCTAGCAAAGAAAGGATAGTTTGTAAGCTAAAGAAGAGCTTATATGGACTTAAAAAGTCCCCTCGACAATGGTACCAAACTTTTGATGCTTTTATGATGTCTCAAGGCTATTTTAGAAGCAATGAGGATCACCCTCTGGTTGGACTAGCTCTAAGTCCTCCATTGGAATGAATCCAAGAAACATTCGAAAGGTGATCATCTTGACCACTAGAGAGAAGATCTCCTCAAAATCAACACCATGTTGTTGCTTAAAACCCATTGCAACAAGTCATGCTTTATACTTTGGAGAAGCACTATCTTATGTGAATTTCTATACCCATTTATATGGTAAAGATTTCCTGCCCTTTGGCAAAGGTACTAAATCCAAAGAACCATTCTTGCAAATAAAATCCAACTCACTCTTCAAGGCACACTCCCTATTGATATGATCCTCTATCTGCATAGCCTCTTTGTAGCAAGAAGGCTCACTAGCATCTGTTAGCATAACAAAATCCAAACCTGGAACATATCTATCAAGTGGATGTGAGACATGTGTAGAGTGTCTCAATGGTTGCAAATTTAGAACAATTACAAACTGATATGATCATACATTCTCTTGAACATCCCTATTTGCAACATTTTTATGCATGCTAACTAGAGGACTAGTATATGCGAACACCACTATTCTCACTTCAACATCCTTAATGAGTTGTTTATGCATCTTAGACTTATTGAAAATGACATCACTACTTCTGATCATTGATCGTGTTTTAGGATCCCATAAGTGATATCCAAATTGGCCTTCTCGACCATATCCAAGAAAAATGCATTTCTTTGACTCATGGTCAAGCTTTTGTCTAAGGTTTTTGGGTATATGAACATATACTTCACACCCAAAAACTCAAAGATGATCATAATATGGTGGCATCCTTGTCCATAACTCTTGTGCTACTTTCAAACCTTTAATAGTACTAGGTGAAAGGTTAATCACATGAACTGTAGTTAATACTACTTCTGCCCAAAAGCCTTGTGAAAGGTTTGCATGATGCAGCATAGAGGCTCGTCTATCTTGAATAGTTCTATTCATCCTTTTAGCTACACCATTTTGTACTGGGGTATGAGGAGCTGTAAACTCTCTATAAATTCCTCTAGATTGACAAAAAAGGAAGAACTTGTGTGAGGTATACTCACCCCCATTATCTGAATGTAAAGCCTTAAGCTTAGTTCCTTTTTCAATCTCAACTGAGACAAGCCATTTTCTAAAAGTAGGGAATACCTAGTAGCATCATCTATGAAAGTGACAAAGTAAAGAGAACCACCTAATGACCTTATGGGCATAGGACCACACATCTCTATGAATGAGATCTAA
The DNA here is from genome assembly GCA_020310875.1 of Ceratopteris richardii. Classification (NCBI taxonomy): domain Eukaryota; kingdom Viridiplantae; phylum Streptophyta; class Polypodiopsida; order Polypodiales; family Pteridaceae; genus Ceratopteris; species Ceratopteris richardii. The sequence goes on from CM035423.1 coordinate 99,528,855, forward strand.
AGGCTGAATTGAAGAGTCAATGTGCATCTTGTGCACATTCCTAGTTTGCTTTCCATATTGTCAACGCTCACAAAATGAAAAATTAGAGAAAGATAAACAAGTAAGTATCCAGAATGAGAAAGATTTTCCATTCCACTATGTGATATATGGCCTAAATGGTCATGCCGAATGCAAGCCATATGTTGTTCAATAATAGCTAACAAGTGTTCTTTTTGTGATACAAATAAATGATGAAATGACCCAACTTTTCTTCCTTTTGCAATAACCATATTTCCCTTTGATATGCCAAAGGACTGATCATAGAAGACCACCTTGTAACCAAGGTCATCAAGTTGAGCAATTGATATCAAACTACGTGATAACTGAGGTAGATGGCATACATTATGCATAGTAAATTTTGAACCATCAGTGAACTTCACAACCACATCTCCAATCTTGACAACATCACACTGGTAAGAATCCCCAAGTCTCACAGTACCAAGAGACTTTGCTACATAAGTAGAGAACCACTCTCTATGTGGTTTCACATGGAAAGAAGCACCAGAATCTAACAGCCATGTGTGGGAAAGAGAATCAACCATAAGAGCCTTAGTAGGCACAATACTATCAAGTGTCAACACATCAACATCATCAAAAATAGCATTGATTTCTTCAATCTTCATGGTCAAAGTAGATGGTACAGGTAGTTGTTTAACATGGCCGTCAACATCTTTCCCTTTACCTTTAACTAATGCATAGTAGTCTTTCTTCAAGTGCCCTTTCTTATGACAATAATGGCATTCGATATCCCCCTTCCTTGATTTACTTCTACTCTTATTCCATTGACCATTCTTTTCCTTATTTTTGCTCCTGCCACGTTGTTGATTCTTTACTTGATAAGAATCACAAACATTATATGCATCTCCACTCTGAGTGTAAACCATAGATTTTTTATGAATCTCCTCACTAAGAGTGCTCCACATATGTCATCATAGACCAATTTACCACTGGGTACACTATTGCTAATAGCAGTGCAAAATGTATCCCATGATGATGGCAAGGTGCATAACAACAAGACTGCTTTCATTTCATTATCTATGTCCATTTTTTGAGCATCTAACTGAAAGAATATAGCATCAAACTCATTTAGATGACTAGCAACACTATTTGTGTCCTTCATGGGAAGGTCATATAACTTTCTCATCAAATACACTTTATTTGATGTCATTTCTTTTTTCATATGTATTGCATAACTTCTTCCAAAGCTCCTCTGGAGTTTCACAATCCAGTTCTATAAAGTACACATTATCTTCCATGTGCAATCGAATGGTAGACCTAGCCATTTCATCCAACTCATCCCAATCATCTTCATTCATGTCAGTAGGCTTCTTTGAGATTCCATTTATTGGCTTCCATTGCCTCCTCTCAATCAGCACATCTTGAATCTCATTCTTCCATAGAGAAAAGTTTGTGCCATAAAATTTTTGGATCTCAAAATGTTCTTTGCCCTGGAAGCTATAGCTCCTTCTGGGAACACTAGCACTAGACCCTAATCCATCTTATGTTTCTGAGATCTCTGATGCCATGATGATCAAGAATTGACGAGAATGTTAATAAAGCTAGAAGAGTCCAAACACCACTAAGGCTCAAAAAAGGATGTCCAAGTGTCAAATTCTGGGAAAAATTAACAGAGTCTCCCCAAAGAAATGGATTGATGAGCATTAATGACCAACCAAAAATGATTTTGTGAGAGTATATGTGCTCACACCAACAAGTATATCAAGGAGTAAATCGACCACTGTATAGTTGACAAAACAAAAAACTAGAAAATTTTGCCAGATTCTCCTTTGCAAAATGAGCATATGGCCAGTGTGAAATGCTCATAAAACTGCAAGTATTGACATGTAATCCTGCATAGGCAATCATTGACTCCACTGCATATAAACAATTAACCAAAAGAAGCCAACTTGGCTTATGAAGCACCCATGAACAACTAGTATACATCTTCTATGGCAAGGTTGGGTAAGTCTTCCACCTACATCATCTAAGAGACCCCGACATCTGGGTGTCTCCCCATTAAGGAAACCTCACCACAACCCTCTTTATCAATGTCAAAAGGCTTTATGAAAAAAATGTAACCACTATATCAATGACCACATGAATGTACACAAGGGATATTCACATAGGCGTGAATAATGTGTATGTGCATTAAGATGGCACTTAAAAGTTGAATTCGCAACCCAAACACTAGACAATAACACCTGCAAGTGTTTATCAACTCTATTCTTTCGGCTCAAAAAAACTTGCATAAACTTCTGGTGGCTACTCCCACCACAACTAAAACCTTTCAAGAAACTTGTAGATTTACTAGTGTGGCTGAACAAAATAGCCCCAAAGGTGAACTTTTGTTGTTGAAGAAATACAAAGAGCACCCTTGTTGATGTTTTTGAAACTGTCTAAAGAGAACTATGTGCAAAGTACTCCAAAATGGCTCTAAGAATCACCCCAAAAAAACTTCAAAATAGGCTTTGAAAGCAAAGAATGAAGCTTTGAGAGACCAAAACATGTTCAAGGTACCTTAGTCTTTCCCCTTCTTCACACACCACAAGAGTGTAGCTTAGTGGCAAGAGATCTTGTTGGTTAAGCAGGCTTCAAGGGGAACAATTTGGGATGGGTGACCTCTCAGGAAGTGTCAAGAACCTCTGTCTTCCTTGATCAATGAGGTCCTCCCTCACGTGCAGCCAACAGTGCCAACGATGACTTTGGTGACTCACATGACAAGGTATGCCAAGGTCTATGCCTTGCTCATAAGCTTTGGAGAAAGACTTGGGTGGGTGCGCGGGTGCTCGCGTCGCTCGCACAAAAGGAACAAAGCTTTTGCATCAAAATGCTTTGATACTAGTGAAGTATTTTGATGGCGATGCATCACGTTGAACTCTCCTACTTGAGAGCTCCATGATGATGCCTTCAAAGTAGAAAATTGAACTCCAAGATTTTATAGGTGTTACAAATGCAGTCGAACTTACAGTCTATGGCTAATCAGAACACTATATGTTTTATTAAGGAACATATACAAAAGTGTCTGGTGGCCATTTGGCCTTTCACATGGACACTAATGGTAACAAAGATGTGGTGTTTGATCTTCCATGCAGATGCCAAATAAGGACTTAATCTTGAATCAAATGACAAAGGAAATGTTGAAAACTCAATTGTAGAATCTCAAGTTCTGAGTGGACCAGACGTGTCACCAAGCAATTGTTCCAACTCAAACCCATGGCGTGAAAGATTGCATGGAAATTTCAATCCAACAAATTCATCAACTACATCTAAGAAATGTAAAGAAAAAGTTTTTTTTACTGGTAATAAAACATGTACATATTTTGAAGACATTGATGGAGCATCAAGCGATCGAGAAAAGAGCCTTGATGAGGAACTTGGATTACCCTCTATGAAGACTCTAGTAGTATGAAAGGCATATTATGATGATACAACAAGAAGAAGTGACCCAAGACCAAGAAGAATATGGAAGGATGCATAATTTAGTGCAGCCATTAACATATGATAGCTACATGGGTCATCATTGTGCTTACATGATCAAGTAATACAAGATGCTGAACCTTCTTGTTTTGAAGATGCAATTGGAAATGTAGATTGGGAGAAAGCTACGGATGAGGCGATGGATGCACGTTATGGAAATGAAACAAATTGCTATTTTCAAGTTATTGCATTGCTTTTTCCACTTTTCATCAACCTTTTTGCTAAGCCATCCTCTAAACTATATAAGGAGGGCTTGTAGGTCACAATTAAGAATCCATCTACCTTAAAAAAGGATCAAGCCTTGGAGGCTTGAGTGTTCTACTCTTGAAGGAGGTGTTCCCACCTTTTGGTGGAGACTTGGAGGAGATTTTGATAGCCAACCATCAGCTCTTATTGATTTTTTGTAAGTAGCAAAGTCCAATTTCAGTTCTTCTTCTATTGTTGCTACTCTTCCAAGGGTTTTACCTTCTACTTCAACACAAGGAGAATATTATCTTGCTTTTAGGTCAATTTCTGATTTAGGGTTTTTGAAACCCTAATTTTAAAATTAGGGTTTTCTATAAAATAGTTCTAAACTATTTCTATTCACTTCAATCGCACATGCACACACTCTTCATACCTCTTAGGCACTTTATTCACAATTTCTTATGTATAGAACCCTAAATTTAGCCTAGATTTAGTTTTGTATTAGCATACATTCAGTTTTGTATTAGCATACATTCAGTTTTGTATCATTACACACATTGTATTTTGACATTCATATTAGATAGTCTAGGTAAGCATTCAACTTGCTTTGATACTTTGACAAATTGTGTATTGTCTATCTCTCTCTCTCTATTTCTCATTCATCAAATTTCAAGTCTTAAGGTGTGTATGCTTAGCTTCATGTGTTGGAAAATCATGTAAACCTGTGAATATTATTATTAGGGCCCACCTCACTTCCAACATGGATTATAGGACATGACATTGAGCTTGAGGGGGAGTGTTGAGATATCAAGCTCAACATGTGATGATCGAGGATGACACGTATCACTTTTTTATTTCTTTGACATGTATACCGATCACGTCTGTATATGTCAGGGATAGTTTAGTGAGCTTTATTCGATTTATCTACCGAGAGTGATGGCACATTTGTTTTCTTGCCAACTCACTCATTCGCAGACATTGTGATTTTTCTTATGTAATGTTCTTTATATATTGCACTAGTTGTATTAGGTCATTCTTGTATATTATCTTTATGTAATATAAGAAGAAGAAGAAGATCATTCTTCCTTGCCTCAATCTATGTGTGCTTCTCTCTTTGTGTGTGAGAGTGTGTGAGAGCTCTCCTCCTTATCTCCTTTCTCGTGGCATAAACATGCTTTTCATCATACTACATGTGTGGTTGCTAAAGTTTTTATAAGCAACATACTAGGGCCTTTCAGTAATTTCAATCATATTTGGGAGACGAGGCCTTATCCCGAATTTCCTTTATAAATAAAAGCATGGAGTACTTTTGTTGTTGCTCTCTTCTTTTTTACACACATTCAAGTGTGTGTACCTACTTATTTTAGTAAGTTGTGTCAGTCTTGCTATTGTATCAGGTTTCCCTATTTACTACCTCAAGAAGAGAAGGTTCCATGGCTTCTTGCATTAGAGAATAAACCCTAATTTTGTTAGGGTTGCAAAAATTTACTCTATTTTTGGCACATAGGTTGTTTTTCCTACTTTTGAATAGTCTTGTTCTTTCTCCACATGTGAGCACACTTTCACTTTCTCCAACTCTTAGGCACACATCTCTCCAATTTTATACCTAGATCCATCTACATTCATCTATTATCCAATTTTTCTATGCATATTGTATATTTACTCTTTCATTAAGTAGTTATTGTTTTGGAGTAGCTCTTTTTGCTATTCATTTCACATCTCCCATCTCTTGCCTATTTTTGTAATCATTCATCTATCTTATTTGATTCAAGGCGTGTGATGGAAAGATCTTGTGATTTATATTGGGCCTACCTCACCTCCAACATGTTATAATTGTGCAACAATTGTCCGTTGTATTGCATTGATGGACAAGGAAAATCACATCATCGTCTAGGTCAAATGTAAATTCGTGGAGATGCTTAAAATAATCTAAGAACAAAAGTAAAAGTCAATCGATTATCAAGGATTTTGTGAATGGATGTCCTTGATGGCATGAAAGAATATAAGAACAAGGTTGAAAATGTCATCAAAGACGAATCAATGCTCCTCAAGTATCTTGAAGCTAAACTTCTCTTACTCTTGGAGAGCATTGATTTAAATAGATATCATATTTCATGTGTCCTTGACAGTGATCCCTCTAGGAGGAAGGAGACTCTTACATTGGACATTAAATCCATTAAAATACTGAATGAATAGAGACTCTAGATGTATGAATCATGCTTATTGGTTAGCATGAGGTAAGAAACTGTAATATTTATGAATCTATAATAAAAATTCATGTTGAATAAGTCATTGCTAGATGAATAGCCCCATAGCTTTCAATGCCAACTCTTAGAGCTTATAAAGTATAAAATAATTATATTTTTGGGCCAATCATAAAGATTTCGAAGACATGCAAGTGCGAGCCAAGATGGGACATGCAAGTGCAAGGCATATTTATGTGGAGGATGCATGACTGGCTCGATTATGATGAATGACCAGGTTTATCGATTTTGGATTACAATGCTTGTCCTCTATGCGGACCATGATTCAAAGCATGCTACTCCTAAGCACTTCGGAAAACTGTCTACGAAGGACATCATAGATATTTGTGTGATGGACATGTCTTACATGAAGGACAAATTGGTCAACAAGCGCAACGATAAATGAAAGTAAGCATTTGGAAGCAACTATGGGATGAAAGAACACCAAAATGGCTATCAATTTTTCACGATCTCTCTTATCGGAGTGAGTTATTGATCAATCATTTGGTGGACCCAATGCATATTTTCAAGAATGTGGGAGAGATGCTCTGTAAGACATTGATTGAAAAGAAGGAAAGCAAAGCACAAAGGGAGGACTTGGAAGAGTGAGGTCATATGCAAGAGTTGTGGGAAATTACCAAGCCGAACACAATAGTGTCGAGCTCCTTGGGTGTTGAGCAACAAGTGAAGAAGATGATTTTAGAGTTTCAGACACCTTCTGGGTGCATGAGGTGTCTAAGGACTACCTTCACATGGAACGATGATCTCGAGGGGCTCAAGTCTCATGGTTGGCACAGGTTTTTGTAGTTTCTGCTACCCATAGCTATGAAAGATTGGCTTTCGGAGGATGTGCGAACAACCATTTATAAAATCAGTTCCTTGGTACGATGGATCTCTTCTAAAGAGATAAGGAGAGATAGCATAGAGAGTGCCAAACTCAATGCTATAGAGGCTGTCTGTATGGTTGAGAAGTACTTTCCCACAAGTATTCTCACAATTAAGCTTCATTTAATGGTTCATGCAGTTGATAAAGTTGCAATAGCAGGAATTATCCACAATTGATGGATGTTCTTCTTAGAGCGGTTCATGAAGAGACTAAAAGGATTTGTTTGTCAAAGAGCACGTCCAGAGGGAAGCATAGCAGAGGGGTGCCTCATACAAGAGTCTTTGGTATTCATAACAGAGTTTCTACGCATATCGGACCCAAAAATGCCTCGCTTATGGAGCAACGATGAAGATGTTCGTCTCGTAGGAGATGAGCCCCAAGGTAAATGGAGCCAAAGAAAAATGGATGCAGTTTTCAAAAGAGAAGGGTGTGACTCTGCGATAGAATTACCCATGTGCATTTATGCCAGTATATGGGCCGATATAAGGCTCATATGTTGTAGTGTTTGAATAATAGAGCTCAATGCTTAACATTGTTTATCTTATTATTATCTGATTTGTGATACATGAAGAATATTCTATTCTTTAATTTGCTAAGCTTTGTTTTCTTGTGAATGATTTGAAATGATTGTTTCTCGTTGTCGCTGAGTCTCCTAAACATAATATGAAGTCAACCCTAAGCACTTTGAGTGAAATGTTCTGCTTGGTTCTCCTAATTGTTGACTCTAGTTCTTGAAATGTTACAGAAATTCAAGTTTGCCAACATCTATCTATCTTCACCTTGAGAATACAACCTGAAAAGAAGACAGGAGAAAATAACACTACATACGTACAACTTTATTTAAGAGTGAAAATCGTTCTCTCTTTGAAGAAAAAGCTACGGAAGGATTTGGGATGCATGGAAAAACAAAGGCAACGCATATTTGAAGGAAAGAGAGGCCAATTCATTGGGGCTCATCGGGCAGATTTTTGGTTTCTCTCCTTTCAAGGAGGCACGGGAAGAGAGAAGAGACGGAGACAACTGTGGACTTCTTCTTCGGAATTCAGTTTTGATTGATCATATCTGAAAAGAGAGAGGCCGACGCAAAATTCAGAGGGTAAAAGAGCTGCGCTGGAATCTTTTGAGAAAGGAAGGATATTGACAGATCTTGGAAAGCTTAACTAAAGCCAACACGGTGATGTCCTAAAGGTCGAGCAAGATTTCTATGACAGAAGATCTCGGAGGCCATCTCCGCCTGTATTCATGTCTGCTCGCGTCTCACAATAGAAGAATGAAGGTGCACATGTATGCCGCATATATCGTCTTACTCTGCTAGTCGAGTTTTTTTTAATGCATTTTTCTTCATGCATGATATAACATGAATTAATGGGGTTTTGTACGATTGTCAGAGCGCTAACTGATTACTTTCTCTGAGTCCTCATGTTTAATATGAAATACAATCTTCTTTGAATTTTGGACCTCCGTTAGCAGTAGAATAAGAGCAGATTAATCCTACGAGGATGAATTGTACCCTTGGTGAACAGTTCGTAAAGAAATTAAAGATGAATGCCAAATAACTATAGCTGGTTGAAATCATAAGACAAAAGCGTGTAACTGATTCTCTGATTTGATTACTTCAATGGGTGTGTGACAGTTCATAACGCAATGACTTATTGCTTCTCTGAAGAAGTTGCAACACTGTAAGATACGTTGGTGAATGATTTTATTTGAATACAAAAGGTTGCGCAGAAAGACTAGACAATTACTAAATAACACTGCTGTATCTTGCTAAGATGATGATTCCATATGTTCTTTGTTATAGAAGTTCAGAGTTCGCTGTTAGCACTTGTGCTACTTAATACTAATCGTCCATTTGATTGTAAATCTCAACGCTTTGAATGCGAATTATGTGCAAGTTTCTTATAAATCATTTGTGTTTTGCAAGGCCTTGAATCTCATATACAGTGTTAAGTTAATCGCTTGCTAAACATGTATAGAATATAAAAATAAGTTTAGCGTATGATGAACTAGAGAAGTTAAATTTTTATAGCTTTTGATGCTCTTAGCGTTGACAAAGGTTTGAAGCTCCAACACTTTGATGGATGGATGATGTTTATGAATCCGTGCTCTGCTGCGACATGCTTTCACTAGATTGAAAATTAACTGTTATATAATGATTAGTGATTCAACAACGACAAATCTATATAGAGAATCATTTGATGAGTCCAACTTCATATTTCTGTAAACAAGCAAGATAGTATCAATCGAATCTTTTTTTTGAAAATTTTAGACTTTGCATTTATAGTTGTATCTCCCTGAAACTGCTGCTCAACTTTTGTGCTTCTTAATTGTATCACATTCGAATTTTTCACCCCATACTGTTTCCAATCATAATATATTGTCACATTTGTGAGAGATACTTGCATAAGTGTGTGAAGAAAAAACAAGTGTTCATATGTCTGCATATCAAAGCGTTCATCTTGATATTTACCACATAAATATTTAGAATAATGATCCTTTTCTGAGATATCGCAAGAATACATGAGAGCCATAGGTTTGACACACACATATAAATTCCAGCTCGACGTGCTGATCCTGGTTCGATACCCGTAATCTTTATGCAGTTCTTGATCGTAATACTCATGCTGTTCTTAACTTAAAGACAAGAATCTATTACATATGAAGCATCACAAATTCTAATCCGAATGAAGTAATGTATTTAGCTTATTCCATGTTGCCCATATATACACCTGAGCTTGCTCCAAGCACCCGGCGTGCGCCGTTTTTTCCGACGGTTGGCTTGATCCACCGACCGTCGCTTTCGCGCCGACAGCGCGAAAGGTAGTTACGCACATATTTGTAAATCTTATATAAAGATGAAAAGAAGTGCTCGAGAGCGCGGGGATTTTGGCTTATTTTCGTGTTATCACCAAACTGTTCGTCTGGTTGTCTGTCTGATTGTTGCAGCAGTGTGTGTTGTTTAGTTTCTGCGTACTCTGTTGTACTCTGTGTTGTCATCTATCACTCTCGGTTACACTATGAATCTAGTTCCATTTAGTAAGTCATTGGATCATTGTCTGAAGGAGTTACTGTGGATCGTTGTGACGAATTGTTTTGTTAGATATACGACGTAGTGCTCCTCTCCTTGTTGAACTGCTAAGTACTGATAAGTTTGTGTGAATGCAGTAATCTTTCTCGACGAACGTTGTGCAGAAGTAGCGATGTTCTCGCTCTGCACTGGTACGGTGAGAATTGCCTATAGTTAAGGGTGATTCCAGTGTGTGTTAGTCTTCAGAACTGTAGGTTGAAACCCGAAGTACCTCCTGTGATCCGATCGCTTGACTGTGAGCGCTGTCTTGGTGAAGGTTGGACTACTATACTGTTATAGTAGCATATTAGTCTGAAGTAATTCGGTACCAAGGTACAGATAAGTCTGGTACATTCTAGTTGTTACTGGTAGCTGAGCTAAGACTGTGATGATACTGTCTAAGGACAGTAAATTCAGATAGAACTGTCAATAGCATTTTATTGTTGCAACCGAATCAGTTATTTTGGGAACTAAGTACAGGGCCTCTGTCTAACAGACCCCTACCACTCCCAAGAACCCACGATTCGTTGGACATGTGCTGACAGTTAGAACAACGCAGTAATTCAGCACTGGCTTTAACATTGGCCGTTTTTGTCCAGCAGTTAACAGTTACCTAAGACTATGTGTCCATGAGAGTGAATATCTCAAGATCCTAGAAACTGCTCACCAAGGTGTAGTAGGAGGACATTTTGGACCAGACCGAGTGCTTAAAGCAATCCTATTTGCAGGCTTGTGGTGGCCAACCCTTCACATGGATGCACATACCTATGTGAAGAGGTGCGACATTTGTCAGCAAACTCAGTATCCTATACGTAAAGATGAGATGCCACTGAAACCTATGATGGGTGGACGTGCATTCTCCAAGTGGGGAATAGACTTTGTAGGTCCTATTAATCCCCCAACTAAGGGTTCACATGCTGAATATATCATTGTGGCCACAGACTATTTAACCAAGTGGGAAGAGGTAAAAGCTACAACCAAGAATGATGCTTTGACGACCGCCAAGTTCTTATTTGAGAATGTGTTCACAAGATACGGGCTACCTATAGAGCTAGTTAGTGATAGAGGGACTCACTTCTTGAATGAAGTTATTGAAAGTGTGCTCCAAGAGTTCTTGGTAGTCTGCCCCCTATCACCCACAAGCTAATGGGCAAGCCGAAAGCACAAATAAGATTCTATGCAATGTGCTAACTAAATTGGTAAATACTAAACGCTCTGATTGGGACAAACAGCTACATCATGCTGTTTGGGCATACCGAGTTGCCTATAAAACGATACTCCAAGCCACTCCCTTTCAGATGGTATTCAGTCAAAATGCAGTGCTACCATTGGACTTCTTGATACCTACATTGAAAGTAGCACAGCAGCATGAGTGGACAGGTCATGAACTCTCTTCGAGGATTTTTTATCTAGAACGACTAGGTGAAACAAGACTAAGAGCTGCAGCGGGAATATATGCAGCTAAGAAAAGACAGAAGGCATACTTTGATGCCCATGTGAAGGACAAGGGCTTGAAAGAAGGAGACCTAGTTTTAGTCTACACATTGAAGCAACATGCGAGAAAATTAGAAAAGCGTGGTTATGGACCTATGATCATAAATAGGATTTCAACTAGTGGAGCAGTACAACTAGCCACTTTAGAAGGCGATATTCTCCCTAGCTACATAAGCGGATGCAGAGTCAAGTTATATCAAGAACCCCTGACTGAAGAGATGCTAAATCGACTCAACACTGCCAAGAAACGCAAGGAAGAAGAAAAACGAATTCGAGAAGAGGCACAGACAGAAGCATTGGAACGCATCCGAAGAATGAAATTGAGAAGGCAGGGTAGATACCAACCTAGGACAGGTGCCTATGAGGATCCAGGATATCATATGGCTATTTGCGAAGTCTCAGGTGTAAGTTCCCGTAGAATAATTGATAGACGTCCTTTTGTAACCTTAGAGATAGGACAAGGAGAGAGTGCAAGGACTGTGAGGGCCTTGATTGACTCAGGTGCAGCCACTAGTGTTGTTAAATTGTCTTACTGTCGAGAATTGAACTTAAATGTCAATCCTCTGGAAGCATATCTCATAGGATTGGGAGGTGTAGAGACCCCTTGCATGGGCGAGGTGGAACTTCCCCTCTACATTCATGATGTTTTACTGACAATTAAAGTACTAGTGTGTCAAGATGAGGATCTCACTGAGCCTCTTGTCTTGGGTCAAGACTGGATCTATGATCATGCAGTCAACCTAAACCTAAGAAGGGGACTTCTTCAGGTGTGGGTAAATCAGAGTCGAATTACAATTGAGTTAGATGATGGAGCACTCAAGGAACTAGGAAAGGCACACACTCCTGGTCCTTCCAGGAGTACACATGAAGACGACCATGCTATTCTTGTCCAAAACTATGTGATGCAGAGGGATGATTATCTCAACAAAGAAGTCAAGGATACAATGGAACTCCCTTCTTTTCCAAAGGCCAACGGGATGCAGCAACCAAAGGCAGATAAAAGGCAAAAGAAGCAGACTACCTATGCTCGAAGCCAAAAGAAAGGTTTCCCAGCCACCAAAACAAGTGTGGGTGCGGAAAGGCGAGCATCCCATTGCGGTCAAGCCACAACAACTCAACTTCCCATTAGTGATCGACGACACGACACTAATAAGAAGTCTTCCAAAAATTCTTCTGTGAAAGTGAATTCTATCTAGGTACCCAAGAAGTCGATGAAGGCTGGCCCACAATTAAGACAAATTTGGGTGCCCAAGGCTTGCTCGCGGGCTCAAATAGCCACACAGAGGCCACACCCTGTACAACATGGTTCACTCACTCGAACAACTGACACCCACTCCTATTTGACACGCACGAACACATATTCACCCAGGAGCACGAGTAGAATCACTTATAAATGGGTCCCTAGAAAGCCTCATTTCCAAGCATAAACTTTCACAAAGCCCTCTAGAGTCTCCATAGAACCAAAACCGAAAGCTATCCAGTGTGTTTGGTTGCCTAAAGCTTGTAATAAACCTCCCGACCCCCACTTGTAAATTCACCCCCACCTACTAACTGCATCATTCTCACGCTGCATCTTTCCATTTAGCTCTTAGGACAATTCATTCACTAACTACACTCACAATCACCAAGCACTCACTGACTAACTAATTTATCACTAAAAACTCATGTTAATGTTGTAACGGGGACACATGACCACTTGGTGTCCATTTGCAATGTTAACATTCAATTGTATATTCTCACAGAACCTGTGACCAGTCCCTTCAATATGGCTGAGGCTGCAGGAACTAGCTCCCAGGTAGGCACCAGCCCTTAGATTCTGGACATTGAAAGTCTCCCCATTGAGGAGGAGTTGAAGGAAAGACCACTGGCTTTGAGAGCATTACATGCCATACCTGTTCAGAATCCTCCCCAGGGGCACACATCACCAGTAAGCAAAAACTCGCATTGGTTCAGTGATGAGGCAGGACCTCTTGGAGAAGGCACTTACTTGTGGGAGGCAGAAATAGAGTTCAATGGACGATGGGGCAGGTATCATTTCTTTACCAGAGAGTTTGAGAGGCTTCAAAATAATGAAGGGTTGAAACCGATATGGAAGAAGGCGGGACTATATGATTACTTCAAAGCCCAGTTGCCAAAGCCGGACTTTCTAAGGTGTTCATACTTGATTAGCACCCTCACTCCCAGTAAAGAGAAAAAGGGGTATATCACCTTTGTCCTACCATCTCTTACAAGGGGCAATGAACTGAAGCGCTTCAAATTGACTAACAATTTGGTAAGGGAAGCTCTCGATATGAAAGGCATGCATATCCCCACAGAGAAGGAGTCAATGGTCCCAGACAACATGAAAAACAGGAACCTAACTAAACTAAAGGACATGGTGGCAATGACACCAACTATTGACATTCACCTCTGAATGTGCATGCAACATTTCACGTTCGCTGCTCAAGAGAGATTTACGATGCCATCCAAAAAGATCTGGTTCAGTCTATATTTAGCAGACGCCTTCAATTTGACAATCAACATGCCTCATTGGATTATTGACCAAATACACTTGGCACATCAACGGTGGTATAAGAAGCAAAAGTCAGTACTTTATGGATGCTGTGCTCTCACAAGAATTGTTTACTGATGCTTGGCATATGATGTGCCAATTCAAAGGGCACTTGTTTGGACTAGGGTGCAAGAATTCCAACGAAGACTATCAGCCGCAGGGCCTCCATCCAAGAAAATGAGGGGAGCAGTTCAGATGCCCTGTGCACAGGCTCGAGGTGCTACACTGACACCGGACACAACTCCACGACTTCCCAGGCGTGTGCAGCCCTTTACCATCAGACTATCGAGAAACAGTGCAGAAGGGCCAAATCTGGTGTTTCCACCCATACCCACCGTCTTAGAGTTCCCTCATGGCTTTACACTGGAAGATCTAACTAATGAGGAGGTAGCCAGAATAATTAATGCTACTAATTTGGAAGTTGAGGCAGAACAAGCAAGCCGACAATAGACTGTCACGAACCAACCCCATCCAAGTCAACCAGACATAGTCGAAGTAGATGAAGATGAAGAGGAGACTGTAGAAGAGGAGCAAGAGGATGAACAAGAAGGACTATCCGACAAAGAAGAGCATGAATATGAGCAAGAAGTTATATCGGAACTTGAAGGTGCCCCTGCCTATATGAAGCAATTGAAAAGACTGTATGATACCATCAACCGAGTTCAAGAACAACACAAACTATCCTTGGCAGCAGGAAAGGCCCTGATGAACCAGATCGTGGAAGACGAAGGTGTGGACGAGCAATACAGGGCAACCCTTGACATGATTGGGGATGCATTGGTGGTACTTGAGAGGGTGCATACCGCTCTCGCACATTCACGAAGATCGGAGCGAAGATACGGCAGACGTCCCCCTCGACCATGGAAACAAATGAATGTGTTGGTATCAGAACCACAGGGCACCACATCCACGACCACGGGCACAGCTCATACCATTCATGACACTGAGGAAGCCCATACCTCAAGTGCACCCCCGTCACCCCCTTTGCCCCCTCCCCCTCCAACTCCACCACCTTCACCTCCTACCACCACTGTCACCGCCACTGTCACAGCCTTAGATTCCACTTCCCATACCGAAACACAGATTGTGAGTCAACCCTCACAATCCACACAACCTGACACCACCAATATTGTAAAGACTACCACTGACACTGTAATTCTAACTGTAACCACTGAAAACCCCATTTCCCTTATCACACTTCCTGGTGGTTCTTATTCACAATTGCACACACCACTTTACAACTTCACCACCATCACCACACCGACAGTTCCCATGTTCACAATCACTCCCACGACCGCATCCACACATGACTTCATGGACATATCACCCACTTCCGCACCTCTACCTCCCCCCATATTCCCACAATCTCCCATTCCCCCACCACCCACTTCACCCTTCTCAAGCACAGCATACACACTCCCTTTCCCTTTTCCCTACCCTCCTGCATTCAACACCTTCCCAGCATCCACTCCTATAATAATGTATTTAATACTTTGTACGAATGTATGTCTCAATTACAACGGCATTACCGCCATCTAGATGATCAGCATACAAATCTGTTCCGAACCCACGAAACATTACAAGAGAAATTCATTAACTTGGAGAGGGAAAAGCGGCTACTACAACAGCAGTATGACACTTTACAGGCACAACATGATCAGTTAGTAGCCAATCCACCCTAGCCAGATACTAAAGAAAAACAACTCGATGATATGTTACACGCTCAGGTAACGGACAATCTCAAGCTTCGATGCAACCTCGCCTTACTACGAAAGCACATGTCCACAGCACTCGAAGAAAATAAACGACTACAGAAACAGAACGAAGAAAACCTGGAAGCAGCAATGGAGGGTTCACCGTAGGAAATCGACCCAGAGCATTTCAAGACCATCCCATCTGAAATATGCAAATTGTGTTGGAAACACACGCCGATCTCCTGGAAGCCCACACAGCCTTAGAAAGAGAGAGGGATGACCTACTAAAGCAACTGGCAGCTCAGCAATAGTCACCAAAAGAAGTCACAACAGCAGCAGACACATTTGAAGAAGTCGTAGAACTCAGAGCACAACTAGAAGAACTATGAAATAAAGTTCTTCAATATGAGCATCAACCCTCTCCCCTTGTGGAACCGGAACCTGAGGACTTAGTTCCAATTGAAGTTGAGGAGACTTTTGAAGACCCATACGTACCCATGCCTGCACCAAGGGGTAAGTGCACAGAGGACGGAATGGACACAATTGAGATCGAAGCTCCTGAATGGATGCAAAGGTTAGAA
The DNA here is from genome assembly GCA_020310875.1 of Ceratopteris richardii. Classification (NCBI taxonomy): domain Eukaryota; kingdom Viridiplantae; phylum Streptophyta; class Polypodiopsida; order Polypodiales; family Pteridaceae; genus Ceratopteris; species Ceratopteris richardii. Next base: position 99,545,073 of record CM035423.1, read on the forward strand.
AAGGTTGGTCCAACCCATGATGACAGAGTTGCAGTACAGATACAGTCTATGTCCCAATTGGAAGAAGTTGCCATCAAATCAGATTATTTCAGAAACCTCTCCCATCATAGGTGGATTGGCACGTCCGATGATTTGTATGTTCCATTCTACGTATTAATGGCAGATTATAATGCTGAAATAAAGCAGCGCACAACAAAAGAACCAACCTCGGCAACATAGTTTGCACTAGATGACATCCCTGCAAGCGCCACACACGAGAATATATTTCAACCTACCTGGAGGATACGTCTGCTCAAAACATACCCTGAGATGGTACGCACTTGGAATAACATGCCTTTATACATCAAGTATAACCCATGCTACTGCCCTGTCTTCCGACGAAGGTCTTGGCCAGAGTACACCAAAATAGTTTTGGCAGTTAAAGGATGTGAAAAGTGGCTAAACTATGTCTACTTAGCACCCCCTCGTGGCCAACCCACAGATGGCTACATGATTTCAACCATCTGACACTAGGCAATCAGATTCAAAAATGTACCAGATATCATGGCACGATGTGCCTCAAAATATTTGAGTTAATGCTGATCACTTTCAGAATCTTTCGAAATGTCAAAGCACCTCATCTTTCGGCTCTCAGATTCAATGAAGGAAACCAGGATCTCCCCTACGATATGAGCACAACACCACCCATCAACGTTGTTTATGCGTGGCATGCTCGTATCAAGTATCTACCAGCCTACTTCAAGCAAACATTTGAGGAAATGTTTATCACAGGGGTCTGGGAATATCATTCTGAGATATTCATACCCAAACCATCTCACCTATTACAGCTATTTGCGGTTGAACAGGCTCTGCACTCAGAACAGCTACGCATGCCACATCCAGAGGTACCCGGGCCAGTAGACTGGGATGCCCTACTAACTGATTTGGCCAAAGGGCTGAGAATAGCAGAACATCACTTAGCCACAGATGTCATGGAGTTCTACATCCAACGGTCCACACAACAAGGGTCTGTCAGAGACGACAGACGCGAGAGAGGGAGGAGTGTTGGCAGTGGTCAGGGCGGTCAAGGACTTACAAGACAAGGGAGCCAACGTGAAGGGCCAAGCAGGCAAAGCAGTCAAAGAAGATCTGGCAAGTAGGCCATCATTTTTCATGAAGATGAAGGTAAAAAAAAAATCACAGGAGCACATCAAAGAGGTGGACACACAAGAAGAAGGAGCAAGTAGGGAGCTCCAGGAAGTGTATGTCAAATTGTTAGAAGAAATCCCTACAAAAATAGTGATTTTCATCATTAAAAGCCATTGTAAATACCATTTCATATTTTTGTAGCTCCATTTTGTGCAAGCCAAGGAGTCCTTGAGCTTGAGGAGCTTTAGAAGTACCTACCTATCAATTTTCACATTTTTTTAACTCCATTTGAACCCCCAAATAGGCCCTAGAACCTAATTTTTTATTAGGCCGGACACTAGGTCTGGACAGGGCCAAAGCTAGTCAAAAACTATAAAAAGGGCTAGAGAGCTCATTTTTGAGGTTATATTATAATATATTTGAACTTGTAAGAGCACTTTTGAGTAAACTAAAAGAACGCCATTGTCTCTCTCCTTGTTCTTGCCTTGTGTGCGCGCGTGTGTGTGTATATGTGTGCATGTTAGTGTGCTTCTCACTCACACACTTGTGCCATCACTTGTTCGAGGTCTTCATACCATCCTCATGTCTTCCCGGATTGACATTAAAGGAGGTGCTACTCATCACTGAGCTACACCAAACTGCCAGGGCAGTCAAGGACTTACAAGACAAGGGAGCCAACGTGAAGGGCCAAGCAGGCAAAGCAGTCAAAGAAGATCTGGTCAGTAGGCCATCATTTTTCATGAAGATGAAGGTCAAGGACAAATCACAGGAGCACATCAAAGAGCTGGACACACAAGAAGAAGGAGCAAGTAGGGAGCTCCAGGAAGTGTATGTCAAATTGTTAGAAGAAATCCCTACAAAAATAGTGATTTTCATCACTAAAAGCCATTGTAAATACCATTTCATATTTTTTTAGCTCCATTTTGTGCAAGCCAAGGAATCCTTGAGCTTGAGGAGCTTTAGAAGTACCTACCTATCAATTTTCACATTTTTTAGACTCCGTTTGAACCCCCAAATAGGCCCTAGAACCTAATTTTTAACTAGGCCGGACACTAAGTCTGGAGAGGGCCAAAGCTAGTCAAGAACTATAAAAAGGGCTAGAGAGCTCATTTTTGAGGTTACATTGTAATAGATTTGAACTTGTAAGAGCACTTTTGAGTAATCTAAAAGAACACCATTGTCTCTCTCCTTGTTCTTGCCTTGTGTGTGTGTGTATGTGTGTGCATGTTAGTGTGCTTCTCACTCACACACTTGTGCCATCACTTGTCCGAGGTCTTCATACCATCCTCACGTCTTCCCGGATTCAAATTAAAGGAGGTGCTACTCATCACTGAGCTACAGTCTTGTAATCATACTGTGAGACTCTTGTGAAGATAAATAAATCTTCACTCCTTTGGAGATTGTCATATATGTATCTCTCGTGCCTATATGCAACTTCCTAAAATCTATAGGATTGCTTGTGCACATTAGTAATGGTGAAGGTGTAGCTCCTTCCCTTAGCAATCCTATGGTCTAAATCCATAAGGATTATGTGTATGGATCCTATTACTACTGAAGTTGCCTTATGTCTACTATTATGATGGTCCTAAGTCCATCAAATACATGCTTAAAAGCATGCTAACACCTTACTGATGTTTGCAGAAAAGGCATGATACCATGCCATAACATTCTTACTTAAAGACAAGTGTGTATATAACACCATGCAATGGGAAAAATTTCGACTCTAATGTTTCCCATGGCCTCTAAGGAGCAAGATCATCCTAGGTCCATGGAACCTAGATGGAAAGATCTAGAGAGAGACCTGAGGTAAGCTTTGCTCACACTGTGGGTAGAGAGAGATCAAGGCATGAAAGTGAAACACCTGAAGGAGAGAGACACCGAGCACATAGGCATCAAAGAGATGAACATGATTTTCCATTTCCTAGACCCCAAGAGTACCCAAGAACCCTTGGACTCTCTCAAGTGGTCAAGACAATGAAAAACTACTTTGACAGACTAGAGATCCTTACGATCATGTAGCAGAGTTTAGACAAGTGCTAAGAGCCAAACAAGTCGAGGACATGCTCAATCAATACAATGCCTTTGGTCTAACTCTCAAGAACACTGCCCTAACATGATTTCAACCACTACATCAAGGTCAATTCAGGAATATAGGCTAGTTGCTAGAGGCATCCATTATTGAGTTCTCCAAGGTGACATGCGACACAATACCTCATTCTTGATTCATAGCTTTAAGAAAACTCCTCAGGAGATAGTTAGGCTTGCAAGTAGACGATTTAGACAATTTCTAGAGAGATTTCATATTCTCGAGTTACCAACACCAGCTTTCGATGGTTTGTAGTAGGCAATAATGTTGAATTTATCGGGTGGTATGTCTTGAAATGATCGGCATCATTATAATTGAAGCTAAAAAAAGAGCTGAGAGTGGCGTTCCAGCTTCTTTTGTGCTTGTCTTGGAATTCCAAAATATAAGAGACTATATAGCAAATACCACATTCAAGCTGCCAAAGTTGCTGATTTATTGTTTTTTCCTAATCATAAGAAGGATCAGTGTTGCAAATGCAACTAGATAGGATCCTGCAACACCCATAGTTTTTTCCATTGTTGCAACCAGATTAAGCTCTAGAAGGTGGGCACTCTGAGGAATTAGCAGAACAAGCCATGGGAGAAAATGATTCTGCCCTCTTCTGTAAAGACTTGCAGCTCGGGAGCGCCAATCCATGGACCTCTTCACATGCACAATCTCAATCACAGCAGTACCTATAAGAGATATGAGCTTATATTAGTTGATGCAAATACACACTAGTTTCTATATTTTATTACCAAATGAAATTCTTTTACAAGTCCGAGAATAGCCCATATAAAATTTCTCTCCACTTTATCACTTATTATTCATCTATCCCCTTAGATTTAGAGTTATGATAAGATTCTTGACTTCTGCAACAACCTAAAATATAGATGTGAAGGCAAGTTTCTGTAATTCAGTTATCCTCCTCTATTGAGAGGTGTGATAAATCGTAAGATTCTTGACTTTTGGAATAACATAAAATATATACATGGACGTTCCTGTCCTAGAAAGAAGTCAGGTATTATTGGGCATCAACTGCAATTTCTTATGGACCGAGTGTCAAGTGATTCCCAATGGTCAAAATTTTGGCATTGTTGCCAGGGATAAGGTTCTAAGTCAAGGTGCCTATGTGATGGTTAAAGTGTCATTGTGGACATATTGTATGTGAAAAAGGATTTCAGCATTGTGGCAATTCACCAAAAAATTATGGTGTGTGTGTGTAACAAGTTCCTTAGGAGTAGGTTAAGACTTGGAAGATTAGGGTTTAGGAAATAGTAAAGGATTGCAATTCGTTCTGTTAGAACTATAAAAACTTCAAAAAACCCCAAAATTTGAATGTGTATATGAACATTGACCTTGGCCAAGCTCAGAAAAACAAAACCACATCTTAGACTCATTTGCACAAGTGCAAATATCGTGAGAGAAGCTACTGATTGCTTGTATCATGAAAGTTTCGAATGCTTGGAATAGCTTACACACCTAGAATTAGAGCTTGAAGATTTGTGAATGGGACCATTGAGGTGAGCTCTATGCACTAGTCATTTCAAATTTGCAAATATAGATGCATATTGGGAGAAATGATACCACCCGGCTGTCATGAGTGATGTTTTAGTTAAAAGGGGAATATTTTTTGTAATCCATGCACATAATGGAATAGAGGAGTGCATGAACATCACAAATATAAGTTCAGAATTTGACTAAAGTTACAAAAAATCCAAGTATCATGAATTGATTGAGTCAAGTATCGATGTCGAAAAGATTTCATCTCTCTACTCTATTGAAAGAAAAAGAAAGCTTGTTTCTTTAGAGTTTGTAACTCTATGATGACCATTTCCAGATAAAAAAACATTTGAGCTATTCTTATGTTGACTTTATCCTTCCAAGTTCAACTTGGTTGAGAAGAACTATGAGAATATTCTTTGAGATTTTCATATAAGAATGTGTAAAAAATGGTATATGTGAAAGCATACATACACCCATATTTTTGTGTGTCTGTGAGTTTCAATGTGGGTGATCATATATGTGTGTGTACCATGTGTATATATGTGTGCATCTACTCAAATTTACCTGTGTGAGTTTCAATGTGAGTGATCATATGTGTGTGCACCATGTGTATATATGATGTGTGCATCTACTCAAATTTACATGTGACTAATAGATACGTGTGCGTTACCTGTTTATATCTAAGTTCTGTGCATGTGAACCTAAGTTTGCTAAGTGTGAAACCATTATTTAAAAGTGAGATTAATAAATTAATTAGTAATTAAATAATTAAACAAAAACAAAAGAAATAAATACAAGAATGGAGAACATAAATAAAACAAAATAGAGTCTACGTGTGCATCTTAATTGCATGTGTACGTGTGAGCTAAGGTAAGCAAATGAGTGAGTGAACTTGTGTGTTATGTGTGTGAGTGTGCATGTTGCCTTCTTTTTTGACGTTTTCAGATAGGGGGACACTTCTGGAATGCTCTTTGGTCGGAGAGAGAGAGAGAGAGAGAGAGAGAGAGAGAGAGAGAGAGAGAGAGAGAGAGAGAGAGTTGAAGGAGGGAGAGGTCAGCTTTGACATGTCTAGAACGTTGTTGGACAGGTACATGAGGAGAGAAAAGGAGATCTAGCTACATTAGAAGGGGAATATGCATGCACAGATAATGGAGAAGGAAAAGGCAATGGCATAGAAGAGGAATCATGAATGTCAGCAAAAAGGAAGACAAAAATTGGCTCTATTTCAATTCACTGCAACATAAGAGTTTTCTGAGAGGCAATAGCTCAAGGGTGGAAAGCACCATGACATATGGCCACAAGAGATTGAATTTGTTTTAAATTCACTTAGACATAAGCCATTTGGAGCTACAGATTTTCTTGAACTTGTGAAGTGTGCAAAATCAATTGCTAGTCATCATCTTCTAGACACACATATAATCTAGAAGATAGTGATGGAACATAGACAATCTTGCAAGTTTCAATGAGTTTTTGCCATATTATATGTTCAAACATTTGAGAGAATCCTGATTATTTGAGTCGATAAAGTCTTTGATTGGATAGAATCAATTGTATTTAGGCTTTTATTTTCCAAGTGCATAAAATTTTCACTTCCATGTTGAACCTCTTCTCCAAGCCGAGGTATTTGTTGGTTCAAGTTCTTTCAATTTCTTGCATATACATCTTTTGCACATCGAAAATCATATAAAATTCATTCAATTGTTTCAACTTTGCTTTACATATTTGCATCTAGAAAAGCACAAATATTCACTATCTTTAAAGCTTCCTGCATACTTGCATTTTCAAAGTTTGCATATTTAGCTTGGAAAACACATCAAAACACCAAAAGATTTTTTTTCCCAAACTTTGCATCCCATTTTTACATTCCCAAAACATTCAAAAAACTTGCACAAAAAGATGTTTTTTATTGAACGAACCTTACGTTGGCACAATATAACATAAGTGATTTTATTGCACATCAAAAGGAGAAATTGCAATTTGAAATTGAAGATATAATCAATAAGGTCAAGACTCAAACTAAATTTGAATATCAACATAATATGGAAGACTTGTTTAAGAAAATGACTACTAAAAACCAATGGCAAAAAGTAGTTGAAACCATTCTTAGGTAAAAGCTGAAATTCACAGGAGTGAATGTGACAAAATATCCAGATGTTTATGAGGAGTAAGATAAACTTCATGGCTTTCCTGGAAACAAATTGATTCCTTATTTGGAAAGATTTTCAATTGGATTTGTGGTTGCTAAACTTGAAGCACATGAGAATTTGGCTTGGGATGAGTTTAAGAAACAACTACACAAAGAATTCTACATTGAAGACTTTAGTCAACACAGTAGAGAGGGATTTCTGAGATGGGTAAACTCACCTAAACCTCAAACACCCATTACTCAACTCCATAGTGAATTCATGAAAATATTTTCTCAACTCCCAAAGGTGGATAGGACTGCTCTCCCACTTGACATTGTTGTCAATTTCTTTAAAATGTCGAGTCCAAATATAAGGGTAAAAGCAGAGAGAAGACTTGAGGAACTAGGGAAAAGATATGGTTTGAGTGATGATTGGGCTATTGTGAGGAGGGTAGTTGAAGTTGTTGCTCACATGAAACAAAGGCAACCAATGCTTTATGAGCAAACATCTAATCCTCACTCTAAAATCCCAAACTTGAATGAACCTAGAGAGACATATGCAACTCGAAAGTTTAATGTAGCATCCTCATCTAGAATGCTTGTTGAGCTTCAACTTAGAAATCCTTTGTATTTAAATTTGAAAATGTTATGATGATACATGTTGCAGTTTGAGGTCTGCAAAAGCACTTGAATAGCACAAGGAAGAAGAAGAAGAAGCTTGGAGCACACAGAATACTGAATGTATTACCAAGAGAATGTCCAAAGATAAGTGATCCATTAGGGTTATAGGCATATATAGAAGCCAAGGGAAAAAACCTCCTAAAGAGGGAAACAATTGCCCTAGTGGTCCTAGTATGTTCACACATATCACTACCTAAATATACCAACAAATCCCCCTTGGGAGTGATGCGCTGAACAAGGGGCTAGCACTCATGTATAAGGAAGTGCCAAGCTATGTGGAATCAATCCACAAAAGGAAATAAGTCCAAAGCTTTGCGAAAAGCTTCAAACTACTCCCTAGGTAGAGCCTTTTGTGATAAGGTCTACAATGTTCTCTTGTGTGGGCACATATGCCAAACTGATCTCTCCAGTAGAGAACCTATCCATGACATAATGATAGTGCACCTCAATGTGCTTAGTGCGAGCATGGAACACAGGGTTCTTTGCAACTTCCAATGCACTCTGGCTTTTAGTGAAGATGGTGGTGGCAGAAGATTGACCAGCACCCAAATCAGCCATTAGGCGTATGAGCCACACACACACTCAACAAATGCTGTGAAAGCTTCTCTATACTCAGCCTCACAACTAGAAGTGGCCATAGTAGGCTGCTTCTTGCTCAACTAGGATATGCATGAGCTACCAAGCATGAAGCAAAAACCACTGATGGACACATGTGTGTCATAGCAACTAGCCTAGTGAGAGTAAAAAAAAGCATGTAAATCTGGCAATAGTGATCCCCCCTTGGGATAAAAAAATCCACCTAGTCAGGTACCACTCAAGTAGTGAAACATGCACTTAACCGCCTGCCAATGCTTGACACCTCGGCAGTGCATAAACCTACTCATCTATGAGACAACAAACTATATATCTGGCCAAGTAATGCATTAGTAAATCAAGCATCCAACATCCTACTTATAGAGGAGAGTATCAAATGCATCTCCAACATCATGAAGACTCAATCAAAAACCTGTTTCAATAGGAGTGGCAAACTACAATAATGTGTCAATATATTTTATTTGACATAAACCTTCCATCATCAACTTACATAAACTGAATGCCCAAATAATGATGTAAATGCCCAAATCTAACATCTCAAATGAGACACGCAAATCAACCTTAAAATCAGCAGTATGTTTCTCATGAGGACTAGTGAGCAGCATGTCATCAACATAGACAACAATGATTTGAAGCACATCATTTGCACACTTAACATATAATTTGCTCTCAGTTGCACTATTCTCAAAACCATGTGCAATTAGGTAGGCATGTATCTTTTCATACCAAGCACGTGGTGCTTGCTTCAAACCATATAATGCCTTTTTCAACCTGCACACTTTGTTTTAATACCATTTCTGCACAAAACAATGGGGCTAAAAAACATATACTTCTTCACAAGTCACAATTCAGCCATGATGAGCTACAAGTGCATAGAAGCTATGAATAGTAGTCATTTGGCAATGTATACCCTTCAGCTTGTATACCCACTTAGTTTCAATGGCCTTCTTGCCATGAGACAAGTCACATAAAGACTAGGTACCATTTTTCATAATAATATGATATTTTGATTGCATAGAAACCATCACATTTTTTGAATTTTGTTGTTCATCAAACAAAAGAAGCTTATTCTCATCACTAAGACTAGAGGCAGCCATAACATAGCAATGTGATGCAAGAGAAGCACTATGAGATCCTGAATAAGTATGATATGATAGAGATGCATCTAATTTGCTATCTCGCAAAGTCTACACCAGCCATTTAGGCATAATTTTTACCTCCTCTATATCAATTCTCATCAACAAGTGCAGCATGTAAATATGCATTAGAAATGGAATGATTTTCATCATCACGTTGTCAAGGGGTGTGATTGGAGACCATCTGCGGTTCAAAACTGAACTTCCTATGACCTCATAATGTGCCTACATGCAGGGTGTTTATAGCGTACTTTAGGAGCTAAGATGTCTTTGAGTGTTGTGGAAGTGGTTATCTATGATCCAATGGCCTATTCTAAACTATCACCATAAGATTGTGTTCTACTTCCTCTTCTTTTACTTCGTTAGCAGCTATGTTCTGTTTACGTTGAGTGGTGGTGGTAATAACACTTCAAAAATGAAAGCTATAGAATTTGTATTTTCGTTCACAAACTCTACGCACAGACTCGTTCCTAGACCCAGTACTCGTAGACTCATTCAAAGGCTCAGTAGACATCAGAGATATAGAATAATGAAAATTACCAATTGATTAATGAATAATTCTAAACTATTTTCTTGTTATGTTTCTTGCTAAAGCTAATGAATGAAAACTATTTCTCAAATACAATTATAAGTATGAATGCCAAGATAACTTTTCAAAGTCCTAATATAAATGTAAACTAAAATGTAAGTAATAGTGGAAGAAATGAAGCATCTCCATTCTTCTAATTTTAGTTGCTTGTAAAGGCTCGTCATTGTTCTTCGATGCTCTTCAATATTTGTCAATATTCAACTACAAAAGATATTAGGAAAAAGTATAAGTACATTTTATAAAACATAAAACACACTTATTACTTTCAACTCTTAGCATATATGTGTATGCACATACATTCAATTTGTCATGCATACATGTAACATGCTCATGCATTCTCATTCATGCTAACTTACTCTCATATATGCATGCTAACATGTCATATGCCCACTCACATGTATGCACATGCAACATGCTTACATTTACATCACTTCATAATCATACATATTTTAGCTCTTATATGCATGCTCATTCACTGTCACATACTTCTAATACACTTACATTCATGCTTACCATGCATTTGTGCACATGCTTATACACATGCATGCTCATATTCATACATACACTTATGTATACATACATCTATGCACATGCACTTTTCATTATGCATACATATTAATATCACACATGCATACTCATGCACACATGCATACTCATATTCATACATGCACGTATGTATACATACATCTATGTACATGCACTTTTCATCAGGCATACATGCATTTCTCATGCACATGCTTATATATACTCATGTATATATGCATACCATATGCATGTGTAGTCATATAACTAAAAGTATAAACATAGTTACTAATTATAAATTTAATTAACTATAAAATAACTTAATTAACTGAAATAAATTAATGAATACTCTCCCTCTCCCTGTCTCTTTCTCTCTCTCTCTCTCTTTTCCAATTTCTCTCCCTCTTTTCTGATCTCTCTCTCTCCCTCTTTTCCGATCTCTCTCTCTCTCTCTGTGACCAGCGATCTGGCATCTCTCTGTCCCGCGTGTCAGCAACAGCCCCATCTGAATCATGATCTGCTTGTCAGAATACTCTCTCTCTCTCTATCTATCTATCTATCTCTTTCTCTGCCTGTGAAGAACGTGCCATCAAAACTGTCGTCTCCCTCTCTCTCTCTCACTCTCTCTCTCTCTCTCCCCTCTCTCTCTCTATGTCTTTGCGTGCGAGCAACAGCAATCGATTTCTCTAGGTCTTTGGTTTTATAACAACGTCGATTAGGAGCATGTCTCTTGGACTTCTCTCTACAGCGCTCTACCACGTTCAGCACTGCCGGGAGAGGGTGGAGAAGAAGACTCTTCACTCTCTCTCTATCTCTCTCTCTTTGCGACTAGCAATCTGCCATCTCTCTGTCCCGTGCGTCAGCAGCAGGCCCATTCACATCATGATCTGCTTGTCAGAATACTCTTTCTCTCTCACCTGCAAAAGAAGACATTAGGAAAAAATATCACTAAACATTACATATATATATATATATATATATATATATATATATATATATATATATATATATATATATACTTACGCACGCATGCATTCATTTAGTTAACACATATCATGCACTCTATTAATTAACTAACTCACACCACTCATGCACACGTAAAATTAGACTTACTCTAACTTTCACTTTAACCCACACACGTATAATGCATTTTTTTATTTATACTTTAAATGTTAATGAATTAGATAATATTTTTATTTAATACATAATCTAAATCATACATTAAGTAATTTTTAAGTGTAGGTTAAATATATTTTAATTTATTGATTAACACACATATACACATAGTTATTTAGCTTGGAAAAAACATCAAAACACCAAAAGATTTTTTTTCCCAAACTTTGCATCCCATTTTTACATTCCCAAAACATTCAAAAAACTTGCGCAAATAGATGTTTTTATTGAACGAACCTTACGGTGGCACAAGATAACATAAGTGATTTTATTGCACATCAAAAAGAGAAATTGCAATTTGAAATTGAAGATATAATCAATAAGGTCAAGACAAACTAAAATTGAATATCAACATAAGATGGAAGACTTCTTTAAGAAAACGATTACTAAAAATCAATGGCAAAAAGTAGTTGAAACCATTCTTAGGGAAAATTTGAAATTCATAGGAGTGAATGTGACAAAATATCCAGATGTTTATGAGGAGTAAGATAAACTTCATGGCTTGCCGGAAAACAAAATTGAAATCCTTTGTAATAAAACCATGATGAGCTACAAGTGCATAGAAACTATGAACAATAGTCATTCGGCATGTAGGAGCAAAGGTATCATCAAAATTAATGCCTCTTTCTTGAGCATACCCTTTGCAACAAGCCTAGCCTTAACCCCACTTACCCACCCAACAAAGGAATGATAGTCCTAGCTCCTGGGGGGGAGGGAGGGGAGAAAAGCCATGCAGGCGATCGATAACTCCATCAGATAGTATCATCTTGAGAGCTAAATAAGGGGCCTTTTTTCCATAGGTGAAGAAAAGCAATCCATCATCAAATTATGCCATGTAAATCTCCCTTGAGATGATCCAGTTACCCTCATAGACTATGGATGAGCTCAAGCCAAAAGTCCCAAACAATCGTGACCAAAGGGATCATACACTATTGTTGGAGGGCAGAGCGATCAGGGTCGGATCAGGCCCTCATGTGTGCATGCATGTGTGCATCACATCACTCCTATCTGGCCGACTGGTTTTGCGTGTTGAGTGCCTCTTCTTGGAGAAGGGTAAGACTCGGGGGCTCGTCACGGGTCGAAAGAGAGAAAGTAATTAATTACACATTTCAAGTGCATATGACATGGAATAGAAAAAATGGGTCGTCGCAAAAAATACACGTGAATGCAAAAAGAGATGACTCAAAACCGTAGTCATCAACACAAAGACTAAGTCAAATGTATACGATGAGCTAATACATCATGTTTGATCATGACATAATCGATCAAAATATCAGTATACAAAGGTGAATGTGATGATACAATGCTAAAGTGAGTGATTCGCTACATTCTAGATGTAAAATGACAAACTTCAATCTTCTGAGTGCCCGCTAGATATGCACAACTTATTGTTGTTGTACCACAGAAATGAATGTTCAATGATAATTAACTTCGAATAGGAATTACAAAAGCTCGCAAGTTATACAAAAGATAAAAATTACTTTCTGAAATAATTTCTTATGGATTGAACATGTAATTATTGAAAGTACTCATCTCAACACTACCATTTCGTGAATGTTTCTCCCTAAATAATCACCAATTGTAAATTCACTACTTCGCACAACATTATTCAGTATCCATATATTGATCGAAAACCTTGAGCTATTTGCCTCTTTATGTAATGCAAAAGCTAAACTCCAATTGTAATTTTCTCAATGTTGAACATGCATTCCATCATAGTTGCATTTCTTTACTCTCTCTCTTCCTCTCTCAACACAACATGCAACCAAAATCAAAACTTGAGTGAGCGATTCACGTAAGGATACATCTGGGTGTGCACAAATATCATAGAGAGGAGATGTGAGGGTAGAGAGATTAGGCCTCTCTCTCTCTCTCACATATACACAAAGTCGTCATTGATACAACAACTAAGCAACTTTACAAGTTTCTTGCGATGTAAAGAAGAAGAGAGGTGAGGGAAGAGAGATAGAAGCCTCTCTCTCTCTCCTTCTCTATTGGCATGGTAGCGAGAGATCATGAGTTTGAGAGTTAGGGTCATAGAGAGAAACAACAATGTATTCATAAAGCATGAACAAGAAAAGGCAAGAAGGAGTACCTGAAAAAGATCATGGGAAAAATCAAATGAGCATTGGGCATGTACTTATAGTTTTTCTATAAGTTCTCTCTCTAGAACTATAGAATCTTCTAACGTTCTCCTTTCTATTCTAAGCTGCTTTTTATTCTATTCTAATTTCAAAAACCTTCTTTTTATTCTTTTTCTATTTTTAGAGAATCAAATCTTTCTTTTGTATTTTTTATTTTTCTTTTCATTTTTATTTCTCTTTTTATTTTTCTAATTTTTATTTTTCATTTTTGTTTTATTAAGGTTTTTATTTTGGTGTCACACCTATATACAAAAAGAATTAATTAAAACTAAGGGTTAGAGTTAGGATAAATTAAGATTTCAAGGTCCCAACCTAGGGTTTTTATTCAACAAAAATTAGGGTTTCACTTAACTAGGTTAATCCACCTCAATAAATGGGTTTATTTACACAATGGGTTTAAAACCCAAGGTTTCTAAAGGTTTAAAGTAGGTTTCCATGGGTTAGAAGATAGTTTTCAAGGGTTTAGGGTTAGGTTTTCTAGGGCTTTTGGGTTTTTCTAAGGGTGAAATTAACACAATTTCTCAACGATTATATAATTACATGGGTTTCTAGAGTTCATCAGAGTATGCACATGGTAGATTAAATGGTTTTAAGCCAAAATGCAACAATATTTTAAGGGTTAATAGACTTTTTACAAGGAATTATACAAGTTTAAAGGGTCATGCTAGGTCAAAACACACATGAAAGTACAAAGGAAAGCCTTTTGTCACATATTCAATCAAAACAATCAGATATTTGAACTACTTTTCAAGTCAATCCATCTTCCTGCAGTCAAAACATCAAATCTCTATCAAAAAAATAAAGAAACAATTTTGAAAAAAATTCTTGGCACATAATCCCCATAAGATTTCATCTCGACATCTCTCAAAGACACGTCAACATCTTGCTCTCCAAATAAACCACAGGGCAACACTATTGATCAACTCCTAGTAGGGTTCATCGTTGCTACTCCACTTGGAGATGTTAAGATCATGAGTGGTGGAAATCCATGCAGAGAAAATCGATAGAATAGTATTATTAGCCAAGTTCTCATAGCTGAGAGCCCGAACAATAAGCAAGTCCCAAGAAACTAGGCCCCAAGATGATCTGATGACCCTCCCTCCAAGTCAAAAGCCTCACGATACGAAGCCAGATTGATATCAAACTCAACATGTGATGATTGAGGATGACACATATAACTTTTTCATTTCTCTAACATGTATATTGGTCATGCTAGTATATGTTAGGGATATTTTAGTTCTATAAAGAGTGATGGATTTTTTTTTTCTTGCCAACTCACTCATTTGTGGACATTAGCATTTTCCTTATGTACTATTCTTTATATATTGCGCTACTTGTATTGTTGTAAAAGATCATTCTCATATATTCTCTTTATGTAATAGAAGAAGAAAAAGAGGATCATTCTTCCTTGCCTCAATCTGTGTGTGCTCCTTTCTTTGTGTGTGAGAGTGTGTGAGAGATCTCTTCCTTATCTCCTTTCTCTTGACATGGTATCAGAGCCAGTTTGGCTATAGAAAGCTCATGGAGAAGGCTGATAGTGAAGAGTACATGAGAAAGCATGGAGAATGTGCGCTTCACAAATGATCTTAGATTGCAATGAAATTTTGTGTGAAGGTAGAAGGCATCAAAATATTTTTGAGATTTATCCCTTTAGGGTCTCGTGTTTTGCTTAGATTTCAGTATCCAAGCCATGTCAACATCCATTTGGAGCCTACAAGGTGGGATCCATGGAGAAAACATATTGGTTTGCAAAACTCTAACTTGTGTTTTCTTTGACAAAACTCAAATATTCCACATCGAGAATTTTAAGTAATTCCATGTATTGTTGATACACAAAAATTGTGTTTTTCTTAGATCAAATTGTCATGTCATAATGTGACACTTTTCAAGCAGAGGTACTGCTTTTAGTGTTGGACAAGAACAACTTTCATGCTTGAAGATTCAGAATGAAAAATTTCTTGATGGGAAAAGGCTACTAGAACTACATTGAAGGAGAGAATGAAAACTCTCCATAGTTATCAGGGAGGAATGGAATCAAGGAGCATGGAAGGCAATGTATTGGTTGTCTCTTAGCATATAGGATGCATGATCGGGCACGTACAAGATGCCAAAACTCCGAAAGAGGCTTGGAACGATTTGGTCACATTGTATGAAACCAATACAAAGGCATGAAAATTGCAACTCAAGAATAAGTTGCATACACTAGAGAAAAAGAGCATGTCAATAAGTGACTACACTCTTAAAATCAAAAGCATATGTGAGTCTCTTGCATCTATTGGCATCAATGTAGATGATGATAAGGTGGAAGTTTGCCTTTGTGGTTTAGGAATAGAATATAAGCAGTTCAAAACTTCTATTCATACCAAGGAAAAAATTCTAAATTTTGTTGATTTGGTGTCCATGTTATACTTTATGGAATATTGGAATGAAGATTTAATGCCTTGAGGATTTTAATGTGTTTTGTGTTTTGATTTAGCAGGTGAAGATCCATGAGGGTGTGAACGTGCATGGATTTATTCAAATATTTTTGGAGATATTAGAAGAGTATTTTTAGAAAATAAGTTATTTTTTGAAGATAGTTATTTTTAGCTATTTTTGTAAATAAAGAAAACGCACGTTATTTAAAGTGTGGCCCTCATGTATCTTCAGTTCAAGACATAATATGAATTACCTATAAATACACATGCTCTAATAGAGTTGTCCATCAAAGTATGTGGGGGGAGATTGTACCCAATCTGGTGTCATCTCTTGTCTCTTTCTATCTCTGAGTACTTTTGTGTGATTACATTTCTGTACTATCCTCTGTGTACGTGCATCTGGGGGATTCAATCGTCAACAGTCCATGCTAATAATTGAAGAAAAGAATCTTGGTGAGGACTTAAACTCCCAAGGAAGACCTTATTCTCAATAAGTATTCTACTCTGGTAGATGAAGAGGTAGAGGTAGAGGCTTTAGAACTAGAAGATGAAACAGTAACCAATAGCAAGGTCAATAACAAAATCATGCAAGAGGTACAAGACAGTTTTGAGGCAGAGCAAGCCAAAGAGGCCATAGAAATTTCCAAAGAAATGATTCAAGTAATGACTGTAAAGGATGTTTGAATTGCGGTAAACCTAGTGTTGACACTCAAGGTCAAGCACAAGGCACAGGAATGCATCAAAGAAGTGTAAACAAAAGAAAAGGGAGCACGTAGGGAGCTCCAAGAAGTATATGTCAAATTTTTAGAAGAAATCCCTATAAAAACAGTGATTTTGATCACTAAAAACCATTGTAAATATCATTTCACATTTTTGCAACTCCATTATTCAAGCCAATGAGTCCTCAAGCTTGAGGAATACCAGGAGTATCTACCTACCAATTTTCATCATTTTTAAACTCTGTTTGAGCCCTCAAATAAGACCTGGCACCTAATTTTCAATTAGGCCGGACACTAGGTCTAGACAGGGCCTAAACTAGTAAAAAAAACTACAAAAAGAGCTAGAGAGCTCAATTTTGGGGGGGAGTGAGTTGGAGGTTATCTTATTAGATATTGAAGCTTTTCTAAGAGAGTTCTTTTGCAATAGAAAGCATTCCATTGTTCCTCTCTTTGTTCTTGCCTTGTGAGCGCATGTCTGTATGTGTGTGCATGCTTGTGTGCTTCTCAGTCATGCACTTGTGCCTTGACTTTGTGAGGTCATCATACCAGTCCTCACATCTCCTCGGATTAACACTTATGAGGTGGATCTCCTCACATTGGTGCTTGCCATTGTGCTAGAGTGACACCAAATTTGGCATCATTATCGGGGAGAGAGCTTTGAGGATGAGCATCTAATGGTAAGACCTAGGGTTGCGACCTTCTAATTATTTTCTCCACCTTCATCATCATTATCATCACCTCTTCCCCCACCTTCATCTTTGCAAAAAAATTTTGTTTTTGACTATGTATTCTCTATTTTCACCTCCTTTTTCTTTCATGGTTTTTCGAGCATCTTACACTGAGTTCAGAGCTAAAACTTATAAGAAATACGCTTGAAGGTGAGCTTCATGCCCCCATTACACCAGAAATCTGATTCACCAATCATGTGGTGTGAAACAACCTACGATAGGTATCGTGAGTGCGGTATTGTGAAATTGCATATATATTTTTCTTCCACATGCATATAACAGAGACAAGGAGGGCACAAGGTGCACATACCCACATAAATTTTTGATTTTGGACTTCTCTAAGCCCAAGTGTCGTGACCAGTTGAGTTCAGGTATCGTGATACGAGAATTCCCATGTGTCACGATACTTTGCAGGTATCATGTATCACCAATACGTCATACTCCCCATGTATCACTGATACTTCACATGTCATGTATTGCCGGGTTGAGTATCATGACCATCCGACATCATGTATCACCAATACTTCACAGGTATCATCTATCCTGATCGATTCCAAGTATCATGTATTGAGTATTGTCTGTTCCATAGCTTCTCTTCTTTTGGACGAGGCTCAAAACAGCTCCCGTAGCCATCGCCATGACACAGAGATTCGACTTCTTTTTTCTTCACCGCCCAACCACATCCGAGCGCCCTCTTCTCTTCTACATTATGAGTTACCTTCTAAAAGGCTGTCATGAGAGTCCTAATAGACTCTCCTCTCAAGTGCTCTACCAAGTGGGGCAAGATTCCTCCAATGATGCCATCTCACTTAAGAACTTGTGCATCCATGATGTCATATTTCCTTCCCCTTGAAAGCATTTTCGCCCTCGAAAATGTAGATGAAATGTTTGTAATGGTGGAAGAAAGTGCTCGAACTCCCCTGAACCCTATGTACTCTATGTACATGGTCATCTCTGTGTATGCTATTTCCCCATATCCTTCCCCTTAAGAAGTCTCATATGAGATCATCTCAAAGGTGGGAAACCGTTTGAGTGGTGTCTACTATCTCCCATATACACTCAACTTCCAGACTATCACTCCCATAACATATAACATCTTCAGAATGACCTAAGTCCATATGATGTATCCTCTATGGAGTAATAGTATGAGAAGCAAGTGTAAAGTGCCAAGCTTATAGGCTTGACCGTACCATAGTGGAGATAATAAACTATACAATGCTCTAAAGTATAGAACAAAGTCCCATAAAAAGTGACTTCAAACCCATCTAGGAGTGAATGATAGATTGCCCGCATACCACTCTAGGTCTTGCTAACCTTGAGTGTAATCACAAGTAATAGTTTAACCTAACTACCTTGTGAACTATGAAAATCCATCATCTAGCTCATGGTAGTAAAATGCAATCTCTACATTTCACCAACCAAGAAGTATGTGGTTTTTCATCCATTACCTTTAGACTAAGTTCTATTGGAAGAGAATCTATTGGCACTTGTGCAAACACTAAAATATTCTCTTCCCTGTAGTTTGCCATATGAATGCAAAAGCATTCCCTTTGAGATTCAGATAATCCCTAAGTACCCATTCTCCTAATTGATGCTCACACATCATCCTCATGATGAAGCATCAACTAAGATTTTGGTACCGCAATAGGTTAGATACATCCCTATCTCCTAGAAATGCTAAAGAGAGGAGTAATAACTCTACTTCTAGACTCACTAATGTCAATAACTAGATTATCTCATCTAGTCAAGGACCATCACTGGAAATAAACAAACTACTTCTCTCTAGAGTCTCTATGTGGAACTCGATCGAACTAGTATGATTACCTGATCTTCATCTTGTCTTTGATAGAAGAGTGCCACTTCTATCTAGACAACCAAATTGAGAAAGTGAAACTCTCTCCATGTCTCTCTCTGTAATCCTTTCAAAGAAAAAGGGCCATGGTAGTGGAATCTATTCCACTTTCCCTTTCCCTTTGAAAAAAGGTTCATTTGAATTCAATTGCTCTACTCATCCATAATTGAGAACATGCACACGAACTGAACCATCTTTTGGAAATGAGGAACGTTGTATTTTGCCCAAAATATAGCCTTCACAAATATGTTTTCCAGGTGCCTCAAGTTTGGGCAAAGAGGACACCATTTCAGATTTCTACAGGCATAGCAAACTAGCAAAATATAGATGACCAAAGCATGCATGCCAAAGCTTTGCATCTGACATAGCCTGAGAATCATGTACTGCACATGCCGAATCATTTAGAGATCTTTCATAGTCTATGAGCTTATACAACCCATGACATAAAATGCCAGAAGAAATAATCACATCGCCATTTAACACATCATGAACTATACACCTGTCATCAACAAATTTCACAACCAAGCCAATCTTGGCTAATGCAGAAACTGATAATAGGTTCTTCTTGATCCCTGGCACAAATAAAGCATCTGAAAAAGTGAAAGAACTACCATCAGCAGTAGTCAAAATGATCTTACCAACTCCCATAATAGGATAAGAGGAGTTGTTGGCGCATGTAACAGTATTCCCTGTAGGGGCAGGCTCGAGTGAAGAGAAGAAACTTTGTTGCGAGGTAATATGTTTGGTCACCCCACTTTCAAAATACCAAACATCTGAGTCTACTGTAGACATGCAGTGCTCATGAGAAGATGGGTCAAAACTCCAGACAGTAGTAAATACCCATTCTTCTTCCTCCACAAGATTAGCAGACTCTGTTTTTGGTGTAGAGGCCTTTGCAACAACCATTCCAGCCTCTTTCTTCTTTGCCTCTTTAGCAGCCAGTTTTGGACAGTTCTTTATGATATGATCACTCCCTTTATAGTACTTGCAAAACAATTTCTGCTTTTTTGATTTCTTCTCATCTTTATCTTTCTTCTTCGAATGTACAACATTTGTAGATTTCTGCTTACTAGTTGAAGAGCTCCATTTTCCTTTGCTCTTCTGACTAGCTAGGAAAGCTTGATCTGCAACATGCATAATGGACCTGGTCTGCCTGGACTGATCTTCTTGCAACAGAACAGAGACTAACTCCTCAAATGACAAGGCATTTGGATTGCCTTTCATCATTAACCAAAGAGTAGAAGCAAAACTCTGATAGGAATCAGGAAGACCATTCAAAATGGTCTGCACAAGTGAGCTATCTAGTATAACCTCATCAGTGTTGGATGTGATGATTGGATGCACTCAGGAAATTAGTTAGTGCTGCAAAACCTACTTCACACCTGCCCTCCTTTGACTCCAGATATGCTTAGTAGGCTCCTTGAGCTTTCAAATGACACCAAAATATGCTATATGTACTTTGGAAAAGGTTTGAGTAATGACTTGATCAAAACAGACTACTTTGTAAATCACAAGGCTTGAACACTTTCTATTTTGGTCTTGATACCTGCTCAGTGTTATGCTCAGTGTGACCAGTGTGGTTACAATTAGCAAAATTCCTTCTAGAGATATTCTATTAGCTTAGTTAGCTTCCATTTTCAAGTGGAATGAAAGGAAATGATAAACTACACTCAGAGAAATCACTTTAGCAAAATAAGGTGTACCCCCAATTTTTTAGGAGACTTAGAGTCACAGACCAGTGAGCACCCCGACTGAGATTTCTCTGTGATGGTAGATCCAATGGCCTTGAAATTTTTTAGGTGTATAGTAGACTTTGACTTGAATCCAATGCACTTTGAATCATCCAATTTGGTTCAGTAGATCTTGAGATATGCCATGTTGAAGTTGACAGAGTTGAAGGTAGTCACTCAGAGAAACCAGAAATTGTAAATGTAAGTATATTGATTAAATCTAATGATTGTACATTCCCATTGGCATAGAATGTGATGCTCAATGGTACTCAGAGGTGTAGGCTATGGTTTAGCTCACACACACTCAAAGATTGACTCAGAATTGCCTCGGGAGGAGTGAAGGATACCCGTGACTTTTTCCTTGTACTTTTTATAGGAGTTGAATGAAATTTTGAATTTCAAATTCTAAGTTAATCTCCTAGAATCATGTACCTAAAAGTGAATGAGATATTCTCTCAATCATTCATCTACTTTTCCACGACTTCCTCAAGTAGGTGAGTTTACAAGAGTGATTAAAGTCATATAGACTTTTACATAGGATAAAAGGTAATAACCAATTAAGCATTGGTTCCTATGATCATTGTTCCATGTGAATATATCCTTCAAGGGTTCAAGCTTTATGTGTGGTCTTCAAGTTTGATAACCAAGCCAAGTCTTCCAAAGATTCCAATGTTCCAAGCCAATGTGTGAAGGCTTGATATGCACCAACAGCTCCCCCTCAAGCCAAACACTTTGGCTCTAGTCTTCATCTCTAGTCTTCAATTATTTCTTGCAATCCAATCATGGATTTAAACCTGCATAGCTTGCTTCCATCCAGAGATTTAGTAAGCAAATCTGCACATTGTATATTAGTAGACACATATGACAATTGAATTTCTTTGCTAAGTAACTTCTCCCTCACATAGTGGTAGTGAACCTCTATGTGTTTGGTTCTGGCATGATAAATTGGATTAGCTGCAAGGTGAAGAGAACTTGTGTTATCCCCAAATATGATTGGTGGCCTTGTGTATAGGCCCAATTCTGAATATAAAAGCTTCAACCATATGGCTTCTTGAGTGGCATTGGCTAGCCCTCTATATTCTGCCTCAGTAGATGACAAAGCTACTGTAGGTTGTTTCTTGGATGACCAAGAAATTGGTTTATCACCTGCAAAACATATGTAACCAGATGTGCTTCTCCTGTCATCCTTGCAACCTGCCCAATCTGCATCTGAATATACCTTAATATCAATGTCTGATGAATATGGAAAGTACAAACCATGATTTTGTGTTCCCTTTAGGTACTTTACTATCTTCTTTGCTGCCTCCAAATGAGGTACTCTTGGTTTGTGCATAAATTGGCTAAGTACACTAACACCATATGATATATCAATCCTGGTTAAGGTAGCATAATTAAGACTACCTACCATACTTTGGTAACCTGTAATATCTTGGAGTTCTTCCCCTTCATGAGCACTGAGTTTGCGGTTGACCTCCATAGGAGTGTTTGAGATTTTAGCTTCCTGCAAATTAAACTTCTTGACCATGTCCTGAATGTACTTCTTCTGAGTAATAAAGATACCTGAATTTGTATACACCAATTCAAGTCCTAGGAAGTACTTTAATAATCCAAGATCATTTATCTTGAATTCCTTCATCATCTGTCCTTTGATGTGTCTTATTCCCTGAACATCATTTCCTGTAATAATGATGTCATCAACATAGACACACAAATATATTACCTCTGTATTGTTCCTTTTGATAAACAATGAAGTATCTGCTTTACTCATTATGAATCCTTGGTCTAGGAGGTAGGTTGTCAACCTGTAATTCCATGCTCTAGGTGCCTGCTTCAATCCATACAGAGCCTTCTTCAATTTACAAACATGATTTACCTTATTGGAATCTTCATAGCCAGGTGGTTGTGACATGTAGACTTCTTCAGATATCCATCCATTCAAGAATGCATTCTTCACATCCAATTGGTACATGTTCCAATTCTTGGATGCAGCTACACTCACCATAACTCTGATAGTTGGCATCTTGGCCACAGGAGAAAATGTCTCCTCATAATCAATGCCTTGGGTTTGTGCAAAACCCTTGGCTACCAACCTAGCTTTATACCTGTTTATTGTACCATCTGAGTTCCTCTTGAGTTTGTAGATCCATCTGGATCCTATCACCTTCATGGAGTCTTTCTTGGGTACCAAGTCCCAAGTATCACTCTCCTTGAGAGCCTCCATTTCTTCATCCATTGCTTCCTTCCATTCTGGTTTAGTAATTGCTTCTTCAAATGTACCTGGTTCTTCATTCAAGAGATCCTTTGCAAGATATACAGAGTGCTTGGTTACAAGTGAAGTATCATACCCATACCTGATAGGCTTTTTCTTTTCTCTCTGAGATCTCCTCATAGCTTGAGTTGAGGATTCTGGATTATCTTCTAGTTGCTTCATCTTCATCTTCCCTTTGGATTTCCAAGCCTTGAACTCTTCAATGTTGATGGTGTCTTCATCATCTGAGCTTGTGTCTTCTTTCTGAATTGGTTCTTGCCTGATAAGTTTGGGAAAGTCTTCTTCCATGTCATAAGGTAGACTAACCTTCTTGCATTCATTTTCATACCATGAATCATTCTCATCAAAGATGACATCTCTGCTTACCTTGAAGCCTTTGTTTGAGGGGTTATAGAACCTGTATCCCTTCTGATTTAAATCATAACCAATGAAGATACACTTTTCAGCTTTAGGGTCTAGCTTTCCCCTTACCTGTGAGGGAATATGCACATATGCAACACAACCAAAGATTTTGCAATGATCCAGAGATGGTCTCTTACCATGCCAAGCCTCATAGGGTGTCATCCCATCAAGTGTCTTTGATGGCAACCTGTTAATTAAATATGTGGCAGTAGATACACTCTCTGCCCAAAGATAATTTGGCAATTTCTTTTCATTTAGCATAGACCTAGCTGTCTCTACAATGAGTCTATTCCTCCTTTCTGCAACCCCATTTTGTTCAGATGAGTACCTTGTAGTAATCTCCCTCTTGATGCCTCTTTCCTGCAAGAAATCTTCAAAGTCATTGGAGAAGTATTCTCCACCACCATCTGACCTTAGCTTCTTCAAATGTCTACCTGTTTGATTTTCAACTAGTGCAAGATATTTTTTGAAACAATTAAATACTTCATCTTTATGTTTCATGTAGTACAAGACAGTCCATCTGCTATAGTCATCAATGAAGGACACATAGTACCTTGATCCAGATATGGATGGCTCCTTGCTAGGTCCCCAAACATCTGTATGTACCAATTCCAGATAATCTTCATGCATAAAACCTTTCTTGGTATAGGGCAACCTGTGTGACTTACCAAATTGACAAGCCCCACACTTGTATATCATGTGTTGCTTGGATACATTAGGTATCCCAAGCACACATTGATCCCTACTCATTTGCTTTAAGGTCCTCTCTCCAATGTGACCTAATCTTTTGTGCCAAATCTCCAATTCTGATAGTGTTTGATCCTTATAGTTGTACAAAGCAATACTCTTAGTGTCTTCAAGTTCAAAGGTAAACAATCTACCTGATTTTTCTCCCTTGGCTATCCTTCTGAATCCATGTCTTGGATCCTCCACATATGCACCATGTTGAGTGAACCTGACCTGTAGACCTTTTTCCACAATCTGACCTACACTCATTAGGTTCTTGGTGATTGTTGGAACATACAACACTGCTCAATAAATTCTGATTACCATCACTAGTTTTGACATTGCCTACTTTAACAACTGAATGTTTAGTGTCATCACCTGTCTGCACTTGATGTTTGCCTTTGGGTTCTTCCAAATCAGAAAGTAATGCAACATTTCCAGCTACATGATTAGAGCAACCTGAATCAATATAGAATAAGTGATCATCATTGATACTTGACTTAGATGTCATGTTCATGATCAACAAGGAATCATCTTGCTCCTCTGCATAATTGTTGTAATCCTTCCTATTTCTGTATCCACCTTGATAGTTGCCATTATGATTGTAGCTGTTGTTGTAATTATTGTTGTAGCCATGGTAGCCTTGAGATTGGTTGAATCTGCCTCTGCCTTGAGAGTATCCTCCTCTTTGGTGACCTCTTCCTCTTTGGTTCTTGTAGTTTTTGTAGCATTCATCTGTGGTATGGTTAGACAAGCCACAAATATTGCATGGAGATTGATTGTAGGGTCTCCCCCTACCTGACTTACCTCCTCTGCCCCTACCTCTAGATGATCTACCTCTCCCTGCATAGTTTGCTTGGGAGGTAGAGCCTTCTTCATCAACCTTCTTGCTTTTACCTTTATCTTTTACCTTCTTATCAGTATATAGGGCAGAGGGATTGTTACCTTTTGATTGCTCTCCATTCTTTGTGATCTTTGCTTCATGTGTAAAGAGTTGTCCAATCAGAGTGGTTAGATCAGGTGCTTGGATGTCCATGTATAAGTCCATTGCTGTGGTAAAGCTCTCCCACTTGTCATCTGCCTTTAGTCCATTGATCACTTGTCTGACTATTTGCTCTTCCTCAATTTCTTCTCCAACACTTGCAAGTTGATCTGCAATATCTTTGACTTTGGTGACAAAATCTGAGACACATTGTTTTGATTGCTTCCTAAGAGTTGTAAACTCAATCCATAGCTGATTCTTTCTGGCTCTTGTGCTTGATGAAAAATATGTTGAGAAGGTTTCCCAAGTCTCTTGGGAAGTTTTGCAATTCCTTACATGAGGTAAAAGAAAGTCAGATATAGAGTTTAAGAGATATGACCTTGCCAAAGCATCTTTTGCACACCATTGATTGAGCCTCTCATGTTCATCCTTTGTAGGTAGGCCTCTAGTCTTGAATGAGGGCAATTCCTCATCTCCTGATATGTATCCAAACAAGCTCCTTCCTTGTAGATAGGTCTTCATCCTTAGAGACCAAGCTTGGTAGTTGTTCCTGTCTAATTTGTCAATGAAGGAAGGGAAACCATCACCCATGATTACCTTATTTGCTCTGATACCACTGTTGGATGTGATGATTGGATGCACTCAGGAAATTAGTTAGTGCTGCAAAACCTGCTTCACACCTGCCCTCCTTTGACTCCAGATATGCTTAGTAGGCTCCTTGAGCTTTCAAATGACACCAAAATATGCTATATGTACTTTGGAAAAGGTTTGAGTAATGACTTGATCAAAACAGACTACTTTGTAAATCACAAGGCTTGAACACTTTCTATTTTGGTCTTGATACCTGCTCAGTGTTATGCTCAGTGTGACCAGTGTGGTTACAATTAGCAAAATTCCTTCTAGAGATATTCTATTAGCTTAGTTAGCTTCAATTTTCAAGTGGAATGAAAGGAAATGATAAACTACACTCAGAGAAATCACTTTAGCAAATAAGGTGTACCCCCGATTTTTTAGGAGACTTAGAGTCACAGACCAGTGAGCACCCCGACTAAGATTTCTCTGTGGTGGTAGATCCAATGGCCTTGAAATTTTGTAGGTGTATAGTAGACTTTGAGCTGAATCCAATGCATTTTGAATCATCCAATTTGGTTCAGTAGATCTTGAGATATGCCCTGTTGAAGTTGACAGAGTTGAAGGTAGTCACTCAGAGAAACCAGAAATTGTAAATGTAAGTATATTGATTAAATCTAATGATTGTACATTCCCATTGGCATAGAATGTGATGCTCAATGGTACTCAGAGGTGTAGGCTATGGTGTAGCTCACACACACTCAAAGATTGACTCAGAATTGCCTCGGGAGGAGTGAAGGATACCCGCGACTTTTTCCTTGTACTTTTTATAGGAGTTGAATGAAATTTTGAATTTCAAATTCTAAGTTAATCTCCTAGAATCATGTACCTAAAAGTGAATGAGATATTCTCTCAATCATTCATCTACTTTTCCACGACTTCCTCAAGTAGGTGAGTTTACAAGAGTGATTAAAGTCATATAGACTTTTACATAGGATAAAAGGTAATAACCAATTAAGCATTGGTTCCTATGATGATTGTTCCATGTGAATATATCCTTCAAGGGTTCAAGCTTTATGTGTGGTCTTCAAGTTTGATAACCAAGCCAAGTGTTGGAAGCAGTCAGAGGCACAGTCAGAAGCACAGACAACGTGGAAGCATGTAAAGATGGAGCAGGGAGCCAGTCGGATCAATTTTCCAAACAAATATGTTTCTTATTATTTCTTCAAACATTCAACAGTGATTGTTATCACTAATTGTAACATATGTATCATAGAAAACCCCATTTTGTAATCCATAGCTCCATTTTGTGCAAGCTGAGGAGTCCTCGAGCTTGAGGAGCTTAGGTAGAATGCTCGTAACAATTTTCGTTATTTTTAGACATCGTTTACCCTTCCAAATAGCCTCTAGGACCTATTTTTTAACTATGGCGGTCACTAGATGTGAAACCGGTCAAAACTAGTCTAGAAACTATAAAAAGAGCTAGAGAGCTCATTTTGGAGGTTGGTTCATGTTGGTTAGTGTGAGCTTAGAGCTAGTTTGAGCTTGTAATAGTGTTCTTGGGTAATAGAGCTAATTTCTCACCTTCCATTGTGTCTTGCTTGTCTCTTCATTGTGTGTGTGTATGCGTGTGTGCATCTTGATGCTTCTCACCTTCACTCTCACATCATCTCACGTTCACGATCTTCATATCACTCCTACCTCTTCCGCGGATTGACATTAAGGAGGTGAAGCTTCTTGACGTGGTTCTCACCATTGTGCTAGAGCAACACCAAATTTGGCGCCGTTGCCGGGGATCGAGTCTAGGACGAATGTGTGATGGTAAGAGTATAGCAAGAAGTGGCGTTGGAAGGTAAAAATTTCAGTTTTTGTTGTTGTTTTTACTTAGTTTTTAGTGTTTTTCACCTTCCCCACACTCCATCTTCATCATCGCATCATCATCTTCATCTCCAAAAAAAATCAGAAAATTCACCATATCCACCCATTCACCTCATTTCCCCTCATTTGTGCATGCGAGAGAGCGAGAGAGAACTTTTGTGCTTGTGTTTTCTTGAGTTTTCTTGCAGGTACAGAGCTCCAGTGCATCAGGAAAGCTTGGAAAAGGTAAAATTTTACTCTCTGTCAAAGATCTGCCGAGTGTGGCGGACCATCGCGATGGTCTGCAACCTTCGGAATTCTTGGTAGGCGACCACACCACGAGGTAGGCGACCCTTGCGCATCTACGAATCCACAGGTGCATCTCAAAAATCATCAGTTTGGTGGACCATCGCGATTGGCTCAGACAATCGCGATTGTGTCGCACCATCGCGATAGGCTCACGCCATCGCGACGGCTCGTCCGGACCATCGCGACGGTCTCGGACCATCGCGACGGTTCACTTGAGCCATCGCGACGGTCCACTTGGACCATCGCGATTGTTCAGCTGACCCCGGACCATCGCGATTGGCTCATGCCATCGCCACGACAGTGCCACGTGTCAAGATAGACCATCGCGACGGTTCATTTTTTGGACCATCGCGACAGCCCAAAATCGGACCATCGCGATTGGCTCACGCCATCGCACTTGTGACCATCGCGACAGTTCACTTCGGACCATCGCGATTGTCCACCTTTGACCGTTGACCGCGCCATCGCGATTGTCCGCCTGATCACGCCATCGCGACGGTTCATTCTCACGCCATCGCGATCGTTCACTTCGGGCCATCGCGACGGTTCACCTTATCGCGCCATCGCGATTGTCCAAACTCCATGCCATCGCGATCGTTCACTTCGGGCCATCGCGACGGTTCACCTTTTCGCGCCATCGCGATTGTCCAAACTCCACGCCATCGCGACGGTTTGCTTGGACCATCGCGACGGTCCCAGACCATCGCGATTGTCCACCCCCATCGCAAATTTAGGGTTCCATTTTTTGACCAATTTTGGGGGTATTTTGGAGAAATTTTTGGACCATTAGACTCATAGGAGACCCCTTAGCTCATATTTGAAGGAAAACCTGATTGTCAGTTTTTACCCCCCAGGGCCTGAACACTCATAACTTTTTCATCCGAAGTCCGTTTTTTGAGCTTAATAGCTCGTTAGAAAGCTCTTGACGAGTACTACGTGACCTCAACTGTTTTTTTTTTTTTCATAAAGAATACATCTATTTTTGGATAAGCAATTGGGAGGTTCACCTAGTTTGGGACCAGAAAGCCAGGGGGCAAGTATTGAAAATTTGGGCAAAAAGGGAAGGGACCTAAAAGGTGTATATACTCAAGTGTTTGATCATCCTGTGAATTGATCTAATATTGGAATTTTCCAGGTCTAGCAAAGGCAATCAAAGGCAAGCAAGCAAGGCAGTGAAGACAGCAAAGCTTGGGAAGCGCGGCTTCTTGGGCATCAGAGCAACCAGAAAAGCTGACTCGAGGTTGGAAGATTACTCAACCCCCTCAGTCAATTCTTAGCTTAGGCTAAACGTTAGCATTGTGGATTAAAGACGATAGGAACGCCTCAAGTTCAAGATACTTAATTCTTTCAAGTTTAAGACTACAAGTAAAGGTGTGTGTGACGAAAACCTAAAGAAAAGAACATAAGTCTGACGGAACGAGAACTCAAAATCATAACGGAAAGTCGAATTCCTGACGCATATATTAAGACAAGAATCCAAAGAAAATTAAAAATAATCAAGAAAGTAATAACAAAGAACCATTGACGATCTAACTGTGTGATTGAGTGTGCAAGGAAGAAAATTAATGAACCTTAGATCAGGGAGACACATAGGTAAGTCAGACCGACGAAGCCTTAGATCATCAGAGGCAAGTGTAAGAACTACTGCACGATCGTGGGCTCAGCAATTGAATAGTAATTACCCCTACGAGAGCTCAGATACTAGCGAATCAGAAATGGCATTTAGCATAGATAGACCAGAAGGAGGGTCTAATGTAGCATATTTAGAAAAACCTGAAGGACCCTATAGAACGCAACTAGAGTTTCTCCGAACCAACCGACTAGGTGCTCGCATCTATGAGGATGGTCTGCGAAGGCAAGTGGTGCAACTGCACAACCCTGATCAACCCATTGGATTGGAAAGACCAGTGGTGAAATTTGAGAGAGACGCGTACATAGACAAAGAAGGAACCATGTACGTCCTAAGTACGCAACCAAACGATACTAATGAGTTTGGCACAATTCAATTAGAGACGGAAGCAAAATTTCAAGGAAAAGAACCGTTAGAAGAACCTAGAACACCTAGAGGGAAATCCGTATTAACAAGAGTACTCATCCCAGAATGGATCCCTCAAGATAACAGGAGCACCGAGTTGTTCGTAAATAAAGAGACAAATGAAGCCTTTTGGAGGTACAGAAAGGAACACCCCGGCGAGTTAGGCATCATTACAATTTATGAGTTCAAGGACCCAGATACACCTGGAAAGGTTGTATACCTGGATGAGACTTCAGAAAGAGTCTTTGTGGTGCCTGACCGCGCTAAAAACACATACACATGGAGAGGTGAATTGGTATTCCCTCCATCTAGAACGAACATGAATACAAGTCAACAAGGGGCAGGAACATCAGCAGCCCATGGAAATCAAAGAGAAGGAAATAAAGAGAGACCGGAAGTAAGCTTTAATCACCCCATAGGGAGAGATAGAACAACCACGGACACTAATAGAATGGATAGACAAAGAGATCATGGAATACCAGGCGGTAGAGATGATTTTCCTCTACCTAGACCACGTGAACACGCAAGAGTATTGAGACCCACTCAATTAGTAAAATCAATGAAAAATTATTTTGATGGGACAGGAGATCCCTATGATCACGTTGCAGAATTCAAGCAAGTACTAAGAGCAGAACAAGTCGAGGACATGTTCACGCAATACAACGCATTTGGACTAACGTTAAAGAATACCGCTTTAACTTGGTTTCAACCATTGCAACAAAGGCAATTTAGAGACATCCATCACTTTTTAGAGTCATTCATCACTGAATTCTCTAAAAGTGGGATTAGACATGACACGTCTTCGTTGATTCATAGCTTTAAACAAACCCCTCAGGAAACACTAAGACTGGCAGGTCGTAGGTTCAGACAATATGTCGAACGATGTCCAATGCAAGAGCTACCCTCACAAGCCAAACAAGTATCACTGTTCCTAGATGGCTTGTTGAGCGCTAAACTACGCTCCTATGTGTACCTAAAAGAACCCAGAACGCTAGAGGAGTGTGTAAGAATATGTATAGACATCGAGGACAACCTAGGAGATGAATTAGAACTCTCAAAGGTCTATAAGGACTCAGATTGTTCTTCTCTAGCATCCACAAAATTGTCTAGCTCGATAGAGGACCTAGCAGAAAAAGTGGCCCAAAAACTAGGAGTTTCTAGTAAACAGGTGCCCAAGCTACCAACTAATGTACGTTGTTACACTTGTGGTGGAAATCATTTGGCAAACGTGTGTCCCAACGCACTACAACCTCAAGCCAACCCTAGTGGCCAATATTGTACAATTGAGAGAAGATACACGAATCATACGGCTCAGGACTGCCCCTACAACAAACAAACCGTGAGACAAAACTACCCGCAAACATACCAACAGCCAGGTAGGTATCAAGGCCAATACAATGCTCAGCCTTATTACTATAGGCCTCCTCAGAACTACCCATACCAGGCTCAACAGAGACCTCAACCTGTCTTAGCTCAGCAGCCACCCCCACCAGCGAATGTCATCTCAGTCAAATACGCTGCTGCAGAAGAGAACCTAAGTAGGGCCTTAGTGCCTTCTTCACCCTTGATCACAGAAAGTGACCCGAACTCAAACAGTTTTGACTCTACTCATGTAACTAGTCCACCCGCTTATTACACGGAGTCACCAGAACATGTGGAGACGTATCATTATGATAGTCCACCAATGGAACCTAGTTGGGAGCCAGACTATGCCAATGTGATGTACGCAAACCCAAATCCACGGCCCCAATTGAGACAACAGAGACTACAGGGCCCTAGAGGACCATGCTTTAGGTGCCAAGGAGATCACTTCATAAAAGATTGTCCACATCCCCCAATAGCAAGGCAATCACAGTACTATAACATACAAGGCTTTTGTGCTGATTGTGGCAAAGAGCACATAATCAAAGATTGCCCTAAGAACCCAGTTAACACTTCGAATGTGACACCGATCAACGTGATAGGTATTGTAAATAACGCAGGTGGATCCAACCCTACATACGTGCCTATCCAAGCTATAACAAGAGCCCAGGCGCTCCTACAAAACCAACAGCTTAATCAAGAGAAAGTAGCGGGAACTAGTGAAGTTGCAGAATCTAGCAGTAAAAAGACAAAATCTTGGAAAGATTCTAGAGAAAGAATCAAGAGAAAGTGGAGTAAAAAGATAACTGAGTTGGAAGGAAGCCTAAAAGAGTCGAGAGCCAAAATACAAGAATTGACTTCACAAGAATTAAACCAAGAAAACCCAGCTCAAAAATCAGGATCGGTTTTGGCGGAACCCATACCAGAAGATCTAGACATGATGTTTCGTGCATATCAGGCTAGAGTAAAAGAGGGACCCCAAGTAACGGAAATGAGTAAAAACTACCCTCGAGCTGATCTAGAAATTGAGAGAACTAAACTTTGCATGAAGATGGTAGAACTAGCACAAGCTTTGTTCGAAGCCTCTAGATATCTCAATTGGAATAACATGGCAAAACCGGAATTACATTTTCAAGGACTAATGGAGAGGCTAGAATACTTGATAGAAAGCAAAGAGGAAAAGGATCAGCATAGGAACCCTATTGTCATAGAGACACAGGAAAGGAATGCACCATCCCTGTCTCAAGTACCCAATACAGAAAGTCAAGACAACTTGTCTTCCATACATAGGTACTCGCATGAATTTTTGAGAGAAATACAGGAAGAGAAATGGAGAAAAGAACAAGGAACTCATCCTCCTATCCAAGAAATAGACGACTTGCAGGAACAATTTCCCCAAGACATCCCCTCTATATATGATGAGGTAGAGGTGGAACAACTGAGTGAACACACAGGATTTGAATCTAATTCGTTACAAGAATTACCTCAGTTCACAGGACCTTGGGAAGCTAAGTCTATTAGTATGAGAGCACCCACAATAATAGTGAGGAATGAAGAATTGATGATCCCTAGGAACACGGAAGTGATCAAGAACACTAAAGTACAGTGTAATCTCACTCTGGAGGAATTGTTAAAGGTAAAACCAGAATTGTGGAAGCACGTAGCAAATCAATTCCCTGAGCTAGCTACCACACCCTCTCAAATATGATCACATAAGAAGGTACCAGAGATACCCGTGGAAAAGATTGGAGACGTAAGCGAAGGAGAGGAAGGTAACGCATATCTTCCAATAACCCATCAGGGCTACACCACGAAAGCCATCTTAGATTCAGGAGCCGGAGTAGCCATCGCTACCACCGCTTTATGGAAACGTTGGGGTAAGCCAGCACTCAGACCCACCAGGATGAAGCTACAAATGGCTGATGGACACATAGAAAAACCGTTAGGCTTACTAGAAGGCATATCTCTCACCACTTGTGGTGTAGAATTTGAGCATACTTTTGCCATTTGTGACTTTGCGAAAAATAGTGCTTATGAGATGATATTGGGACGACCATTCATGCGTCAGTTGCAAATTGTACAAGATTGGGGATCTAATTCTTTGTACTTGCAACATTTAGGAGTGACCACTAAAGTCAATCTTAAAGACTATTCACACAGAGATGTGCCCCCAATACAATGGAATACCATCCATAAGACACCAGCAGAGACGGAATCCGTGCACTCATTAGAATCAGATCCTTCTTGGTTGCATGAGGATACCCATTTATGGATGTGTAAAGTAGCCAAACAAGAGGAAGAACGATTAGAAGCAAGGACCTTAGGTGCAGAACAACATCCACGAACCCTTCAAGATCCAGCATATGCACCTGTAGTATTTCCAGACGAAGAGTTTGAACCCCATGGTTGGGCAGAAATTCTAGCAACCATGGATGTAGCCATCAATGAAGAACAATGGACACCCCACTCTGACGAGGATGGCTATGACATTTCAGTTTTTACGATAGAGCCAATCATGTGCGATGCAATTTTAGAAGAGTGTGAACCAGACACTGATGCATTTGAGGATGCAAGCGATTTTGATTTAGAATCAATTATCATGGACCCACCCTTTGCATCAGAGGAGGAATATTTCTACGAAGTAGAGACTCACACTCAGAGACATGAGGAAATTACGAATGAAGTGAGGTTAGCCACGGAAGTGACTAACAAGAGTGAAGGCAAGAAAAGAAAGAAGAAAGACACCAGGACAGAAAAAGAAGAATCTTTATTTGAAGTACCCGAGAATTTCAAGAAATATGAAATCGAAGATAGAAGAATCATGGTACGAATGCCTAATAGAAAAGCGAATGATGGACAAGTATATGATAACCGAGAGAAAACCAAGAAAGTAATAGTTGCCATAGAAGGAGAAGAAGAAAAATGCACATACATAGGGCATGATTTGACGAC
The DNA here is from genome assembly GCA_020310875.1 of Ceratopteris richardii. Taxonomy (NCBI): domain Eukaryota; kingdom Viridiplantae; phylum Streptophyta; class Polypodiopsida; order Polypodiales; family Pteridaceae; genus Ceratopteris; species Ceratopteris richardii. Next base: position 99,579,646 of record CM035423.1, read on the forward strand.
TGAAGAAGAAGAAGAGTTAGTTGCCCTATTGCGCGAATATAGAGATGTTTTTGCTTGGAGTTACAAAGATTTGAAAGGAGTAGATCCAGATATATGTTCTCATAGAATCCCTATGACTCCAGATGCAAAACCGACAAAACAGAAACCATACACGTATAATGATAACTACGCTGCGAAGATTAAAGAGGAGATAGATCGCTTGATAGAAGCAGGATTCATTTACGAAATTGAACATACCGAATGGGTATCCCCCATTGTGGTTGTGCCCAAGAAGAATGGAAAATTGCGTGTGTGTATTAACCTTAAAAAAGTTAATGCCGCAACGATTAGAGATAGTTATCCTCTTCCTATCACGGAACATCTATTGGAAAGAGTTGCGGGCAAGGAAGTTTACAGCTTTCTTGATGGATTTTCAGGCTATAATCAAGTAGCCATTGCTCCAGAAGACCAACACAAGACGGCTTTTGCCACTGAATGGGGCATATTTGCATTTCGTGTGATGCCATTTGGCTTAACAAATGCACCCGCTACTTTCCAGCGACTCATGTGTCATATTTTCAAGGAATTCTTACGCAAGAGCTTGGAAGTTTATGTCGATGACTTATGTGCTCATTCAATTGTAAGACAGACACATATTCCAGAGTTAAGACAAATATTTGACAAATGTCGAGAATATCAGGTTTGTTTGAACCCAGAAAAATGCGTTTTCATGGTCAGACAAGGCAAAATTCTAGGACACATTGTATCAAAAAATGGAATCTCCACGGATGAGGAAAAGGTGAAGGTAATTGCGGATCTACCCAGACCAACTAATGTGAAAGAGGTACAGGCATTTATGGGCCATTGCGGTTATTATAGGAGATTCATACACATGTATGCAATCATAGCCAAGCCTTTGTACTCTCTTTTAACCGATTTTGAGTGGACAGATGAATGTGAAAATTCATTCAATGAACTTAAACGACGCTTGTGCTCAGCACCTATATTGACAACCCCAGATTGGAGTAAGCCATTCCATGTACATGTGGATGCATCCAATTACGCCATAGGATGTGTGTTAGCACAACCCACGAATGAAGGTAACATAGATCTCCCCATAGCTTACGCTAGCAGACAATTGAACGCAGTAGAAAGAAATTACACCACGACGGAACGAGAAGGATTAGGGATGATCTACGCAGTAAAGAAGTTTAGGCACTACTTGTTGGCCAACAAATTCAAGTTCTTTACAGATCATCAAGCCCTATTATACTTAGTCAACAAGCCATGTAACACTGGACGACTAATACGTTGGTTTCTATTACTCATGGAGTATGATTTTGAAGTGGTAGTTAGGAAGGGAAAGACGCATCTTAGAGCTGACCACCTGTAATAAAGTAAGTCTATGATCTAGGGATCCGATGGCTTCAGACAGATCTGAAATCGGATACCGTTTGGTCACTCGTCTGTAGGACCAAAGATCTCAAGAGTAGACTCAAGCATAAGTCATGTGCTCTCATATTCAAGTAATCCACTTAGCCTAGTGGTTAAGTCTCATGGTTGTGAAGGAGGAGGTCTTGGGTTCAACTCCCATGGGGAGCATGGGGAGAGAGTTTTGCCCAAAGAGCTCTAGAGCCTTCTAACTCAAGTTAACGTGAGTTAACTTGAGTCCAGTGGACTTAACTCAAGAGGTCAGTACAACAACCACTAGTGGACTCTAGTGGAAGGTACTAAAGTAGTGGTCGAGATCACTCCAGCCACTAATAGACTCTAGTGGTGGATATGAAAGGAGTGGAGGAGATTGCACATGCACTTGTGGACTCTAGTTACATTTGTGATCCTCATTAGTTCAAGCAGCTATATATACAGGCATAAGGTTGGGAGGAGAGTCATCTCTCAAGCATGTGGTGGTCGTAATCTTTAGGTTGTTGCATTGGTATCAGAGCCTAGGAAGTAGGCTTGGGCAAAGTGGAATGATCCAATGGCCTCTAAAAAAGGCGCTTGGGCATCCTCCATGTGAAAGGGTAGGAATTGTGGAAGGCGCGCGTCGATTTCAATGATGGACCTTACAATGATTGGGGTGTATCTCCCAATCCGTAGGTCGGATTGAGGCGTGTAATATACCGTTGGAAAGCTCTCGGAACGAACTTTCCAATGAGCTAGCTTGCAATGTGTGAATTCCTTGGGAATCCTTGGATGGAACTTGATTGAGTACATCCTGCCAGTCCCATAGCTGGTCAGGGTACATCCTGCCAGGGTACATCCAGGGTACATCCTGCCAGTCCCATAGCTGGTTAGGGTACATTCCCTAGGAGTTCAAGGGGGGAAGAATGTAACATAATCCTGGTAGGAGATGGTTGAACCACACCCTAAGAGAGAGGATTAGGAAGTAATCCTCAACCATGGCTTTTGGGGCAAGTGGTTAGCCCATCACATTCCTAACCAAGAGGTTGTGAGTTCAATTCCTTACACCACCTCTCAAGATTAACCTCAGGAGAAGCCCCTCAAGGAGTAGCGGATGAATTACCAGATGCATACCTGTTTAACCTTGAGATAGCACCAGAATGGGCTAAGCCTATAGTCCCTATTCTGACATACGGACCCAAGAATCCTAGGATTAAGATCAAAGAAGGAGAGATTACCAAGTCTCAGAGGTACCAAATCATGGCAGGAAGCATATATAAACAGGATAATCAAAAGATTCTTGCTTGTTGTGTAGATGAATCAGAACATGCGAATTGGTTGCAATTAGCACACATAGGTGCACTAAAGCAACATCATTCAAAACATCGAACATTACAGACTCTGCAGAGATCGGGAGTATATTGGCCTTCTATGGAAGCAGATGTCCACAAGTTGTGTAAAGAATGCCAGGTGTGTTGTGAAAGACCACCATTAGAGCATGCTACATTATATCACGTGTCTCTCACACCAGACTGGAGTGAACCTTTAGTGACATACTTGAGGACGAACACATTCCCTCAAGGCATGACTTTAGCTCGACAACGCAGTCTAGAGCAGGAAGCTCAAGACTATTCACTTATTGGCGATAACTTATACAAAAGAGGACGAGATGGATATTTAAGACAATGTGTTCATGAAAGCGATTATCTGAGCATACTAGAGACTGCACACCAAGGTGTTGCAGGAGGTCACTTTGGACCAGATAGGATAGTCAAAGCCATTCTCTTTGCAGGATTATGGTGGCCCACTCTTCACATGGATTCTCATACCTATGTAAAGAGATGTGATGTGTGCCAAAGAACTCAGTTTCCTACTCGCAGAGATGAAATGCCATTGAAACCCATGATGGGCGGACGTGCATTTTCTAAGTGGGGTATAGACTTTGTAGGACCCATTAACCCCCCTGCAAAAGGTACACATGCAGAATACATTATTGTTGCCACAGATTATCTAACCAAATGGGTAGAGGCAAAAGCCACAAAAAAGAATGATGCTCACACGACTGCAAAATTCTTATTTGAAAATGTCTTTACGAGATATGGATTGCCTATAGAGTTAGTGAGCGATCGAGGCACTCACTTTCTAAACCAAGTCATTGAACATTTGTTACAGGATTTTATGGTGATTCACAAGAAATCTGCACCATATCATCCTCAGGCCAATGGTCAGGCTGAAAGCACTAACAAGATACTTTGTAACGTACTGACGAAACTCGTGAACAACAAACGTTCAGATTGGGACAAACAGTTACACCACGCTGTTTGGGCATATCGAGTGGCCTACAAGACCGTACTCAATGCAACTCCCTTTCAGATGGTTTTTGGTCAGAATGCAGTGCTTCCTTTGGACTTCTTGATACCGACCCTTAAGGTTGCACAAGAACATCAGTGGACCGGCCATGAATTATCAGCGAGAATAATGGACTTGGAACGATTAGGAGAAACCAGGCTGAAAGCAGCAGCAGGAATATACGCAACGAAGAAGCGACAGAAAGCATATTTTGATGCACATGTGAAAGATAAAGGCCTAAAAGAAGGAGATTTAGTTCTAGTATATACGCTGAAACAGCACGCACGGAAGTTAGAAAAGCGAGGTTATGGACCTATGATCATTAACAGACTTTCGACAAGTGGAGCAGTACAGTTAGCCACCTTAGAAGGAGATATAATGCCTAATTACATTAGTGGCTGTAGAGTCAAGCTATATCAGGAACCTCTTACTGAGGATATGCTTAGACGACTCACATTGCAAAGAAGCGTAAGGAGGAAGAAAACAGAATACGAGCTGAAGCTCATGCAGAAGCCATAGAACGCATTAAGTGCATGAAGCTAAGAAGACAAGGACTAGGGAGAGAACATTATAATCATCTAGAAACATCACCCAGATATCCCATGGCCATGTGTCAAGTAAAGTCAACCACTCATCCTAGCATAGTGGACAGGAGACCATTCATTACCGTTAGGCTAGAGCACGGCCACCCTTGCCAAGAACTCAGGGCTTTAATTGACTCAGGTGCTGCGACTAGTGCGATTAGATGGTCCCACTATAAGGATTCAGGAATAGAAATGCGGCCAATTGAGGCATACCTCATAGGCCTAGGAGGCATGGAAACCCCTTGCATGGGTGAGGTGGACCTTCCTATCCTCATTAAGGATGTGACCATGACAGCGAAGCTACTAGTGTGCCATGATGACGACTTGATAGAACCCCTAATCCTTGGCCAAGATTGGCTATACGATCACTCAGTGGACTTAAATCTTAGACAAGGCTCCTTACAGATTGGAACCTTAGAGCAGAAGCGAGTGATACCGCTTGACTTCCCTAACGGCATTCGGACTGACGATTGTAACCCTAGACCCTATGAAACACATGCGACGGAAGACCGGAAGATCTTTGATCAGCTCAATCATGCTACGTCTACACCAACCCACTCGGGCTTGGCAATAGACAGTTGTCAATCAGAAGGACGACAGGAGATCTTCCCTGGGACTTCCTGCAAACTAGAAGAGGCAGCTACCCATCCGCTAGGGCAGATGGACATAATCAGCGGTCAGGTGGGTTGCATCAGCGGCCAAATGAGCACGACACCCTGCGGTGCTCATCCTTCCAAACTTGTTGCGGACTGGCCTAGATTAAAGTTAAAGAACGCATCACTTCCTAATGGGCAGGTCACGCAAGTGTTGGATCTCCCTTCTTTTCCAAAGCAGAGTGTCCATCCGACCTCTCAACCTCAACAACAACAGAGTCAACCACGACGAAGGAACCCAGACCGACGGCAGTATCAGAAGACACAACAAGGAAGACAGTATAGGCCACCCAAAGGAAGCGGCACCAGACTAATATGGGTGCCAAAAGGACAAAAAGCACCGAAAAACTCCAACCAAGCAGAGATCGACAAGAAAAAGGCAGAACAGAAACAGAATCAGTATCCACCATCCCCTCGACCTTCCTCTACAGGTCCGAGCATTCGACAAATTTGGATCGCCAAGAAATACCTTACCCATAGAACCACACCCGCGCAGATTTGGGTACCCAAACCATGTATCATAGCTCAACCCTTAAGCCATGTAATATATACCCCTCACAAATCTTTCCATCCCTCAATACCACCACACCCGATACTACCTTTTGCCCCTCAGCAGCAACCCACCACCCACTCAAAGACTCTTAGGACATGGATACCGAAGCGTGTCCAACCGTCTCCCCCTAACCCCAAGTCTGACAAAACTACCCCCCCGACTAACATACAACCTTGTAATAAATCACTAACCTTTAAACCTTGTATAAATTCACCCACCATCATCACACATCACTCATAATCTCGTCTCATCAAGAAATGTATGCATGATCTGAAACGTGTAGGTGTCTAGAGACCTGCACTAGTGCTGCAAGAGGCATTGCATCCATCACATCACAGCACTTGGCTACACGGGTTACGCATCAGTTATGGAAAGGGATTGCGGTCTCACTTTAATGGGATCATAATTAATTTTCATGCTAATGTGTTAATCTTTTGTAGCAGATCTTTCTCATTAGCGCACCAGTCATCATGCAAACTGACGCAGGACCATCAGGAGCAGGCCCCAGTGTAGCTGCGGTGCCCCTCAATGTGTTACTAGCAGAATCCCACCCGACTGCTCCACCGCCAGAATTCCAAGGATTTCCAGGGCCCATGCCGATCGACAACCCACCTATGGGCTACACAGAAAAGATACACCGTAACTCTCACTGGTTTCAGGGACTTGCAGGACCCTTAGCGGATGCGGATTTTATATTTGAATCCAATTTGACGTTTGATGACCGCACTTGGGGAAAATACCAATTCTTCTCCAGAGAGTTCGAAGCCCTACAGAACACCCAGGACTTAACTCACGTTTGGGCCAGAGCCGGCTTCACGGAGTATTTCAGTGATCCTCTGCCCAAACCTGACTTTTATAGGTGTTATTATTTAATCACTACTTTGCTAGCCTCAGAGAATAAGGATATCCCAGGAACTTTTATTTTGCCTTCTTTAGTGGATGATCCACCTTATAAAAGGTTTTATCTCTCGAAGGATTTAATCAGGGCTGCCATCAAGATTCATGGAACCCACACGCCCACAGATCGAGAAAGATTAATTCCAGACCCTATGAAACGTGGGGATGTCACTAAGTGGGAGGAGATCTCAGCAATTACACCTGAGCTGTCAAAACCGCTACGGATATGCATGCAACACTTCGCATTCCCCGCTCAGGACAGATTCACCATGCCCCATAAAAGAATATGGTTTGGATTGTACTTAGCGTGTACCGGACCTCAGACTGTCGATCTGGCGAGCTGGATAATTGATCAAATGTATTTGGCACAACACAGATGGGAACGAAAGAAAGTGCTTAATGGATGTTGTGCGCTCACAAGAATTGTTTATATGTGCTTGGCTTATGACTTGCCAATTGAACGTGCATTAACAGGAGAAGAGCTGAAAGCATTCAAAGGAACGACGAAGAAAGCCAGGAAGCCCAGCAGAACACGGGCAGGTAAGCGAATGAGAGGCACCATTCCTTGCCTCCAAGTGCCAGAGTCACCGTCACCACAACCCTCTCCAGAGCGATCACCGACAGAAGCCGCTCCCACAGTACAACCTATTCGCATAAGGTTATCTAGACCAGTGGTAATGGAGGGCACTACTAGTACCGTGGCACCTCAGGCAGCTACAACCACAAAACCCACCACCACGACAGCAGAAGCTCCCACCACTATTGGTGCGGAAGCCTTTTCTTTCCCAATACCACACATGGAGGCAGAACCAATAAACACAACATTCGATTTTGAAATGCCTGATGCATTCTCAAATGAATTCCAGTTTTCAGAGGCACAGATGTTCTCCCAAGAATATGAACGCCCCAGTTACCCTACCACACCGCGGGATCAGCCACAGGGACAAGTTGTGTCGAGCTCTGATGACGAAAGAACAACCACCGACGACGACGAAGGTGATGACGAAGCCAGCCAGGGCACGCATGATTCCCAAGAACAAGGACAGACAGACGGCCAAGGCCAACAAACCGATGCACACGGTGACACCAGCACGCATGAAGAGGAGACTTTCGAAGCAGCAGCTTACACGTTGGCAATCAAGAAATTATATCGTACAATGGAGAAAGTCTAGGCACGGAAGAAGTTGACTGAAGAAGAGAGCCAGACCCTAATCGAACAAGAACTCATCTCCGGAGGGTTTGAAGAAGTTTACATCAGAGGGTTCAGAGAACTGGTCCAATCCATCGGCTCGGTCGAAGCACTGAGATATTTACAAAGGAAGCCACTTCCCCAATATGACCCTCGTAGAGTTCGCCTGTTATCGAAGCCCGGTGAATATATTCGAGTTCCGGTAGGTGCTCAATCATCCCACCAGGCGCAAGATGCACGCCTACGTCCGGAAAGATCCTTCACCGAAGAAGCCATCCTAGTCGACTCCCCACCACATACTACCGTTGTACATACTACCACTATCCTTGAAATAACATCCACACCATCTACTCCTCTCTCACCTCATGTGTCACCAACCCATCCTGTATCCCCTGCACACCCACCTGCTCCTCCAACAGCCACACCAGTCCACGACAACATAGCCCAAGCCTTTACCCCGCCCATTCATGCCACCATGCCCGCACCCACCCCACCTCGTCTACATGTTAACCCCTTCATCCCTTCATCCTTCCCATCTTTTCCCCCACCTTCAAGACACCCTTTCACCTTTCTAACCCCACTAACATTCTCACCAGTTTCACCTCCTCAACCCACCATAAACCCTATTTCCCCTTTTTACCAAGCGGCTCCAACCATTCCCCCTGTAAATTACTCTACATTTGTAAATCCCGTCTTCACACCTACACAACCACCCACTTACACACCGCTTTTCACAGTCACCGCACTTGACACGTCCAATGACATGGACATATCACCATCCACCGCACCAGCACCCACTCCACTCACAGCACCATCATATTTAGGTACGTCACAATTTTCCACGATCACCACTGCATCCACCTTCCCAACCCCATTTCCCATTCCCGCTGCATCTACTTCCACTGCATCCTCACTTAGCACTCCATTACTACTATCGCCAACCATAGACACTGCACTTCAACAAATGTTCACATGCATGTCACAAGTACGAGATGAGTTCGCATCTCTGGGCAACAATTATCAACAGCTGCAGAGGACGACCACTGAATTACAGTCGCAGCTTAATTCATTATCAATCGAGAATGCCTCTTTAAATACACGATACCAAGAACTAAGAGCGGCATATCATAAGCTAGAGCTAGAAAGTGAAGAGAAAACAAAAGAAGCCACTGCTGATCTGGACAACCTGCTTCGAGCCCAAACAATTAGAAACGCGACGCTGACAAGGAATATGGGTTTACTCAGGAGGCACCTAGCCGCAGCCAAGGAGGAGAACCAGAGACTCCAAGAGCAGAACAGAGAAAATTTGGAAGCGGCATTGGACCATCCTGAACAACCCTTAAGTCCTAGCAGATTCAAGGCAATCCCATCTGAATGGATGCGGATGTTGCTAGATGACCATGTTCGACTGCTAAAGGACTATGATCGAATGAACGAAGAGCATCAAAAGTTAAAAGAGGATCACAAGTTACTACAGCTCAGAGAACCGGCACCACAACAAGTACAAGTAGCAGCAGAAGTACCAGAACCTGTGGACCCTGCTCTTGAAATCTTAGAAGAACTCAACGCATTACGGGCCTAGGTAGCCACTCTCCAATCACGCATAGATGTATACGAAGCACCACCACGGCCTGATTCCCCACCGGAGATCCCAGCTGACGACGAGAACATAACCATTCCGGTGGAGGAAACGTTTGAAGAAGCATACGAGCCGATACCCATCCCAGGCGGACAAGTCACGGCCGAAGGCCAGATGACCTATGAACTTCCTACCCCCGCGTGGATGAAAACGATCGAAGAACTTGGAACGACACATTCGGCCAGAGTAGAGGCACAGCTACATGCCATGGCCATGATTGAAGAGAGAATCTTACAATCCCCCTTCTTTGCTCATTTGGCCCCCCGACGCTATATATCTGGGCATGAGCTGCAGTATAAACCGTACTTCATGTTAATGGCTGAATATCAGCTAGCTATAGAGAAAGAAACCGGCAGGAAACCCACACATGCTACACAATTCGAGCCGGCGGACTTACCACCAAATGCGCAAAGAGGAGAAATCCATCAACCTGATTGGCGCAAAGACCTCCTCCAGAAGTACCCAGAAATGATGAGCACATGGGTGAAAGCGCCTTTACATTTAAAGTATAATCCTTGCTGGGGACCAGTACCACGACGCCGCTCTTGGACTGCATTCGCTATCAAAGTACAAAACAATAGGCAGTGTCAGGATTGGTTGAACTACCCCTACTTCAAGCCGCCCACCGAGTTACCCACTGTTGGCTATATGATGGCGACAATCCGTCACTGGCTCCCTCGCCTGAAGCATATGGATGATATCGCAGCGCATATGACTGTCAAAATTTTTGACATGATGCAAATGATATTTAAAGTCTTCCGACGCGTCAAGGCACCGCATGTAAACACCCCGGGATTTGAGCATGGTAACTTTGACCTAGTATACGACATGAGCACAACGCCATCGCTCCGGGTGTGTTATGCCTGGCACTGTAGAATAAAATACCTACCGGCGTGCTACAAGCAAACATTCGAAGAGATGTTCACCACCGGATTTTGGGAATACCATTCCGAGGTATTCATCAGCAGGCCCACACATTTATTGCAACTTTTTGCCTACGAGCGAATGGTTTATTCCGCGCACTATCAACTCCCGCCACCCGACGAACCTCAACCGATCGACTGGGAGAAACTCGAGGCTGATCTGGCCCGAGGCATTCGAGTATCTGAGCACACCCTCGCTCACGACCTCCTACAAAACTACATCCGGCAGACCGCACAACAAGGTTCTGTCGAGGACGACAGAAGCGAGAGGGAGGGGGGTGTTGGAAGCAGTCAGAGGCACAGTCAGAAGCACAGACGACGTGGAAGCATGTAAAGACGGAGCAGGGAGCCAGTCGGATCAATTTTCCAAACAAATATGTTTCTTATTATTTCGTCAAACATTCAACAGTGATTGTTATCACTAATTGTAACATATGTATCATAGAAAACCCCATTTTGTAATCCATAGCTCCATTTTGTGCAAGCTGAGGAGTCCTCGAGCTTGAGGAGCTTAGGTAGAATGCTCGTAACAATTTTCGTTATTTTTAGACATCGTTTACCCTTCCAAATAGCCTCTAGGACCTATTTTTTAACTATGGCGGTCACTAGATGTGAAACCGGTCAAAACTAGTCTAGAAACTATAAAAAGAGCTAGAGAGCTCATTTTGGAGGTTGGTTCATGTTGGTTAGTGTGAGCTTAGAGCTAGTTTGAGCTTGTAATAGTGTTCTTGGGTAATAGAGCTAATTTCTCACCTTCCATTGTGTCTTGCTTGTCTCTTCATTGTGTGTGTGTATGCGTGTGTGCATCTTGATGCTTCTCACCTTCACTCTCACATCATCTCACGTTCACGATCTTCATATCACTCCTACCTCTTCCGCGGATTGACATTAAGGAGGTGAAGCTTCTTGACGTGGTTCTCACCATTGTGCTAGAGCAACACCAAGTCTTCCAAAGCTTCCAATGTTCCAAGCCAATGTGTGAAGGCTTGATATGCACCAACAATCAGCAAAAATCAAATGTTCCTTCAAGTCTTTGATCTTTGTTAGAAAACTGTCCATAGAATCACTTTCATTCATGTGCTCACTCTCCAACTGTTTTCAAAGGTAAGCAACACGAGCCTCATTCCTAGCTTGGTACAATGTGGTAAGTGTATCCCAAGCATCCTTAGCTATTATGCAAGAGCGAATGTGAGGAATAATGGCACGTTTGACAAACAGAGCTGTCAATGCATGTGCCTAGGCATTTCTGCCATCCCAACAAATTTGCTCTACTGTAGGTGTAGCAGAAACCGCAACACAAATAGAAATATGTAGAATATCATCATCTTTGACACCTTCTACGTCAGCTTCTGTACCTGCAGTTGTAACAGTTGCAGGTGTGATAGGATGTTTTTCAACACCCTACACAATGTTCCAGAGTCCTTTTGCAACCAATACATGTTGCATCATATAAGCCCATAATGGGTAGTTGGTACCATCCAACTTATCCTCAACAGCCAACATACGGAATACATCACTGCTTTCAGCCATGGTTGGTGACTAAAATACCTTGATGCAGAAAATTGTCTGTATCTCAAAAAGTTGAACAGAACTGCCCAGACAAATTTCGCTAGACCTGTAGCAGACTTTGAGACGCTTATACTGGCGAGCAGAAACTGGTATATAAATCACTACTGAAAAAGCAACCAAAAAGCTCTATCGCTTTTTTTATCGGCCACCAATTGTAAATATTTTGGAGGTGAAGCTAAAATAACACTTTCTTTTGAATCCAAAATCCCGATCTCTCCATGCAAACTCTTTTCCATATATGAGTTTTCCCTTCGAATTTGGACGTACGACTTATGTTTCACATAGATATAAGCTCAATCATACTTAATTTTAGAGCATCCTTCAAGGGTTTTGAATGCTTTTCTTTCATATTTTCTTGTCATAATCAAGATTTCAAATACAAAGTTTTCCTTTGCAAATCAAGAGGCTTTAGTGCCAATGAAATAATAAAGTGATCTCCATGTATTCTCAATTTTCTAAAGGTGAACTGAATCATTTATATAGTTTTGGATTGACATCAAATATTTTTCTTCATTCTTCAAAGTAGAGAGGGAGGGTAATCTCTCCGACATTCACCCCTACTAAACTTGCACATCATTCTTGGCGGGCCAATCTTGAAATGAACTTCAAAAAGAAAGATAATTTTAATTTGACCATTGAATTTTTAAATCAATTGTCAAGTCCATGGGAAGATAAGCAATGTGCCTATGCAAGCCTGTATGATGTAGCCCTATCAATTGTGTACTTTGAAATGCATGGTAAAAAATTATGATGCAAAAGATACGATATTTGGTGTTTGATAATGAAGCATTTATGCTCACTCACACACGTTTTATGTGCATACATGTAAGTGCTTTTCATCACTCGTGGTGCATAGGTAAAGCTCAAAATATGCCTTGATTCAAGGTGATGTAGTGAGACCATATCATGCATACTTTATTGTTGGAGATCGAGGTCTGCGGAAGCATTCGAACAACATAAGGAAGAAGAAGAGGAAGCTTGGAGCACAACACACAATACTGAATGTATTACCACTAGAATGTACAAAGATAAGTAACCCCTTTAGGGCAATAGGCATATATACAAGCCAAGGGAAAAAACCTCCTAAAGAGGGAAAAAAGTTCCTCGACAATCCTAGTGTGTTCACACACATCATTACCTAAATATATCAACAAACCCCCCTTGGGAGTGATGTAGTGAACAAGGAGCTAGCACTCATGTATAAGGAAGTGCCAAGCTATGTGGAACCAATCCACAGAAGGAAGTAAGCCCAAAGCTTTGTAGAAAGCTTCAAACTTATCCCTAGGCAGAGCCTTTGTGAAAAGATCTTCAATGTTCTCCTGTGTGGGCACATATGCCGAGACGATCTAACCAGTAGAGAACCTCTCCCTGACATAATGATAATGCTCCTCAATGTGCTTAGTGCGAGCATGGAACATAGGGTTCCTCGCAATTGCCAATGCACTCTGACTGTCAATGAAGATGGCAGTGGTAGAAGATTGACCAAAACTCAAATCAACCATAAGGCGTTTGAGCCACACACTCTCAACAATCACTATGAAAGCTGCCCTATACTCAACCTCACAATTGGAAGTGGCCACAATAGGCTGCTTCTTGCTCAACCAAGATAGACATGAGCTACCAAGCATGAAGCAAAATCCACTAGTGGACACATGAGTGTCATAGCAAACATCTTAGTCAGAGTTGGAAAAAGCATGTAAATCTGGTGGTAGTGATCCTCCCTTGGGATAAAACAACCCAAGTAGTTGGGTACCACTTAAGTAGCGAAAGATGCACTTAATCACCTGCCAATGCTTGACACCTGTGCAATGCATAAATCTGCTCATTGGCCGAGTAACACATAAGTAAATCAAGCATCCAACAACCTATTGATAGAGAACAACATCAAATGCATCTCCAGCATCATGAAGACTCAATCGTAAACCTGTCTCCATAGGAGTGGACATAGGTTAACAATCTTCAAGGCCAAAACACTGCAATAATGTGTCCATATATTTCATTTGATACAAAGCTATTCTACCATCAACTTGCATAAATTGAATGCCCAAATAATGATGCAAATACCCCAAATAAGACATCTCAAATGGGGCATGCAGATCAACCTCAAAATCAGCAATATGATTCTCATGAGGATCAATGAGCAGCATGTCAACAACATACACAACAATGATGAGAAGTACAGTAAACAAAACAGGCTCATTCTCATTATAAAGAGTAGAGGCTGCCATAGCATATCAATCTTATGCAAAAGAGGCACTATGAGAGCCTCAACGAGTATGATATGATAGAGGTGCATCTAATTTGTTGTCACGCAAAGTCTGTGCCAGCCATTTTGGCATAGTTTTTGCCTCCTCAATATCAGCTCTCTCATCAACAAGTACATCATGTAAATCTGCATCAGAAATAGAATGATTTGCATCATCACATGAAACCTGTACAGGTTGAGAAGTTGCCTCATTAGGACCAACACTAGACTATCCACCTATAAAAAGAGGTAGCAAAGTATCATACATGTCTTTGGAGCTAACTGATGTCTCATTAGTACATGAAAGTAGTGGCTGAATAACATCTTCCACAAAAAACAACATCACGACTAACCAAAATGCATTTTTTCTGTGGATGATATAGACGATAGCCTTTGCTTTCAGAATTGTACCCAACAAAAATACATTTCTTGCATTGTTGTTTAGGCACTAATGCATATGCCAGACAACCAAAAACATGTAGGTGAGCAATAGATGGCTTATGACCATGCCAAGCCTCATATGGAGTGATAGAATACGATGCTTTAGTGGGACACCTGTTAAGTACATATGTTGCACATATGACAACCTCAAGCCGAAAACTATGTGGTAAAGCCTGACTCTTGACCATACATCTCACCATCTCCATGAGTGACCTGTTCTTGCATTCAACTTCATTCTTTTGAGGTGTATATGGCACTGTACAATGATGTTTTATCCCATGTTCAACCAAAAATGCATTGAAGTCAGAAGACATATATTCCCCCCCTCGATGAGAATGGAGGGTGCCCATTTTACATGCTGACAAATTTTTAGCCAAAACCAGAAATTGTTTCAAGCACATAAACACTTTGGACTTTGCTTTCAATGGATATACCCATGCATGCTTGGAAAAATCATTGATGAAATTCACGAAGTAAAGATAGTTCCAAAAAAAGGGTGTCGACATAGGAGCACATACATCAGTGTGAACAAGCTGCAATTTCTGAGTAGCTTGAATTGAACCATCTTTTGGGAAGGAAGAACACTGCATTTTGCCCAAAATACAGCCTTCACATACATGTTTACCAGGTGCCTTAAGTTTGGGCAAAGAGGAAATCATTTCAGTTTTCTAAAGGCGTAGCAAACTAGCAAAATTCAGATGACCAAAGCATGCATGCCAAAGCTTTGTATCTGACATAGCTTGAGAATCATGTACTGCACATGCTGAATCATTCATATATTTTTCATAGTCTATGAGCTTATACAACCCACAATATAAAATGCTAGAAGCAATAATGACATTGCCATTTGACAGATCATGAATTGTACATGTGTCATCAATAAATTTCACAACCAAGCTAATCTTGGCTAAAGCTGAAACTCATAACAGATTCTTCTTGATTTGAGGCACAAATAAAGCATCTGACAATGTAAAAGAACTGCCATCAACAGTAGTCGGAATGATCTTACCAACTCCCATAAGAGGAGTCATTGGCACATGTGACAACATTCCCTATAGGGGCAGGCTCGAGTGAAGTGAAGAAACTACACTGTGAGGTGATATGTTTGGTTTCCCCACTATCAAAGTACCGAACATGTGAGTCTATTGTGGACTACACTGTTCATGAGACGATGGGTCATAACTATAGACAATGGCAAATATCCATTCTTCATTTTGCACAAGATTAGGGGACTCTGTTTTGGGTGTAGAGGCCTCTGCAACAACCATTCTAGCCTCATTCTTCCTTGCCTCTTTAGTAGCCAGTTTTGGACAACTCTTTATGACATGATCATTTCCTTTACAATATTTGCAAAACAATTTCTGCTTTTCTATTTTCTTCTCATCTCTGTCATCCTTCTTTGATTGTGTAGAATTAGCAGATTTTTACTCACTAGTAGAAGATCTCCATTTACCTTTGCCCTTTTGAATAGCTAGGAAAGCTTGATTTGCAACATGCATAATGGACTTGTTTTGCCTAGACTGATCTTCCTGCAACAGAACATAGACTAACTCCTCAAATGTTAAGGCATTTGGATTTCCTTTCATCATCAAATGAAGAGTAGAAGCAAAACTCTAATATGAATTGGGAAGACCATTCAAAACAGTCTACACAAGTGAACTATTAGTTAAGACTTCATTAGTAGAGATCAAGTGTTCCTTCAAATCTTTGATCTTTTTCAGAAAACTGTCCATGGAATCTTCTTCATTCATGTGCTCCATTAGGGCAATAGGCATATATACAAGACTGGGGAAAAAAACCTCCTAAAGAGAGAAAAAAGTGCGCGGACGGTCCTAGTGTGTTCACACACATTACTACCTAAATATATCAACATTTATGTGTATCTTTCAAGCATTCATGGTGCATATGAGGGTAAATGGTTGATGTTGATGAGGTTAAAATGGAATTGAAAATTTTTTCAAGCTATTTACAAGAGAAAATAGATGTACGAGTATGGGAATTAAAGCAATGTGTATGTACATCCTTTCATGCATACTCTAAGTACAAAGTACTCAACATGGTGCAAAAATTGAAATTTAAAAATTGCAATGTTTCATGCGCCACATTCTCATCTCTCTCATCACTCAAATAAATTTCAATAGATCTCATTCCATCATCATTATTCGAAATAATTTTTAAAGAAGATTATTGAGCTAATCCTTGTCTTACGAAAACATCAAAAAGTGAGTGCAAAAAAAAAATGTTTACATTAAATCCTCAGTACAATTCTCTCAAAGAATCATAACATATCTTTGTATCTCTTCATCTTTATTGTCATCACCTGATCATATTGGATCATCTTCAAAATTTTCTTCATCTATCAAGTGTCTTTAATTATTTCTTCTATTTTTTGCAAAGATAGCTCCTTTTTTCTTTTAAAAGGTTTAGAAGTTTTTTGATGATTTTTTCATATTTTCTTCATTTTGCTTGACATTTGTTTTTATTTTTTTTTCATTATTTGTACTATCATTTTTGCCAATTTCTTGTTTGATATTCTCATGTTCACTTTGACTATATTATTGATTGTTATTATCATGATTCAATTGAGATTTCAAATTTTTAACTTTCTCTTGATCAATTAATTGGTCATTATCTAGAAACCTCGGATCACATATTACATAATATTCTTCATGCTTCACTTGAAATGACTTTTCATACTCTTGGTTATCATCTTCGACTTTTTTTTGCAAAATTTGGTTAAATTTTTGTTTATCCAACTTTATTTGTTCAATTTTCTTTCCAAAAGGTTTAACTTGATTTTCAATTTTTATCTTATTCTCTTGTTTAAAAGATTTTTCATCATCACATTTTTTTGGTCTCCTTTGTTAGATTTAAATGATCTTGGCTTAGATTTTGTTTGTTCAAAATATTCCTTCGTCTCACCTTTTCCTAAATTCAAGTGCAAAGGTGAATGGTCATGGTAGTTAAAAATTTTCTTTTCAACTTGAGATACCATTTATGGGTACAAACATCTTCATCTATAATACATTCCCAAAACATGCCAAATTTATCACATTAGAAACATCTTATAAGTTGATTTGATCTTCTATGTGTAGCTCTAGGGGTAGATCTTCTATGGTCAAATTAGTGTGTTTGATCAAGAATATGAGTAGACATACTTTGTACTTGATGTTGAAGTTCCTGTTTACACTTGAGTGATTGGATTTCTTTCACTTGGTTGGACAAAGTTTCATAATCATTTTTCAAACTTAGTACTATTGGAGTTTGAGGTCTATGGAAGCACATAAACAACACAAGGAAGAAGAAGAAGCTTGGATCACAGCACACAATGCTAAATGTATCACCAAAGTGAATGTACAAAGATAAGTAACCCATTAGGTGTTGGAGTTTAAGTTGCATTTGAAGCTCAAGAGTGTGAGAACATGCACCAAGCTTCAACTTCCACATCATCCACAATCAAAGAAGGATGATTTCCACGAGTTGGAGGCATAAAATCATGTCAATAATGAAAAGATGTAGATTAAAGAAAAAATAGGTGAGCTCTTGATGGACCTCACTTTTGACATGTATATGCTTAAGAGTCATGAAAACATGTGCCGAAGCTGCCTCCTTGGTTAAGCACACCTCCTACTAGTTGTTCTCTGCATATTTTATAGAGATTTCACTTTTACATGCTCTATCTCTCTAGATGATCATTGCAAACCCCTTGATCTTGTAATTGTTGTTTCTCCTTCATTCCGAATCTATTCTAGTGATTTTTGTCTTGCTGAAAAGCTTATATATTATACAATACGCAGTATAAATCTCTGGATTAGTGCTTACGCAAGTGCAGAGATGTCCAAAACAGTGTCTGTGTAGTTAGCTAATACTAAGTGAAGAGATCAAGTTATCTGTTTTGTTGTAGCTGGTTGAGGCATCATCCAATGTCCAAACGGAGTCATTTTACTCTCATTGGAAAGATATATAAGTCTAGCTTCATTTTGAAAAGTTCCATTTTTATTCTTTACATGTACTAAGAGAGAGGAAGAAAACACAGAGTCTATGTCTGAAAGAATTTAGGATCCTAGGAGGGTTCATTTGCTTTCATTGTGCACATAGGAGTGTTTATCCTCCAATCGTGGTATCAGAAAAATAAGTAGAGTATCAAAGAGAGAAGAAGGAGCTACTCAAGTGAAGTAAAGAACTCACCAAATTTTGAAGGAAAGAAGCAAAGTACAAGCATGTCAACAAGGGGAAGCAAATAAGTCATCGAATCAAAGACAAAACTTCATCAAGAGGAGTAGCTCTATTTTTTGAGGTAAAAGCCATCTTTTTCAACTTCGTTGCATCAAGGGGGAGGTTAAAAAGAGCTAGAAGGAACCATGGTTGATTTCAATGCTCCAATTGAGAAGCTCGAAAAGGGAAACTACCAACCATGGAGATTTAGATAAGAAATTTTTTGATGGGGAAAGGTTTGTGGGGACTTGTGAGTGGTGGAGAGCCAAAACCTTATATAGGTGCATTAAGCCCAACCAATGACCAGAGAAGATCAATAAGAAAGTGGGATGAAAGGGACAAAAGAGTCATTTTAGTTTATCTTAGGATATTAGCAACTCCATGATAGGACATATTTAGGGTTTGGATACATCAAAGGTGTGGGAGTGCTTGGAGAGCTTGTACTCAACCTCCACAAAAGCTAGGAAAATTCAGCTCAAGAATGAGATAAATAATCTTAGAAAAAGGACCTTCTCAAGGTACTAATGATTATATATCAAAGGTTTAAAGAGCTTGCACATGCATTAGGGTCAATCGGTTGTGCCCTAGATGATGAAGATCTTGTAGCCCACACCCTAAATGGACTTAGGGATGATGAAAAATGGAGGACCTTCACAACTTCACTGTATGTAAGGGACTCTCTTCCTAATTTTGGTAAACTAATCACTCCCATGGTGAAAGAGGAGATGAACCTTGGTGGTCATAATGCCAAGGATAACCAAGGGCAATTGTTGTATGTAGGTAGGAGAAGGGGAAAAGAGAACTGAGGTGCTACAAGAGGAAGAGGAAGATATCAAAGCAACCAAGGAAATCAAGGAAAACACAAAAATTTAAGTCAAATAGGTGAAAGAGCAACAAATAGAGGAAGACGTGGAAGGAATTGATGGAAGAGGGTAACCCACTTCAAATGGATGCTTTATATGTAGTAAGCCGGGTCACTCTGTAAATGAACATTATCATAGAGCTCAAAGACTAGGTAATCAAAGCAACAACAATTATAGAGGGCAAGGTAACTATGCAAACACATCATTGAGCCAAGGGAATGATTATTTACTTGCCAGGAGGTATGGTGAAGTTACAACTCAAGCTATTGAAGATGTATGGTATGTAGATAGTGGATGTAGCAATCGTATGTCATGTTGAAAGGATCTTTTTAGTAATTTACAGGTCCCAAAGCATCAAGGATATGTGGAAATAGGTGACAACTTAGAGCATACCATTCAACATGTGGGAGATATCAGTTTGGAAGGATATCAAAGGGAAAAGTTCTTATCAGAGGTATTGCATGTCGCTACCATTACCAAAAACTTGATTTTGGTAGGGCAAATGGTAGAAAATGTTGGAGTTCGAGGTCTACGGAAGCATGCAAACAACACAAGGAAGAAGAAGAAGCTTGGAGCATAACACACAATACAGAATGTACTAACACTAGAATGTACAAAGATAAGTAACCCCATAGGGCAATAGGCATTTATACAAGTCAGGGGGAAAAAATCCTAAAGAGGGAAAAAAGTGCCCCAACGGTCCTAGTGTGTTCACACACATCACTACCTAAATATATCAACAAATCCCCCCTGGGAGTGATGCAATGAACAAGGAGTTGGCAGTGATGTATAAGGAAGTGAGAAGCTATGCAGAATCAATCCACAAAAGAAGTAAGCCGAAAGCTTTGCGGAAAGCTTCAAACTTCTCCCTAGGCAGAGCCTTCATGAAAAGGTTTGCAATGTTCTCCTGCATGGGCACATATGCCAAGCTAATCTCTCCTACAGAGAACGTCTCCCTGACATAATGATAATGCACCTCAATGTGAGTGCGAGCATGGAACATAGGGTTCTTCACAACTGCCAATGCACTTTGACTATGAGTTTAGGTGGTGGTGCCACAAGACTAAACAACACCCAAATCAGCCATAAGGCATCTCAGCCACACACACTCAAGAGTCTCTATGAAGGCTACCCTATACTCAGCCTCACAACTAGAGGTGGCCATAGTAGGCTGCTTCTTGCTCAACAAAGATATACATGAGCTACCAAGCATGAAGCAAAAGCCACTAGTGGACACACCAGTATCATAGCAACCATGCCAATCAGAGTCAGATAAAGCATGCGAATCTGGCAGTAGTGATCCCCCCTTGGGATAAAACAATCCAACTATCTGGATACCACTCAATTAGCGAAAGATGCACTTAACCACCTGCCAATGCTTGACACCTGGGCAATGCATAAATCTACTCATCTGTGAGACAACAAACTGAATCTTTGGCCAAGTAATGCATAAGTAAATTAAGCATCCAACAACCTGTTGATAGAGAACAACATCAAATGCATCTCCAACATCATGAAGAATCAATCGTAAACCTGTCTCCATAGCAGTGGCAATAGGTTTATGATCTTGAAGGCTAAACCACTACAATAATGTGTCAATATATTTCATTTGACACAAAGCTATTCTGACATCAACTTGCATAAATTGAATGCCCAAATAATGATGCAAATGCCTCAAATTATACATCTCAAATGAGGCATGCAAATCAGCATTAAAATTAGCAATATGCTTCTCATGAGGACTAGTGAGCAACATGTCATCAACTTACACAACAATGATCAAAAGCACATCATTTGCATGCTTAACATATAAGGTGCTTTTAGTTGGACAATTCTCAAAACCATGTGCAATCAGATAGACATGTATCTTTTCATACCAAGCACGTGGTGCTTTAAACCATATAATGCCTTCTTTAACCTGCACACCTGGTTTTCATGGCCTTTCTACACAAATCCACGGGGATGAAAAACATACACTTGTTCATTCAAGTCACCATTCAGAGACGTAGTTTTAATGTCCAACTGATGTACATTCTAATGATAATGAGCTGCAAGTGCACAAATGATATGAACAATAGTCATTCGGCAAGTGGGAGCAAAGGTCTCATCAAAATCAATTCCTCTTTCCTGAGCATAACCCTTTGCAACAAGCCTAACCTTATACCTATCAACTGTTCCATCATGCTTACACTTCAGCTTCTATACCCACTTAGTGCCAATGGCCTTCTTGCCAGGAGGCAAGTCACATAAAGACTAGATATCGTTCTTCATTATAACATCATATTCAAATTGCATAACAACCATCCAATCTTCAAAATTTTGTGCTTCATGAAACAAAACAGGCTCATTCTCATCATAAAGACGAGGCAACCATAGCATAGCAATTTGATGTAAAAGAAGAA
The DNA here is from genome assembly GCA_020310875.1 of Ceratopteris richardii. Lineage (NCBI taxonomy): Eukaryota > Viridiplantae > Streptophyta > Polypodiopsida > Polypodiales > Pteridaceae > Ceratopteris > Ceratopteris richardii. The sequence goes on from CM035423.1 coordinate 99,601,551, forward strand.
CTACGAGAGCTAGAACGAGTACGATATGATAGAGGTAGAATGCTTAGGAGAGATGAGAATGAGGCCATATGTAGGATTATATGTAGCAAAGAAGAGATAGAGAACTCACTTCAATGCACATGTAAGTATTGGTCAACACACTCAAACAACACAATTGTAAGTCTGAAAAATGTTATGGACCTATGAGTATCATTCATAATTCTACTAGCTAAGCAATACACTTAGCAACCCTAGGAGTGATGCCCAATCACATTGGTGGTTGCAAAGTGAAACTCTATTGTGAACCTCTCACAGAAGACATTTGGAATGACTGAACTAAGCTATGAAGCATAGAGAGGAAGAGAAAAGAATTAGAGAAGAGGCATATGTCGAGGCCCTAGAATGTATCAAATGTAGGAAGTTGAAAGGACAAGGCATGCTATCAAACCCCAATGCCCCAAGATATCATATGGCTATGTGTCAAACATGCACATGTGAAAAAGAACGCTTGTGTACCTCAGTGATGAGTAGCACCTCCTTTAATGTCAATCCGAGAAGACATGAGGATGGTATGAAGACCTCGAGCAAGTGAAGGCACAAATGTGTGAGTGAGAAGCACACCAACATGCACACACATACACACACACACGCGCACACACGGCAAGAACAAGAGAGTAGGACAATGGAATCACTTCTATTACAACCAAGTTCTCATACAAGTTCAAAACTACTAGAAGCTAGCCCCAAAAATGAGCTCTCTAGCTCTATGTATAGTTTTTGACTAGCTTTGGCCCTGTCCAGACCTAGTGTCCGGCTTAATTAAAAAATTAGGTTCTAGAGCTTATTTGAGGGCTCAAATGAGGTCTAAAAAATATGAAAATTGGTAGGCACTTACTTCTAAGGCTCCTCAAGCTCGAGGACTCCTCGACTTGTACAAAATGGAGCTAAAAAAAGGTGAAACGGTATTTACAAGGGTTTCTAGTGATGAGAATCACTTTTAAAATGATGTAAGGTTTGGAAAAATTTTAATGGGTTGCCTCAGTGCTAGATCTGCATGTATGCCCGTACCTGCTTCTTCCCGTATGATGCCAACACTCTCCCCCCCTTAGCGTCTGTCATCTCTGATAGACCTTTGCTCAGCAGTTTGATCAATGTAGTGTTGCAGTATGTCGGTTGCCACCTCTTTTTCTCTGATCCGTAGTCCCTTGACCATGTCTCTTTGTAAGGCATCCCAATTAACTATGCCAGGCATGTCAGGTTGTGGCGTGGTGTAGAGCTCTAAATGCATTGTTTGTTCGCACACGAATAATTGTAGCAGATGAGTTGGGTGTGGTGCGAACACTTCTGAGTGTGCTTCCCAAAACCCCGTGGTGAACATGTCATCAAAGGTTTGCTTGTAGCAGGCAGGGAGATATCTGATCCTTGCATGCCATGCATAAGCAACTCGAATACTCGGGGTCGTGCTCATATCATAAAGTAGGTCATAATTACCATTTATGAAGCCCGGAATTGGCGGCTGGATGTGACGTACATTGCGGAAAGTCTTTAACACTACTTGCATCATGTCCAGTATCTTGAGCATCATCTGCGCAGCGACGTCAGGCATGGGGTGGAGGCATGGCATCCAATGTCTGATGGTAGCCATCATGTAAGCTACAGTAGGTGTGCTGGTTGGAGGTGCAATGGCGGGGTAATTGATGTTGATGTATGAAACACCACAAGAAATGAATTAAGGTGACACTAGAACACCTCTATGGTCACCATTAACTCATTGCCACTCCAAACTTTGAGAAATGATAGCCTAAAGTGAGAACTTTGCTTCTACAGAAATTCCTAGTCACTGAAATGACATACCTTCAGTATTTTGCTAATTTCTCCTAGCTCAAGTATTATTTCTTGATGAAACTTTATAGGCTGAAACTATAAGAGTAGAGCTTTCCAACAAGCTATCATATGCATCAAACGGAGCTCTAGAACTCAAGTTATAGCCCTCACAAGATGACCATGTATGACCTTCCAAAACTGGAAAACTTGCCTGTTTTAGTAAGAGCGCCTGTTTAAAATTAGAATTCGATGCCTAGCATCGACTTGCAACGAGAATTCGATGCCGGGCATCGACTTGGGATGTTTTTGGCCACTTTTCAGCAGGGATTCGATGCCGGGCATCGACTTCCCGCATAAAGTCTTGATCTTTTGGACACCAAAACTATAGGTGATTTCATGCACACTTAGAATATGACTTATCAACTGGAATTCGATGCCAGGCATCGAGTTGCTCCAACAACATCATGTTTTTCAAACACTTCAGTATTGAATGAAAAATATAAAAGAAAATATGACTTATCAACAGAGATTCGATGCCAGGCATCGAGTTGCTTGGAAAACTTGATCTTTGTAACTCATCACACAGTAGGTAATCATGGAGATGATGGAGAGAGGCTCATACACAGAACTTTACTCAGTTCTTCTCATAACTATAAAAAACTCAAAAGTTTTACAGATGCTTTCTCACTCAGAGAAGCCCGACTATACTCAGTCATACAAAAATGAGTTCTTCTCACTTTCTCATTGTCTTCCTCCTTCTTCTTCTCTTCGCGTCAGTTAATACTAACTAACTTATATAGATTTTCTCATTCCCGTGATTTTTAAAAAACTTCTAGAACTAAAGTGAACTAACTTTACAAGTATGATACACTTGTGAATTTGTCCCTTCACATAGGCATGGGGTTTTCTTCCTAAGACTTTGACCTTCAAATATATGTCCAATTAGTGAGTGTTTCTCCAACAGCTCCCCCTCAATCACTAATTGACATTCCCTGTTTCTTCATATCTTCTTCTTTTCTTTTACTCCTGCCATGCTTTTGAATCTGCTGGTCTTCACACCATCCAAGCTCTTTGTCATTATGTCTGCTAACTGATCTTTAGTAGAAATGTATTCCACTTCAATCTCCTTCTCCATTACCTTTTCTCTAAGAAAATGATATTGGATCTCTATGTGCTTTGTCCTTGCATGAAATACTGGATTTGCTGCAAGATAAAGTGAACTCATATTATCTCCATGTATTGTAGGTGTACCTTGATCAATGCCTAAGCTCTTGAACAATGTCTGCATCCATATGACTTCCTTAGCTGCTTCCACAAGTCCTTTGTACTCTGCTTCAGTTGATGATAATGCTATTGTATGTTGTTTCTTTGAACACCAACTTACAAGCTTATCACCAATGTATATCATGTAACCATGAGTTGATCTTCTGTCATCTTGGTTACCTGCCCAGTCTGAGTCACTGTAGGCTCTCAACTTCAAATCTGATGTAAAAGGATAATATAATCCTTCCTTTATAGTTCCTTTGATATATCTGAGAACTCTTTGACCTGCAATCCAATGTGGGTCCTTTGGACAATGCATGAATTGTGACAAAACTCCCACTGCATAACTAAGATCAGGTCTTGTTAGTGTAGCATAAATCAAACTACCCACAAGAGATTGATACTTCCTCATATCTTTGTAGTCTGCACCATCATATTTACTGAGCTTGTGATTAGCTTCAAGTGGAGTTGAAGCTTCTCTGCAATTTTCCATATCAAACTTCTTCAACAAGTTCAGAAGATACCTTTCTTGTGACACATATATGCCATGATCTGTATAAGTAACTTCCATTCCAAGAAAGTATGATAACTTTCCTAGGTCACTGATCTTAAACTCTTTCTCAAGTAATCTCTTTACCTCCTTGATTCCTTCATCTGAAGTACCTGTGATTATAATGTCATCTACATAAATACAAATGTAGATTGTACCTTCCTCTGTTCTTTTGATAAGTAGACTTGAATCTGCTTTTGAACTTTGATATCCAAGATCATTGAGATACTTCACCAGTCTATAGTTCCAAGCTCTTGGAGCTTGCTTCAATCCATACAATGCTCTTCTCAACCTGCAAACAAAATTTGGATACCTGGAATCTATAAACCCTTGAGGTTGTTCCATGTATACCTCATCTGATATGTATCCATTCAAGAATGCATTTTTTATATCCAATTGACTTAGGGTCCATCCTTTTGAAGCTGCAATAGCAATGATTGTCCTTATAGTTGACATCTTAGCTACAGGACTGAATGTCTCATCATAATCTATGCCATAGGTCTGGGCATAGCCTTTCACCACCAATCTAGCTTTGTATCTGGCTATACTTCCATCTGCAAGCTTCTTCACTTTATAAACCCATTTATTTCCAATTACTTTCTTACCATTTGGTTTAGGAACAAGTTCCCATGTCTTGTTCTCCTCCAATGCATTGAACTCTTCCTTCATTGCTTCTTCCCATTGCTTCTTACCTTTAGCTTCATCATAGTTCTGAGGTTCTTCATCATCTTTGACCATATATGCATAGTTCTTCTGAGTTATGTAAGAAGTATCATAAGAATACCTTTCTGGTTGTCTTCTAGTCCTGCTTGACCTTCTTGGTTCACATTCTTCATATGTGTCTGGATACACTTCTTCATCAAATATAGGAGCTTCTTCATTCCTTCTTGTTAATCCACTTCTGGATGTACTTGCTTGCATATAGTCTTCATCTCTATTTACCTGCACAATTGATTTTCCTTTCTCACATCTTCTTACCTCTTCTTCAAATTCTTCAGCTGTATGACTTTGATCTGCATACCAACTTTTCTGTTCATCAAATGTAACATCTCTAGAAACAATAAATTGTTTGGTTAGAGGATTCCACAATCTGTAACCCATCTGCTTTTCATCATAACCAATGAACACATATTTTTCTGCCTTTGGTTCAAGTTTATGCCTAAGTTGTGATGGCACATAAGCATATGCAATTGATCCAAACACTCTACAATGATCTAGTGTTGGTTTCTTACCCCACCAAGCTTCATATGGAGTCATTCCATTCAGAGCTGCACATGGTAATCTATTCACAAGATATGTAGCTGTATTTACAGCCTCAGCCCAAAGATAATTTGGACAATTCTTCTCCTTTAGCATAGCTCTAGCAAACTCAACCAAAGTCCTGTTCCTTCTTTCTGCTACACCATTTTGTTGTGGTGTATACCTGCAAGTTATTTCTCTCTTAATACCTGCATTCCAAAGATAATCATTGAACTCTTGGGAGAAGTATTCTCCCCCTCCATCAGACCTCAGTCTCTTAAGCTTTTGACCTGTGACTCTCTCTGCATATGCATGAAAATGCTTGAAAGCTCCAAACACTTCTGATCTTTCCTTCAAAACATATAATGTTATCCATCTTGTAGCATCATCAATAAAAAGAACATAATACCTTGAGCCACTGATAGATCCTTCTTTTGTTGGTCCCCATACATCTGTATGAATGAGCTCAAGTACTCCATCATGTTTGAATCCTTTCTTTTGAAATGGTAACCTGTGTGCTTTACCCATTTGACATGCTTCACATTTATAAACCATATGTTGACTTTGCACATTTGGTAATCCTAGTACAGACTGATTAGCAACCATAGCTTTAATTCCTCTTTCATTGAAGTGACCTAATCTCTTATGCCAGAGATCAAGTTCTGTAATCACTCCTTCACCATGTGTGAGCAAAGCTTGACCAATGTTCCCTTGCACTCTTAAAGTAAAGAGTCTACCTTCTTTCTTACCAGAGACAATCTGATTATATCCATTCTTTGGATCTTCCACAAATACTCCTTCATTTGTAAACCTGACTTGAAAACCTTTTTCAACTATCTGTCCCACACTAATCAAGTTTTTAGGTATTGTAGGAACATACAAAACATTGGTTAGCAAATCTGCTCCACTCTTGCATTTCACTTTTCCAATTGAATGTACACTATGTCTTGTATTATCACCAGTTTGAACTGTGTGACTAGAAATGCCTTTTTCCAAATCTGACATCAATTCTATGTTTCCTGACAAATGATTAGAACATCCAGAGTCAATGTAAAATACCTTTAGATCTTCTTTGTCTGATGTGCTGATTGAATTCATCATCAATGATGTATGACTTTCATTCTGTGTGTCATTTGCATAGTTGTAGTAGGTGGTGTTGTAGGATTGATTCTGTCCCCAACTTCTTCCTCCACCTCTACCATAGCCTCCTCTTTGACTTTGTCTACCTCTTTGGAAATTACTTTGATATCTTCCACCTCGGCCTCTGCTATTGTTGTTTTGATTCTGGTTTGATCCTTGTTGGTTGTGCCAACAGTCATGAGCCAAATGATTACTCAATCCACAGATCCAGCAAGCCTTTTTGTTGTTATTTTGATTACCTCTTCCTCTTCCAAAACCTCTTGCTCTTCCTCTGCCAGTGCCTTTACCTCTTGCATAATAAGCTTGAGAATTAGACTCCTCTTCATCCTTTGCTTTACCTTTATCTCCTTTCTTCTTATTCTTCATGTACATTGCAGAACTTTGACCTTTATCTCCATCTCCCTTCAAGTCTTGCTCATATGTGAGCATCAAACCAAGCAACTGGTTCAAATCTGGAACATAATGATTTAATGAAAGTTCTGTTGATAAGACAAAAGGTTTCCACCTTTCATCCCCTCTCAAGCCTGCAAGTAGTTGAGCAATCAATCTGTGATCTTCAACATCTTCATCTATGGATCCAAGACTATCTGCTAGATCCTTCATCTTAGTGACATAATCACTAATGGTTTGACTTGGCTTCTTCTTGAATGTTGTAAACTCTGACCATAGACTTGCTTTCCGTGCTTTAGTAGTGCTTTGGAAATGATATTCCAATGCATTCCATATATCTTCTGATGATTCCAATCCTCTAATGTGTGGTAGCAAATGATCTGAGATTGTATTGTAGATGTAGGCTTTTGCACTTGCATCCTTCTTCTGCCAATGCTTTAAAGCATCAAGTTCTTCTTTCTTTGGTCGGCTTTCATCTTCAAATACTGGCTTCTCTTCTTCACCTGTTACATATACCATGACATCCTTACTCATAAGTAAGGCTTCCATTCTCATTACCCATGCGGGGTAATTATCTCTGTCCAGTTTGTCAATGGAGATATGATCTGCCATAGTTCTTTCCTTCTGCTGCAACCTGTGAGCTTATAGGATAAAGGATAATACCTTTTGAAGTTCTTTGTGTATGAGGATACTTCGAAAGTAATCTTTTGATGCCTTGTGTCTTCAAATGCTTCACCTTTCAAACTTTAGTGGAAAACTTTACAAAACTTCTCGTACCTTTGTCGTCTTCTGCTCTCGAGAATCTTTCTGCTCTGATACCACTTGTTGATGTATGAAACACCACAAGAAATGAATTAAGGTGACACTAGAACACCTCTATGGTCACCATTAACTCATTGCCACTCCAAACTTTGAGAAATGATAGCCTAAAGTGAGAACTTTGCTTCTACAGAAATTCCTAGTCACTGAAATGACATACCTTCAGTATTTTGCTAATTTCTCCTAGCTCAAGTATTATTTCTTGATGAAACTTTATAGGCTGAAACTAGAAGACTAGAGCTTTCCAACAAGCTATCATATGCATCAAACGGAGCTCTAGAACTCAAGTTATGGCCCTCACAAGATGACCATGTATGACCTTCCAAAACTGGAAAACTTGCCTGTTTTAGTAAGAGCGCCTGTTTAAAATTAGAATTCGATGCCTAGCATCGACTTGCAACGAGAATTCGATGCCGGGCATCGACTTGGGATGTTTTTGGCCACTTTTCAGCAGGGATTCGATGCCGGGCATCGACTTCCCGCATAAAGTCTTGATCTTTTGGACACCAAAACTATAGGTGATTTCATGCACACTTAGAATATGACTTATCAACTGGAATTCGATGCCAGGCATCGAGTTGCTCCAACAACATCATGTTTTTCAAACACTTCAGTATTGAATGAAAAATATAAAAGAAAATATGACTTATCAACAGAGATTCGATGCCAGGCATCGAGTTGCTTGGAAAACTTGATCTTTGTAACTCATCACACAGTAGGTAATCATGGAGATGATGGAGAGAGGCTCATACACAGAACTTTACTCAGTTCTTCTCATAACTATAAAAAACTCAAAAGTTTTACAGATGCTTTCTCACTCAGAGAAGCCCGACTATACTCAGTCATACAAAAATGAGTTCTTCTCACTTTCTCATTGTCTTCCTCCTTCTTCTTCTCTTCGCGTCAGTTAATACTAACTAACTTATATATATTTTCTCATTCCCGTGATTTTTAAAAAACTTCTAGAACTAAAGTGAACTAACTTTACAAGTATGATACACTTGTGAATTTGTCCCTTCACATAGGCATGGGGTTTTCTTCCTAAGACTTTGACCTTCAAATATATGTCCAATTAGTGAGTGTTTCTCCAACAATTGAGCCATTCTTTGCAATTGGCATTGTTCTTAACTTTTATGGCAAATGCCTTCCATGATCTTCTTCGTTGCACTGGCCCGAAGCAATTGTTATACTTCAAGTGCATGGTTGCATGATCCCATGTTTGTAGCATCTCCGGATAGGTCTCCAATAACTTTTGCCTCCAGGTGGGTTGGTATATGTTCCCTTTGTGGGCATCCTCTGGAATGTCCTCAGGTTCAAATTGGGTAGTGAAAGTAGGGTACTTGTTGGTTTTGCGTTTGATCTCAGTGTTGTAGTCTGCCAACAGTACAAAGTATGGCTTATACTGTAACTCTAAACTGGTTATCAATCGCCTAGGAGCCAAGTGCTTGAAATATTCCGATTGAAGTATGGTCTCTTCAATGGTCTTCATGGCCAGCATCTGCGTGGATATATGCTCCTCATGAGTTGGACCCATTTCTTCCACTTGTTTCATCCATGCCGAAGGGGGTTCTTCGTAAGTGTCCTGTCCCTCGTCAGTGATTGTACCTCCTGGAAGTGGTTGAGGCTCATAGCTATCTTCAAAGGTCTCTTCCACCGAGATGGTTATTGCTTCTTTCTCGGATGGGTGATCGGGTGGAGAGGGGGGTCGTTCATATTGTAACAACTTAATTCTCAATTCGACAACTTGTTGGCGTAGCTCAAGTAGCTCATTGGCCATTGAAGATTCAGGCTCTGGTGAAGTAGTAGCATTGACCATCTCTTTAAGTTCTGCTGGGTGTGGTGGGGGCACTTGGGATCGTTGGAGTTCCTTTACCTGGTCTTCCAGTTGGTCGTGTGCTTCCAAGAGGGTCGCATAGTCTTCCAATACCTACTGAATGTGTTCTGAGGGGATAGCTTGGAATTTGGCCGGATCTATAGGTGCCCCTGGGGTGCTTTCTATGGCTGCTTCGAGATTATCTTGATTCTGTTGTTGTAATCTTCTGTTCTCTTCTTGGGCAGCTGCTAGTTGGCGTCGGAGTAGAGCCATGTTTCTTTGTAGTATCGCATTGCGGGCTAGCTGATCTCTGAGTTGTTCTTCCATCACCTTACCCGACTCTGTATACTTGGCTTCAAGCTCCGCATTCGATTGTTGGAGAGCGGTCACCTCATGTTGTAATGCTGTATTACTTAACTCCAAGGCATTGACACGTGCTTGGAGGTGAGATGATAGAGTACAAAGCTCCTTATTGTTTTCTTCTAATAACCTGTATTCTTGTTTAAACTGGGCGGTCACTTCAAGCATGGTGTCTAGTGCATGACTAAATGAGGTGGATGCAGAGGTGGAGGTGAAAGATGCAAGGGGTTGGGAATTGGGGAAGGGAAAGGTGGATGTGGTGTTGACTGCGGATGTATGTGGTGATGTGCGTGAAGTTACGAGTGGTGATGTTGAGACAAAAGTGGTGGTGAGTGGTCGTGTGGAGGGTGAAATGTCCATGGGATTGGACGTGATTGTGTGTGAAGTGTGAATTGTGAATACTGGAATGGTGGGTGGTGTGTTAGTGGTGGCAGTGAATGTGGGGGAGGTGGGGTGGGAAAGGGACTTTCTATTATGATTCTCAATTTGTTGAACTATATTTACAAGGTTTGCCAAGAATGGGGATAGGGTGGTTTGCATTGGTTCTCAAGGGGTTAAAAAGGGTACAGTGGGTTGGGGTTGGGAAAGAGGAAATGTATTAGTGAAGGGAAATGGGTGTGTTAATGTTTGGGTAGGGACGTGTGGCTGCCCGAGAGCTGGTAGATAAGAAGGGTGAGCGATGATGGTTTGTTGGGTGGTGGGGTGACCTATCTGAGGTTCGGAAAATTGGTTGGAACTGGTGGATGTAGGTAAAGGGAAGGATGGAGAAATGGTGGTGTGTAGTATGGGTTCACTATGGGTGGATACTGGTTGTTCAGGAAGGCTAGTGGTGAGGGGTTCTGAGGGCTGGATGGGAGGTGATGGTGGAGATGGTATCTGTATATTTACATCTAGTTCATCACTGTTAGTTGGGCTGGCCATGTGAACATCTTCTTGAGTGGTGGTAGGGAGTGAGGTAGAGACTTCCATTTGAATCATTTTTCCCCTTCGTGGTCGCGTATCCAGCCTTTGCTGATCATATTGAGGAGGGTTACGATGTAACATGATCCGCATAGCTTCTATAATCCCATATGTCTCAGCTAAGAGGTTCAATGATTCAATAAAGTGGGGGTCTGCGTTGTCGGAAAGTTTTCAACCTTTCCGTTGACGATCAGGAAAAATAAAAAATGATTATTGGTTAATTCTAATTTCTCATTATTACAATGTTTTTTCTTGGAACTAAACTCTTGTTAAGTATTTGCAGGATCAAATGGATGAAGAAAACAAAAGTTCATACTATGGTTTACCCTAAACTGCTTAAATAATGTGTGTTTAGGCCATAGAAGTATTGAATCATGGGTTTAAAACCCTAGGTTTACATTTATTCATATGTATTTAAGTTAAGAGCATTATTTCCTAGTTAATGTTAGAGTTTAACTAGGTTTTTAATTAATTTCCAAAGGGTTTTAACGGATTTTTGATGGGTTTCAATTAGATTTTCAAGGGGTTTTATTGAATTCTAAGGGTTAAAATAACAAGCATGTAATTAAATTAATCTTTAAAATGAATATTTATGTATTGAAAATTAATCTACGATATAATTAATTACTTTAATCATGAGTGTGCATTTAAATATAAAGGTTCTAATTAATTAATTTCTTAACCTAAACCTAATTTAAATGCATTATTAAATTAAGAAAATTAGGATAATTAAATTAAAATGAAAATGAAGTGGATAATAAATGAGTGGTGTATGTGAGTGGTATTTAAAGAGTGGTGTGAGTTAAGTGTGTAACTAAAGTAGATAAAGTAAGTAGTTAAAAGTGTGGTAGCTATGTGTGTAAGTTAAAAGAGTGGGCTAAATCAATTATGCATTTAAAGTGCAAAAAGTATGTGGTGAAAAGAATGGAGTAAGTAAGTTAAGTGAGAAAATTCAATTCAAAGTGTGGTGGATAAATGTGGGTTAAAGAATGGTTGAGAAAATAAAGCAAATCCAAAAGAATGGCAAAATGAAGACCTCTGTGTGTATAAATAGATGGGCTTGCTCCATATTTTGCTAATGTTTCTTTGCAGACATTGAAAGCAAAAGTATCGAAGAGCATTACAAACAAAAGTGAAGAAGTCAACGAACCAAAGATCCGACAATCTGTTATAAACCCATAGAACTTATCTTGATTAAGCTTTTGTATAGGATTCACTAGTTATTAGCAACCTTTTAGATATATTACATCATTGCTTTATAGCATTGTAATCATCCATTATTGTCATTAGCATGAATTCAATTTCAAATTGCATTCTCTTTCTTGTCCATGTCATCTGAAAATCCAATTCAATCTGAAAATAACGCACCTTTAGAAGTAGAAGTCGAAGTAGAAGTAGTTAAAGATATTATTACACACGAATCGTTAATATCAGTATATCACGATTATTGGCTTAATAGATTTATAGCATTATTTTCAAGTGCATCTAATGATCCTCAAGATAACATAGATTCATTTCCAACATTGTTAATTAGGCGTACCCAACCTAATCATTTAGAAATCCAAGAAGAAGAAATTATAAAAGAAAAATTAATTGAGGAAACTTTGATAGTACCTATACCTCAAGAAGTTATTGATAGATATAGAGCAGCCCAGCCTTACGGTTCTTAGACGTTTAAAGTGTTACAATTACCATATTTCCTAGATTTAAGAGTAATTTAGAATTTCTTTTACCTTAGACGAAAGAAAAATATACCTAAAACACCTACGATTGTCTCATACACCCTGCGTGTGCCGAGGGATTTAGTGGCTGACTGATCCACCAGCCTTATGTCCGCAACTTCCCGACAACATTCTCTGCTTGAAGCATTTGATTCACCATCGCTCTATTGGCCTCTTCTGATAGCTTATGCCTCTTTTGTACCTGCTTGATCGTTTTGTAGAGCCGTTTGAGTTGTGCAGTGTAAGCAATTGTGCAGTGTAAGCAGGGGCTTCCTCCTCACTCTCCTCTGATTCACTCCTCTGCATCTCCTCTTGTTCATGTGTGCCTCCCACCTGAGTGTGTTGTGCCTCATCTTCCCAATGTACCCTTCTTGCATCACTCTGTGGCCGGATGATGATCCGGGGCCGTCAGTGTCTGAGAAGAACTCACTCTCAGATAACTGTGCTATTTGCAAGAATCTCTCGAAGTCAAAGGATGTATCTTCTGCCAATGTAGCCATTGAGGTAAACTCAGCATCGGTGGGTAGTGGAGGGGCTGATGGAGTGGGTTGTACCACACCCTCTGATTGTGGTCTTTGGAGATGGATCGTGAATGGGGCTACTTGTTCTTCTTCTCTGAGAGAAGCTTCAGTGGTGACCTCACGAGGAATTAGAACCTGTGAAAGTGATCCACGCATTCTTTTCGCGGGTTGAACCCCTGACTTCCGCCCCTGGAAGAATTCCAAATGTGAGTGCTTAAGGGCCCGTGCGATCGGCACATCATAGGCAAGGCATCTGTAGATAATTCTTGTAATCGCATAGCAACCATTCAAAGTAGGCTTTCTCACGCCTCGTTTGCCTGCTTCATATAACTGGTCAAGGATCCACACTGTCATTTTGATAGGTAAGCTCCCAGTCTCCGCTAGGTATAACCCATACTAGATCTTCTTATGAGGCTGTGTGAATCGGTCTTGCGCTGGAAATGCAAAATGTTGAAGACACATTCGCAATGGTATAGCAATGTTCGGGGTGAGGGCACACATTTCTTTCAACTTCTTGAGTTTATTGTTCTTCATAGACTCCGATATCAAAGGATCTCGATCGGAGGGTACATGGGTGCCATACATGTGAAGGGCCTCCCTGATTAAGGTGATGTTCAACTCAAACTTTTTCATTTCCTCCTGGTTTGATAAAGAGGGCACCAGGAATGTGCCTGAATGATCTTTGTCTCCTGTCGCTTTCAAAGTGGCAATCAAGTAATAGCACCTAAGGAAATCAGGTTTAGGCAGAGATGCACTAAAATAATCCTATAACCCCGCCTTCTGCCAGATATCTTGAAGAGAAGCTACATTTTGTAATGCTTCAAATTCTCGTGTGAAGAACTGAAAGGTCCACCAAACTCCTCCAAATTCCAACTTGGACTCCCAGATATGATCTGCATCTCCCAAATCTCCTGGCATCTCATTGAACCAATGAGAATGTCCTTTCACTCTTTCTGTTAGGCCACTCGGTGGATCCGAGATGGGAATTCTTCGCACATTCAGGAACTCTTCAGGCCTCGCTGTCAGTGGAGCCTCCACGGGCATGGTATCCCAATTGTTTTGAGTACTAGGTCCTACCTGGTAGCTCGTGCCTGCTGCTGCTACCATGAGACTTTTGATGCTTATCTGCTAGAAGAAGAAAGGCACATTAAGTGCTGCATAGGAAACAGGATGTATTGGTGTTCCCTCCACAATACTAACATGACAATCCAGATGGTTAGTGGTTAGAGGTCAAGTGTTTGTGATAGATGTGAGTGGTGGTCAGTGGTTAGTGTCATCCTAGATGCATGCTTTGGATATGCAATGTACTCAGAATGCACCTACCTCTGAGTGGATGGATTTACAAAATTGGGTCAGGGGGTTTGATACAAGGTTTAAGTCTCCAAACTTTGATTGAGGATTCGTAGCTCTTAGAGCTGATGACAGGGAAAGATTTATGAACTAGATTGTGCTTGATTTGGGACCTTTTGGGCACCCATTTCCAGAAATTTCTAGGTTTGACCGAAGGTGTAGCAGTGTGAGGTGTAGGTATCTGCCCTGAGTTGTTTGCCAAGAATACTTGTGAGTGTTGATTTAAGCTAGTGACTGGAGGTGAAGTTATTTGGGCTTGTAAGCAGGCCTTGGGCACCCATATCCGTCTAGCATTAGGGATTGCCTTCATTGACCTCTTAGGGACCCAAATAGAAATGGTATGTCTAGATTGTTGCCTAGGAAACTCCTTCGTTTTAGTCCTTGATAGTGTGGCTTGCTTGATGCTCTTTTGAGAACCTGCCTCTGGGGCCGTGGTTTTTTCCTTCTTGCGTATCCAGATCTGCTTCATGCCACTAGGTACTCTGTATTGCACAGGTTGGTGCCCCTGCTTCTTGATCATCGGTCTCCTTAGTGTCGTGTGATGCTCAACCTGCCTTTTAGAATCTTCTTTGGAACAAATGGGAACTCCTCATTGACTTCTGTTCCTTTGGTAAGAGTGACAATCCTCTGCACCCTAGAACTTTGGACAAGTACAACATTGTTATCTTTATGTGGGTTCCTAGAAGGACCAGGAGTCGGTGCCTCTTCTAGTGGTCTGAGTGATTGATTTTCTAATTCAATCGTGAGGAGGTTTTGGCCTACCCAAGCCTGAAGAAGTCCACTTCTTAGGTTGAGGTTGACTGCATGATCATAGATCTAGTCTTGGCCCAAGACAAGAGGTTCGATAAGATCCTCGTCTTCACATACTAGCACCTTTGCTGACATTAGGGTCTCTTGAACGTAGAGGGGAAGTTCCACCTCTCCCACGCAAGGAGTTTCAACTCCTCCTAATCCTATCAGATATGCCTCTATAGGTTTTACCTTCAATTGCAGTTGTAGGCAGTAAGAAAGCCGAACTGGACTAGTGGCTGCTCCTGAATCAATTAAAGCTCTCACGGTCTTTGCACTCTCTCCATGTCCTACTTCTAGGGTCACAAAAGGTCGTCCATCAACTATCCTATGGGACCGTTCACCTGAGGTCTTGTACATGGCTATGTTATAACCTAGAGCTTTATGAGCATCAGTCATGGTTTGATCTCTACCTTGCCTTCTCAATTTCATTCGTCGAATGTGTTCTAAAGCTTCGGCCTGTGCTTCTTCTCGAATTCATGTTTCCTCTTCCTTACGTTTCTTTGTAGTATTGAGTCGATTTAGCATTTCTTTCGTTAGGGGTTCTTGATATAACTTGACTCTGCATCCGCTTATGTAACTTGGTAGTACGTCACCTTCTAGAGTGGCTAGTTGTACTGCTCCACTTGTGGAGATCCGATTGATAATCATTGGTCCATAGCCTCTTTTCTCTAATTTTCGTGCATGTTGCTTCAATGTGTAGACTAGGACTAGGTCTCCTGCTTTCAAGACTTTATCCTTCACATGTGTATCAAAGTACACCTTTTGCCTCTTCTTGGCTGCATAGATTCCTGCTGCAGCTCTCAATCATGTCTCACCTAAATGTTCAAGATCAAAGATTCTAGAGGAGAGTTCATGGCCTGTTCAATCATGTTCTTGTGCTACTTTTAATGTAGGTATAAAAAAGTCCAATGGTAGCACCGCATTCTGGCCAAACACCATCTGAAAGGGTGTGGCTTGGAGTACCATTTTATAGGCAACTCGGTATGCCCAAACAACATGGTGTAGCTGTTTGTCCCAATCAGAGCATTTATTATTCACTAGTTTCGTCAGCACATTGCATAAGATCTTATTTGTGCTCTCAGCCTGGCCATTAACTTGTGGATGATAGGGGGCAGACTTCTTGTGTATCACCAAGAACTCTTGAAGAAGATTTTCTATGACTTCATTCAAGAAGTGTGTGCCTCTATCACTTACTAATTCTATTGGCAATCCGTATCTAGTGAACACATTTTCAAATAGGAACTTTGCTGTTGTTTGAACATCATTCTTCGTTGTGGCTTTCACTTCTACCCACTTGGTTAGATAGTCCGTGGCCACAATGATATACTCAGCATGTGAACCCTTAGCGGGGGGATTAATAGGACCCACAAAGTCTATTCCCCACTTAGAGAATGCACGTCCACCCATCATAGGCTTCAATAGCATCTCATCCTTGCGTATGGGATACTGAGTCTGCTGACAAACCTCACACCTCTTCATGTAGGTATGGGCATCCATGTGAAGGGTGGGCCACCAAAATCCTGCAAATAGTATTGCCTTGATCAACCGATCTGGACCAAAGTGTCCTCCTGCTACACCTTGGTGAGCAATCTCTAATATCTTGAGGTATTCGCTCTCATGGACACACAGTCGTAGGTAACCATCTTTAACACGTTTGTATAAATTATCACCAATGATTGTGTAATCTAAGGCTTCTTGTTCCAAACTCCTTTGTCTAGCCAAAGTCATATCTTGAGGGAATGTTTTCGTCCTCAGAAAGGCTACTAATGGTTCACTCCAATCTGGTACTAAAGATATTTGATGAAGAGTAGCATGTTCCATTGGTGGTTTAGTGCAACAGATTGGGCATTCCTTGCACATTCTATGGACATCAACTTCCATAGTTGGCCAATGCACTCCTAGTCTCCTCAGTGTCTGTAGGGTTCGTTGTTTTGAGTAGTGTTGCTCTAATGCACCTACATGTGCTAATTGCAACCATTTAGCATACTCGTCCTCTTCCACGCAACATGCTAATACTCCTTGTTCCGTATGTTTGTACATACTTCCTGCCAAGATATGATACTTTTGAGCTTTTACCATCTCTCTATCTTCTGTGTGTATTACCAGGTGATTAGGCCCGTATGTCAATACTGGCACTAATGGCTTAGCCCACTGAGGTACAACTTCCAAATTAAACAAGTAAGCATTAGGTAAGTCATCTGACACTCCTTGTGGGGCCTCTCCTGATGTGAGCCTTGAGAGATGATCTGCTCTCAGGTGGGTCTTGCCTTTCCTCACCACAACCTCAAAGTCGTATTCCATTAGTAAGAGGAACCATCTTACCAATCTGCTTGTATTGCATGGCTCGTTTACCAAGTACAACAGAGCTTGATGATCAACAAAAAAATTTAAACTTATTTGCAAGCAAATAGTGTCTAAACTTTTTAACTGCATATACCATGCCTAACCCTTCTCGTTCAGTGGTGGTATAATTTCGTTCAGCTGCATTCAACTGTCTACTGGCATAAGCAATTGGAAGATCCATATTACCTTCACCAGTAGGTTGTGCAAGTACACATCCAATAGCATAATTGGAGGCATCCACATGAACATGGAATGGCTTGTTCCAATCTGGTGTGGTCAAGATTGGTGCTGAACATAATCTTCGTTTAAGCTCATTGAAGGAATTCTCACATTCATCAGTCCACTCAAAGTTAGTTAGAAGAGCATACAGAGGCTTTGCAATGACGGCATACATGTGAATGAACCGGCGGTAGTAACCACAATGTCCCACGAAGGCTTGTACCTCCTTGACATTCCTTGGCCTAGGTAGTTCTGCAATGGCTCTCACTTTCTCCTCATCCGTTGATATGCCATTCTTTGACACTATGTGCCCTAGGATCTTGCCTTGCCTGACCATGAAAACACACTTTTTTGGGTTCAGGTAGACTTGATATTCTCTACACATCAAAGATTTGTCTGAGTTCAGGTATATGGGTCTATCTAATGTGGGAATGAGTGCAAAGATCATCCACATAGACTTCCAAATTTTTCCTCAAGAACTCTTTAAACACGTGGCACATCAGCCTCTGGAAGGTTGCAGGTGCATTGGTAAGCCCGAATGGCATTACCCGAAAAGCAAATATGCCCACTCTGTGGCAAAAGCCGTCTTATGTTGATCTTCTAGTGCAATGGCTACTTGATTGTAGCTAGAGAACCCATCTAAGAAGATGTACACTTCCTTGCTTGCTACCCTTTCTAATAGATGCTCAGTGATAGGAAGCGGATAACTATCCCTGATAGTGGCTGCATTAACCTTCTTCAAGTTAATGCATACACGTAATTTGCCATTCTTTTTGGGCACCACTACAATGGGGGAGACCCATTCAGTGTGCTCAATTTCATAGATGAATCCAACTTCAACCAAGCGATCTATCTCCTCTTTGATCTTGGTAGCATAGTTGTCATTGTATGTGTAGGGCTTTGTTTAGAGGGTGTGGCATCTGAGGTCATGGGGATCGTGTGTGAGCATATGTTAGGGTCTACACCTTTCAGGTCCTTGTAACTCCAAGCAAAAACATCTCTATATTCCCTTAGCAACTCTATCAACTCTTGCTCTTCTTCTTCCGACAGGTCATGTCCTATGTAGGTGCATCTTTCTTCTCCCTCTTCTATGGCTACAACTATTTTCTTGGTGGTTTCCTTGCTATCATAGGCCTCTCCTGATTGTGCCTCGCATTTAGGCATTCTTATCACGACTCTCCTATCGTCTATCTCATATTTTTTAAAGTTTTCAAGGACCTCAAACAAGGATTCTTCTTCCTCCGGAGTGACTTCCTTCTTCTTCCTCTTCTTGCCTTCAGTTTTGGTGGTCACTTGGGTGGTTAATCTCACATCATTAGTGAGCTCTTCATGTATCTGAGGGTAAACTTCTACCTCATAGAAGTATTCTTCCTCTGATGCAAATGGGGGGTCCATGATGATTGACTCTACTTGCATCCTCGAATGCATCAGTGCTAGGTTCACATTCTTCTAAAACCGAATCTCCCATGATTGGCTCTATGGAAAAGACCGAAATGTCATAGCCATCCTCGTCATAGTGGGGTGTCCATTGTTCTTCATTGATGGCTACATCCATGGTTGCTAAAATTTCAGCCCAGCCGTGAGGCTCAAATTATTTGTCAGGAAAAACTACAGGTGCATAGGCTGGGTCTTGAATTGATCTATGGGTTTCTTTTGCACCTACCTCTCTGGCTTTCTCTCTCTTCTCTTCTTCTACTGCTACCTTGCACATCCATAAGTGGGTGTCTTCATGCATCCATGAGGATCCTGATCCTATGGAATGCACTGACTCAGTATCATCTTTGGCTCTATGGATGGGATTCCATTGGGTAGGGGGCACATCTCTATGAGAGTAATCCTTGAGATTGACTTTGGTTGTAACACCTAAGTGTTTCAAATACAAGGAATTGGTTCCCCAATCCTGTACGACTTGCAACTGCCACATAAATGGTCTCCCCAAAATCATCTCATAGGCCTGGTTTTTGCTAGAGTCACATATAGCAAATGTATGCTCAAACTCTACACCACATGTAGTGAGAGTTATTCCTTCTAGCAATCCCAAAGGTCTCTCAATATGACCATCAGCCATTTGCAATTTCATTCTTGTCGGCCTGAGTGCTGGCTTGCCCCAACGCTTCCATAGGGAAGTGGTAGCAATTGCAACTCCTGCACCTGAGTCCAAAATTGCTTTGGTTGTGTATTCCTGATGGGTAACTGGGAGATAGGTATTTCCTTCTTCTCCTTCACTCATATCTCCTATCTTATCCAATGGTATTTCTGGCACTGTTCTATGTGATCCTACCTGGGAACGCGATTTTGCTATTTCTGGCACTTGTTTGGCTACGTGTTTCCACACTTCTGGCTTAACTTTGAGTAGCTCTTCTAAAACAAGGTTGCACTGCACTTTAGTGTTCTTTACTACCTCAGTATTCCTAGGTATGATCGAGTCTTCATTTCTTATCATGACCGTGGGTGCTCTCATGCAAGTTGACTTGGTTTCCCATGGGCCTGTGAAATGGGGTAGTTCTTGTAAGGAATTAGACTCGAAGTCTAATCTCTCTTGAGATTGGGCGCTCTCCTTCTCTTCATAAATAGAAGGGATGTCTTGTGGGAATTGATCATGTGCATCATCCACAAGTTCAATGGGAGGAGGGACTTCACTTTCCTTTGCACATTTCTCTTCTTGAATCTCTCCTAGGAACTCTGGTGAATACCTATTCATAGAAGAAGAGGTGTCTGGTTCAGTGGAGTTAGGCACATAAGCTTCCTGGGGAGGAATGCTTATTCTATCTCTTGCACTCTCCTTAATCTGGGAGGTGACTCCTTTCCTCGACTTTGTAAGTAACCTCTCCAATCTATCTAATAGACCATCGAAATGCAAGGGTGTTCTTATGGAGCTAGAGCCATTGAACAAGCGATTGGCTTCAAACATGGCTTGCGCCAATTCGACCATCTTAGCACAAATCTTTGTTCGCTCTATCTCTAGATCGGCTCTAGGGTAACATTTGTCATGATCTGTCACGTTTGGCCCTTCCTGGATTCTGGCCTGATATGCTTTAAGAATCATGTCTAGATCCTCAAGAGTGGGATCCGCTAGGACTGATCCTACTTTGGGTGGTGGGTGGGCTACGTGTGGTGGATTAGAAAATTGGGGAATGGAAGGTGATGGGTTGGAGGGTGATGGAAAGGGGTGTGGTGGTGTAGTGTGAGAGTGGGTTTGAGATGCGAGTTCACTTATCTTTGCTTTGGTTTCTCTCAAGCTTTCTTCAAGTTCGCTCATTTTCTGTGACCATTGTCTTTTCATTCTCTCCTGGCTATCTCTCCAAGCTCTTGTACTCTTCTTGGTTAGGCTCTCTGTCTCACTAACCTCAGAACTCTTTTCCTGTCGTACTCCTTGGGTTTGCTGCAAGGCTTGAGCTCTAGTGACCACATGCACGGGGGCAGTGGAAGTTATACTTCTCGTAGAGTCTACCACTAACCCAATGACGTTGATAGGAGTGATTTTTGGTAGGTTATTGGGGTTCTTCGGGCAATCTCGTAAAAGATGCTCTTTCCCACAATCTTGACAAAAGCCCTGAATCGTCACTGCTTGGGGTTGTGTAGGGGCAGGCAGTGGACAATCACGTATGAGGTGATCTCCCTGACATCTGAAGCAAGGTCCTCTAGGAAATGGCAGTCGTACCTGCCTAGGTTGAGTTCTAGAGTTGGGGTTTGTGTACATGACATTAGCATACTCAGGCTCCCCACTATTTTCACTTGGGTCCTCATAATAGTATGGCTCGTTATGCTCGGGTGACTGCATGTAGTAAGCGTGTGGGCTGCAATATGTGTGGAGTCAAAACTATGGTCACTTGGATCACTGTCTGATAGCAATGGTGTGGCTGGGACTAAGGCTCTATTCAGATTCTCTTCTGCAGCTGTGTACTTTACTAGAATCACATTGGTTGGAGAAGGGGGTTGTTTCACTAACACGGAATTGACGAAGGAGGGTTGAGAGATCTTCCAACCTCAATCCTCTGGTTGTTCAGACTGCTGCACCAGCCCAGGATGCCTTCTCCCAAGCTTGGTACTCACCCTTGCTAGCTTGCTTTGAATTGCCTTGATTGCGCACAATGTTCCTGCAAAGGTTCACCAGTTAATATTGACCTGGATTACAATGAATAGACAGACACATCAACAAATATATGCCCCCCTTGGAGTAACTCACAATACTCCCAAGATCTTATGACCACCTAGTTCTACCGAATGGCCAACTTAAAAATACATGTTCTAAAAGTCCACATATGATTCTTACAAAAACCAGTCAAGGTCCACGTAGAATTCTCAACGAGCTTTCCAACGAGACCAAAATCTCATCAATCGGAGTTCGTATGGTGAAGTTATGACCATTCAGGCATTTAGGGGTCAAAACAGGCTCTCAGGGTTCAGGAAATTCCTCCCTAGTTTTTAGGTATTTTGCCCACTTCTAAGGCTCTAATATTATCCCAATGTTACCAAAATTAAGCCCAAAAGTACCCCAATTCAATCAATTAATTCACCCTAAAAATTCATGCATTAAGCCGGTGTATCGCGATAGGTCGAGTCGGTGTGTCGTGATAGGTGGAAGTGTCGCGATAGATCGGTGTGTCGCGATAGATGGAAGTGTCGTGATAGGTGGAAGTGTCACGATAGGTCGGTGTGTCACGATAGGTTGAAGTGTCGCGATAGGTGGGTGTGTCGCGATAGGTCGGTGTGTCGCGATAGGTCAGAGTGTCACGATATGTGGAAGTGTCGCGATAGGTCGGTGTGTTGCAATAGGTTGAAGTGTCGCGATAGGTCGAAGTGTCACGATAGGTGGGTGTGTCGTGATAGGTGGAAGTGTCGCGATAGGTCGAAGTGTCGCGATAGGTGAGTGTGTCGCGATAGGTGGAAGTGTCGCGATACTTGGGTGTGTCGTTATACCTTGGTGTGTCGCGATACCTCGGTGTGTCGCGATACCTTGGTGTGTCGCGATACCTCGGTGTGTCGCAATACCTCGGTGTGTCGCGATAGGTCGGGATATGGTGAATTTTCCTAATAAGGCTAGTGATTCTAGGAGCTCTCAGCCTGCGCAGTGTCGTGGTGCACTCAGAATCGTGATTGGGTTAACTTTTTGGTGTGTCGCGATAGCTCGAGCTCGAGGCCTCGGGGCTTGCGCAGAGAAAATCTGTACCTGCTGAGCTTACTGGAGATTGTGATGATGAACTATGGTCACTTGGATCATTGTGTGATAGCAACGGTGTGACTGCGACTAAGGCTCTATTCAGATTCTCTTCTGCAGCTGTGTACTTTACTGGAATCACATTGGTTGGAGCAGGGGGTTGTTTCACTAACACGGGTTGAGGCCTTTGTTGATTTTGATAGGGTTGTTGTGGTCTACCGTATTATTGGTGGGTACCGAGGTTGGGGAGAAACAAATTCACCCTTCCATGTGTAGGCATGTCTTACATGCTCAGTGACCACGAAGATCCTCTCTGATGTATTGTCTAGGTAGGTTACTTTGCCTAGGCTATCAGGGTCTTTGAACTCATAGATGATGGAGAATGTTAATCTCCAAAAGAACAACTTACTCTTGTGATTAGAGCACCTCTATACCAAGAGTAAGTCAAACCTTCCACTAATTTAGAGGATCAATTACTAATTATCAAAGGATTAACAAATCTGTGAAGAAGATGAAACACAGAAAAGTCTGCTGCACTATTTCTCCACATTGACCTATCAAACATGTAAAGTTTTTTATGAAACTTTGTACGAAGTATCTCCTAGAGATTGCGCACCTCCTCCAAGTTGAATTACTTCAAAAGCTTTAGTATAACTTGAGAAATCAACTTCACAAGTTACCTATATCAGAAACTGTCATTCAGAACAGTCGATTTTACACCTGTAACTTTTAAGACTTGGTTCTCCTTGAATAGAACCCGTTTAAGCAAATGCTTCTAGCCATGAGTAGCTTATCTTCCAACTTAAAGATTAAGCCCTCACTCATGCAAAACTTTAAACTGTGCTAGGAGAAATGATCAAAACATCAAGTTCGAAATCTGCGCCTGTTTTAGGAACCTGTGAACACACTTCACATATGAATGTTCCTACACTTAATTCTCTAAGCCTGATTACAATTGGAAGCTAAAACTTTGTACAGAGGTCAAGCAACTCTCAACTTAGACTTGTACAAAAGCATTTCACAATTGATCTACTGTAGAAGGAGAACACACAGAAACATCGGGCGCAAAATATTTTTGATTACTCAGAAGAATTACAGTTGAGTGATGAGAGCAAACTCAACTAACTTTTCCTCTTTCTCATGACATCTAACTTCCTCATTCTTGACTTCTAACTATTGTCACATATGCTCTCATATTTGCCCCGACTTTTCTCAAAGTATTTATAGATAAATTTGTACATGATTCTGACTAAACAAAAGATCTAAGTCAGCTATGACTATACTAATGTACATATGTGTACACTTCTCTTATCCTCTGAATGTAATCTTCTTCCAAACTTTAAGAATTGATTCTTCCTTCATCCTTTAATCTTCCAAGCCTTCAATTGGTGATTGGTCTGCACCAACAGCTCCCCCTCAATCATCAATTGAGGTTTTCTCTGTCTTCTTCATACTTGCCATGTCTTTGAACCTTTGTAACTTAGGTCCATCCAAGCTCTTTGTCATCATATCTGCCACTTGTTCTTTTGTTGGAGTGTACATCACTTCAATCTCTTTATCTAGTACCTTTTCCCTCAAGAAATGATACTGAATCTCTATATGCTTAGTCCTGGCATGAAAAACAGGGTTAGCTGCCAAATACAAAGAACTCATATTGTCTCCAAAAATTATTGGAATACTATGATCAATCTCAAAACTTTTCATCAAGGTCTTCAACCATATCACTTCCTTTGTAGCTTCTACCATTCCCTTATACTCAGCTTCTGTGGATGATAAAGCAACTGTATGTTGCTTCTTTGAACACCAAGAAACTAGCTTATCACCAACATAACAGAGATACCCATGAGTAGACCTTCTATCATCTGAGTCACCTGCCCAATCTGCATCACTAAACACTTTGATTCTTGTGTCAGAAGTGAAACCATAATACAAACCTTCACTTAGGGTTCCTTTGATATATCTGAGTACCCTTTGGGCTGCAATCCAATGAGTCTTCTTTGGACAATGCATAAATTGTGACAACACACCTACTGCATATGATAGATCTGACCTTGTCAAGGTAGCATAGATTAAACTACCTACCAAACTCTGATATTTCTTCATATCATTGAACTCTTCACCTCCATACCTGCTTAATTTATGATTTACTTCCAATGGTGTAGTTGAGGTCTTGCAATCTTCCATGTTAAACTTGACTAAAAGATTCTTCAAGTATCTCTCTTGTGAAACATATACTCCATGTTGAGTATACACAATCTGCATTCCTAGAAAATAAGATAAGTTTCCCAAATCACTTATCTTAAACTCCTTCTCTATTTTTCTTTTGAGTTCATTGATTCCTTGAACATCTGTTCCTGTAACAATAATATCATCAACATAAATGCACATGTAAATGTATCCATTTTCACTTGCCTTCACTAGCAAGCTACTATCTGCCTTTGATGCTTGAAATCCACATTTATTCAAGAACTTGATCAATCTGTAATTCCAAGCTCTTGGAGCTTGCTTCAACCCATATAAAGCTCTCTTGAGCTTACACACATAATCTGATCCAATTGATTCCATGAAGCCTTCTGGTTGCTCCATATATACTTCATCTGCAATGTATCCATTTAGAAATGCATTATTCACATCCAATTGTGATAATTTCCATCCCTTACAAGCAGCAATAGCAATCAATGTCCTAATTGTAGACATCTTGGCAACAGGACTAAAGGTTTCATCATAATCTACCCCATAAGTTTGGGCATAACCTTTGACCACAAGTCTAGCCTTATATCTAGACACCTTACCATCTGCAAACCTCTTTGTTTTATATACCCATTTACATCCAATGACCTTCTGATTCTTTGGTCTTGGTACTAGTTCCCAAGTTTCATTTTCAAGTAGAGCATCATACTCTTCCTGCATTGCCTTCTCCCAATTCTGTTTACCTTTGGCTTCTTCATAAGTAGTTGGATCTTCTTCTGTTTTCACAATGTAGGCATAATCTTTTGTTGTTAGGAAAGATGTATCATAACTATACCTTATAGGTTCTTTCCTTTCCCTTGTAGATCTTCTGATTTCTGCACTTCTTGAAGTTTCAGCCTCATTTGATTCTGGATCAAATCTTGGCCCTTCTTCTACATGATCCTGCACTCTACTTCTAGAGTCAACTTCATCAACAATTTCTTCACATACTTTTACCTTTGCCTTTCCTTTCCTTTGTATTTCTTCAACACCTACAAACTCATTTGGTGATCCTGTATACCACATATTTTGCTCATCAAATGTCACATCTTTAGTAACAAGAAATTGCTTTGTGGATGGACTCCACAACCTGTAACCCATCTGTCTATCATCATATCCAATAAACACATACTTCTCTGCTTTTGGTTCTAGCTTATGTCTTAATTGTGAAGGAACATAAGCATATGCAATACATCCAAATACTTTACAATGATCAAGAGTAGGCTTCTTACCCCACCATGCTTCATAATGGGTTCCTCCATCCAAAGCTTTGCAAGGCAACCTATTCACAAGATATGTTGCAGTGTTAATGGCTTCTGCCCATAAGTAATTTGGACAATTCTTTTCCTTCATCATGGCTCTTGCAAATTCTACAAGAGTCCTATTCCTCCTTTCTGCTACTCCATTCTGTTGAGGGGAGTACCTGCAAGTTACTTCTCTTTTGATACCTGCATTCCACAAATAATCATCAAACTCTTTAGAGAAATACTCTCCCCCTCCATCTGATCTTAACCTCTTGAGCTTTTGCCCTGTGATCCTTTCTGCATAAGCATGAAAATGTTTGAATGTCTTGAAAACTTCTGATTTATCCTTGATTACATACAAAGTAATCCACCTGGTTGCATCATCAACAGACAACACATAATATCTGGATCCATTTATGCTATAGTCCCTTGAGGGACCCCAAACATCTGTATGAACCAATTCAAGCATATTTGAATGCTTGTATCCTGATTTGTTGTAAGAACTTTTATGTGCTTTACCTAATTGACAAGCTTCACACTTGTACACCATATGTTGCCCTTCAATGTTTGGCAATCCAAGCACCACCTGATTCTTTGACATCTCCTTTATAGCTCTCTCATTAAAATGACCTAGCCTTTTATGCCATAGGTCTAATTCAGATACCTTTTGACTTCCATAGGTAAATAATGCATGTCCCACATTACCTTGGACTTTGAGAGTGAACAATCTTCCTTCCTTTTTACCTGCAATTATGTTTCTATATCCTTGATTCGGATCTTGTACATAAACACCATCATTTGTGAATCTTACCTCATATCCTTTCTCCACAATTTGCCCTACACTTATCAAATTTTTAGGAATAGTAGGAACATAAAGTACCTTGCTCAGAAGTGTACTTCCACTCTTTGTCTTCACTGATCCAATGCTCTCCACTTTATGTTTGGTATTGTCACCTGTTTGAACTGTATGTCCATTCACCCTTGCTTCCATATCAGTCATCAAAGATAGATTCCCACTCAGATGGTTGCTGCATCCTGAGTCAATATAAAACACTCTTTGATCTTCTCCCATTGATTCATGAGTTGCATTCAAGATAAGAGTCATGTCATCCTTCTGATCTGATGCATAATTGTAATAATTATTGTTGTAGGACTGAGATTGGAAGTTTCTTCCACCTCCTCTACCATATGATGTCCTACCTCCTCTTCCTCTGAAATTGCCTCTTTGGTTTCTGCCTCCTCTACCTCTTTGATTATAATTCTGATTATTGCTTCCACCACTTTGATTGTTATACCAACAATCATTTGCCAAATGATTTGTTCTGCCACAAATCCAACAAGCTTTAGCATTATCTTTGTTCTTACCTCCTCTTCCTTTACCTCTGAAATTCATCTTCCCTTTTGTGAAGTTAGCTTGATTTGAATTCCCTTCATCATCATTTGATTGCTTTCCCTTGCCATTCTTTTTCTTGTCCTTGGAGTACATAGCTTGACTTGTACTTCTATCATTGTCTCCTTTAAGATCCTGCTCAAAGGTTAGCATGTGTCCTAGCAATTGATTAAGATCAGGAGTAAAGTGATCAAGTGACAATTCTATGGACAATATAAAAGGCTTCCACTTCTCATCTCCTCTCAAACCTGTAAGTATTTGTCTTACCAACTTTTCCTCTTCAATGTCTTCATCCACTGCTCCCAAGCTATCTGCAATATCTTTCATCCTTGCCACATAATCTGAAATTGATTGTGAGCTCTTCTTCTTGAAGGTTGTGAACTCAGCCCATAGTGAGGACTTCCTTGACTTAGTTGTATTTTGGAAATGCTCTTCCAAGGCATTCCAAACATCTGTAGCACTTTCCAAACCTCTGATGTGAGGTAGAAGGTAATCATTTACAGCCATGTAGATGATACTCCTTGCTTGAGCATCCTTTCTCATCCAAGTCTTCAACATTGCAAGCTCTTCCCTAGTAGGAATACTAGGATCTGCAAACTCAGGTTTTTCTTCATCTCCTGTAATAAATGATATAAGATCTTTGCTCATGAGGTGTGCTTCCATCCTCATGGACCATGCTGGATAGTTCTCCCTATCTAGCTTATCAATCTGCAAGCTTTCTCCCATCTTATGTCCACCTGTGTATTGAAAACTTCAAGCTTTACAAACAATGTATGTACCTTTACTTCGAATTAGACTCCTTTTGCCTTTCTTGATGTCAAATAGTCTTCTCCTCAAGCTTTGACTCCAAACTTTCACTTCTTAGTCCTTCAAGTGTTGAATTTCTTGAATCTGCAGCAGTCGGGATCCTCCTTTCCTTAATTTGATGTCTCCTGCTCTGATACCACTGATGGAGAATGTTAATCTCCAAAAGAACAACTTACTCTTGTGATTAGAGCACCTCTATACCAAGAGTAAGTCAAACCTTCCACTAATTTAGAGGATCAATTACTAATTATCAAAGGATTAACAAATCTGTGAAGAAGATGAAACACAGAAAAGTCTGCTGCACTATTTCTCCACATTGACCTATCAAACATGTAAAGTTTTTGATGAAACTTTGTACGAAGTATCTCCTAGAGATTGCACACCTCCTCCAAGTTGAATTACTTCAAAAGATTTAGTATAACTTGAGAAATCAACTTCACAAGTTACCTATATCAGAAACTGTCATTCAGAACAGTCGATTTTACACCTGTAACTTTTAAGACTTGGTTCTCCTTGAATAGAACCCTTTTAAGCAAATGCTTCTAGCCATGAGTAGCTTATCTTCCAACTTAAAGATTAAGCCCTCACTCATGCAAAACTTTAAACTGTGCTAGGAGAAATGATCAAAACATCAAGTTCAAAATCTGCACCTATTTTAGGAACCTGTGAACACACTTCACATATGAATGTTCCTACACTTAATTCTCTAAGCCTGATTACAATTGGAAGCTAAAACTTTGTACAGAGGTCAAGCAACTCTCAACTTAGACTTGTACAAAAGCATTTCACAATTGATCTACTGTAGAAGGAGAACACACAGAAACATCGGGCGCAAAATATTTTTGATTACTCAGAAGAATTACAGTTGAGTGATGAGAGCAAACTCAACTAACTTTTCCTCTTTCTCATGACATCTAACTTCCTCATTCTTGACTTCTAACTATTGTCACATATGCTCTCATATTTTCCCCGACTTTTCTCAAAGTATTTATAGATAAATTTGTACATGATTCTGACTAAACAAAAGATCTAAGTCAGCTATGACTATACTAATGTACATATGTGTACACTTCTCTTATCCTCTGAATGTAATCTTCTTCCAAACTTTAAGAATTGATTCTTCCTTCATCCTTTAATCTTCCAAGCCTTCAATTGGTGATTGGTCTGCACCAACAATAGATTGTGAGAGCACCTACTTCATGAGGCTGAGCAGGCTTATATCTCCAAAAAGCCTCATCGGTTTCTCGGTTTAAAAGCAAATCTATGCTTTTATTATCCTGGGGAATCCATTCTGGAGTCATGATTCTGGTCAAGACTGATTTACCACGGGGATTCCTCGGCTCTCTCTCTAAGTTCCCTTGCTCTATATCACCCATGTCGGTCTCTACGATGACATTCCCAAACTCATCTGTTCTATCTGGAAGGGTGGTGACTACATAAATAGTCCCTTCTTTATCCAGGTATGCTCCATTCTCAAACTTGACTACCGGGTGTTCTAGTCCATGGGGTTGATCGGGGTTCTTAATCTGGACCACAGATCTTCTCAGGCCGTCTTCGTAGATGCGAGCACCTAGACGGTTAGTCCTAATGTATTCCAATTGAGTCTTGTAAGGTCCTTCCAACTTTTCTAGGTACGCCACCCCTGAACTACCTACTGGTCTCTCCATGTTATAGGACATCTCAGAATCACTTGTTTCTGATCGGGGAGTGTATGGGTAATCACTCAACTAATGGGCCCAAGACCTAGTAGTGTGATTGACACTAGCTTCAGAAGATCTGAGGCTTTGTCGATCTCGGCCTAAGTGTCTGCCTGACCTAAGGTTCATATGCCTAGTTTCTCTATCCCCTTGTCCCAAGTACACTCTCGTTGCAGGTTAATTTACACCAATCACTTTGTTCTTTTTAGTTGACAATTGTGTTAAGCTCTTGTTTGAAATCACGTCATCAGGAGTACTTAAGTGAATTTCGTACTTGATATTTGCTTGATTCAAGTTTACTTTTGTTCCTTAGAATTTTTGCATTTAATCTCTACTTAATGCTTGTACTTAGTTGATTAATTCTCTTGGATTTGATTCGTGCCTGAGGTTGCCCTAATTAATCACCACTCCTAGGTCGTACTTAGCCTATGCTAGGAATTGACGAAGGAGGGTTGAGAGAACTTCCAACCTCAATCCTCTGGTTGTTCAGACTGCTGCACCAGCCCAGGACGCCTTCTCCCAAGCTTGGTACTCACCCTTGCTAGCTTGCTTTGAATTGCCTTGATTGCGCACAATGTTCCTGCAAAGGTTCACCAATTAATATTGACCTGGATTACAATGAATAGACAGACACACATCAACAAATATATGCCCCCCTTGGAGTAACTCACAATACTCCCAAGATCTTATGACCACCTAGTTCTACCGAATGGCCAACTTAAAAATACATGTTCTAAAAGTCCACGTATGATTCTTACAAAAACCAGTCAAGGTCCACGTAGAATTCTCAACGATCTTTCCAACGAGACCAAAATATCATCAATCGGAGTTCGTATGGTGAAGTTATGACCATTCAGGCATTTAGGGGTCAAAACAGGCTCTCAGGGTTCAGGAAATTCCTCCTTGGTTTTTAGGTATTTTGCCCACTTCTAAGGCTCTAATATTATCCCAATGTTACCAAAATTAAGCCCAAAAGTACCCCAATTCAATCAATTAATTCACCCTAAAAATTCATGCATTAAGCCGGTGTATCGCGATAGGTCGGGTCGGT
Source organism: Ceratopteris richardii (assembly GCA_020310875.1). Classification (NCBI taxonomy): domain Eukaryota; kingdom Viridiplantae; phylum Streptophyta; class Polypodiopsida; order Polypodiales; family Pteridaceae; genus Ceratopteris; species Ceratopteris richardii. Next base: position 99,632,410 of record CM035423.1, read on the forward strand.
GTGTCGTGATAGGTGGAAGTGTCGCGATAGATCGGTGTGTCGCGATAGATGGAAGTGTCGTGATAGGTGGAAGTGTCACGATAGGTCGGTGTGTCACGATAGGTCGAAGTGTCGTGATAGGTGGGTGTGTCGCGATAGGTCGGTGTGTCGCGATAGGTCAGAGTGTCACGATATGTGGAAGTGTCGCGATAGGTCGGTGTGTTGCGATAGGTTGAAGTGTCACGATAGGTCGAAGTGTCACGATAGGTGGGTGTGTTGTGATAGGTGGAAGTGTCGCGATAGGTCGAAGTGTCGCGATAGGTGAGTGTGTCGCGATAGGTGGAAGTGTTGCGATACTTGGGTGTGTCGTGATACCTTGGTGTGTTGCGATACCTCGGTGTGTCGCGATACCTTGGTGTGTCGCGATACCTCGGTGTGTCGCAATACCTCGGTGTGTCGCGATAGGTCGGGATGTGGTGAATTTTCCTAATCAAGCTAGTGATTCTAGGAGCTCTCAGCCTGCGCAGTGTCGTGGTGCACTCAGAATCGTGATTGGATTTACTTTTCAGTGTGTCGCGATAGCTCGAGCTCGACGCCGCTGAGCTTGCTGGAGATGGTGATGATGCTGAAACCTGCAAGAAACATGCAAAAACACACAAAACAACACTACACGCTCGCTCTCTCTCAAACTCGCACTAAGCAAAGGAGGAGAATGACAAGGAAGAGGGAATATGAAGTGGAGAAGGAGGTGGAGATGGAGATGGAGATGGAGATGGAGATGGAGATGGAGATAGAGAAAAAAAACAAGAAGATTACCTACTACTTACCATTCCAACGCGTCCTCTCTACGTCTTACCATCACACGCTCGTCCTCAAAGCTCGAACCCCCAGCAACGGCACCAAAATTTGGTGTAGCTCAGTGATGAGTAGCACCTCCTTTAATGTCAATCCGGGAAGACATGAGGATGGTATGAAGACCTCGAGCAAGTGAAGGCACAAATGTGTGAGTGAGAAGCACACCAACATGCACACACATACACACACACACGCACACACGGCAAGAACAAGAGAGTAGGACAATGGAATCACTTCTATTACAACCAAGTTCTCATACAAGTTCAAAACTACTAGAAGCTAGCCCCAAAAATGAGCTCTCTAGCTCTATTTATAGTTTTTGACTAGCTTTGGCCCTGTCCAGACCTAGTGTCCGGCCTAGTTAAAAAATTAGGTTCCAACGCTTATTTGAGGGCTCAAACGAGGTCTAAAAAATATGAAAATTGGTAGGCACTTACTTCTAAGGCTCCTCAAGCTCGAGGACTCCTCGGCTTGTACAAAATGGAGCTACAAAAAGGTGAAACAGTATTTACAAGGGTTTCTAGTGATGAGAATCACTTTTAAAATGATGTAAGGTTTGGAAAAATTTTAATGGGTTGCTTCAGTGCTAGATCTGCATGTATGCCCATATGAAAATTGGTAGGCACTTACTTCTAAGGCTCCTCAAGCTCGAGGACTCCTCGGCTTGTACAAAATGGAGCTACAAAAAGGTGAAACAGTATTTACAAGGGTTTCTAGTGTTACATGGGTGTAGCCATGCACAGGGGAAGAGAGGGATGGAGAAAAAAAGAGAACATGAGGAGAAAGCATGTATGTCATAGAGTCCATCACACATGAATCCCAAGAAATGCAAGAAAGAACAATCACTAACCAAAACAAAAGAAGGAGAGATGCACATCGAATGCCATGATTGACGATGCAAAAAGAGGGAGTTTTCCATTAACATACTCATGTATTTATACAATATTAAAGTCTCTTCACACTCAACCTTCTCCCAAACCTCTAAATGAACCTTAGCATAAGATTTTTCTCATACAAAATATGCCTCAATGTGCCATAAACCAATGTGCCCCTAACACTGGCATGCATTGTGGACTTGAACTACCACTATCTCTTGATAAGTACTACCCCTCAACAAGATGAAAATTACATGGAAACCATTTATAGGCTGGGCACCTTTATACAACATGTCATATAATCATAATCAACACACCTACTCTCTAAGAGTGCTTCAATCCGTGAGCATCCACATCTCTTATGCTTGAGGACACTAATTCCATTACACTCATCAAACCAAATGCATCAAGTAAGATCCTCACATCATGACCAACACATATCCAAATAAAGTCTCCAGAAAATCAGAAGTCAATCATAGACAATCTCCATGTAGATCTCCATCGTGCTAAAGTGATAACACCTCTCTTGGAATAGAGTGGTCCAACTCCAAAAACATAGCCAATGCTAGCATTCAACCTGTCAATCAAGAAATATACGGGCACATATTATCATGAACTACCCTTATGAACAAGGCTTGCAAACCAAAGTGCATGGTTAAACCATGGTATGGAGTGCAAACAATGCCCATAACATATTGAATGCTAAGAGCCATGTAAGAAGCAAATCAAATGCCTAGAACTTAGTCCAACATATGCAAATACAACTTGCAAAACACCTAGCTTGCCCTCCTACATGCATAAATGAAGAATAAGAATGACTCAATTGCATCATATAATATGGAGGATTATAAACAATGATGAAAACCTTGTATGCAAGATAAATGATAAAGATGTATAGCTCCATGGACTTGATGAACTTCAAACTCACGATCACTATAGTACTCAACTTCACGTCATCACATTTGATATGAGATTCAAGCATTTTGAATCGCAGAGCAACACTCCCCATGGTAATGTAAGGATCGTTCACATAGCAAAAGGGAGAAATATCCAAAAGATCATTTCGATCTCATTCCGAAACAAGAACTAGAGCACCCATATCCAAGTTTTCCCAAAACCTTGCAAATAACCAGAAAAGGGCACCCTACTATGTGACAAGACAGAAAATGTTAGTGCTCTTGATTTGAACCTCAAGAAGAGACTCTTGAAGGTTTGGATCCATAAAAAGTGCCTTAAGATTGAATTGGAAGGCCAAGAACCTTCTTATTCCCCATTGACAAACACCCAATCTAACCCTAGGACCATATAACAATGTAATTCCAACCCATTTAGGGACATGAGCTATGCATTGGAGCCCCCTTCGTTTCCAATAGAATGTGTCCCTATCATGATGGACCAATGATTCCCCTGTTGCCAAAAGCAATCGTGAGGAGTAAGGCAAAAAAGGAGTTTCGATCGAGCATCAAGCTTCCAACAACATAAAGAAACACCCAAAATGAAGGAGATCTAGGTCAAGAAAGCAGATGGATCTTCAACTCCTAGATCTCCACAAATAGGACAAAGAAAAGATTCACAATTAGTCAAAGAAAGCGTTAAGAATTGACCAACAATCAAATGAATCTAGATGCCCAAAAAGCTTTTGAAGGCACAACCTAAGACTTCTTGTTTCTGGGTTCCAAAAGCTAGCTCACAGGCTAGATCCCTATCCCACCATTCTTCTTCGCTAGAGAAACCTAGATTTAAGCCTTCTACTCAAAACCCAGGTAAGCCTACACAGCCTTGATCATAATCACTATGTTTTAATTCACCACACATTGTATAAAAATGGATACCTAAGCAAATATATTCAACCCCTTAACTTTGTAACATCTTATCCACTTGCATTGGTTCAAATTCACTTTCCAAATATTGATTATCAGTTTCTCTTAAACCCTAATCAATTTTATAAAACTCCATCTAAATTGATGAGAAAACCATAGATGTCCGAACCTTGTAACATTCATGTCAATAAATTGTATAATGACCCTGGATGAGCTTTCCATAGACCTGATGCACCATCCTAAGATGATGCATTTTTCTAAGTATGCATCTAGGAAGTACACACAATTCGATCCCAATTGCACAATGCACATATAGGGGCTAAGAATGGAATTCATGTTAGTATTGGAAAGGGTATGCAGGCTCGCGTAATTGGGATATAGTGTCTTTGACCATATTAACATAAAATTTTCCTTGACTTAATAGTGTTACTAGCATTTTCAAGTTGATTCAATGGAAGGAATTGGACTGAGTTCCATTCCAGTCGCTTATAGAACCATCACTCCTTCCACCATAGGAAGTTTTCGACTTCCAAGGTGAGATACCTATCAAAGATGCAAAATTCATTTGGGAAGCTAGGTTGGAGTTTGACCATAGATGGGGTAGATTCTAGTCTTTTTTTGCATAAATTTGAGGCCTTATAGAATGATGAGTTACTCTAGATTTGGGAAAAGTGTGGTTTGGATGAATATTTTGTAACCCCCTACCAAAATTGGATTTTTAGAGATGCTATTTCTTGATTGATACTAGGATTGGATAGAGATATCCTGGGAACCTTTATACTCCCATCCCTTCTCCCAGATCATTCTTTGAAAAAAAATTGACTTTACATAAATTGGTTAGAGAAGCGTTAAAGATGCTTGGGACCCCGATGAGATGAAGAACAATGAGGTTCTTAAACTCTCACAGATGTCCGTGATCACATCGAACTTGTCCACAACTGTTCCTATGTGCATGTAGCACTTTGCTTTCCCTAAATAGGATTATTGATCAATTGTATGCTAGAAATGCTAGATGGCCAAGAAAACAGGTTCTTAATGGATATTGTGCCATCACTGACACCCTATACATGTGCTTAGTTTATGATGTAACCATCGAGAGGGCCGTCACCAATACTCAATTCAAGACATTTAAAGAATGTCGAGGTTCCACCTCACATCAAACTAAGAGAATGAGAGGCACCACTACTCTACATTCATCAAGAGGACTCTCTCCAATAGTCCCTCCATTCACTATTCACTTGCCTTGCTAGAGTGCCACCACAAAACAAGAACAAATAGTCTAGGAGCTAGTTTTTGTGGAACTTGATATCACTCATACAAAAATCGCCATGAAGGCTTTGCATTTCCAATCAACAACACGACCATTGAAGAAGTTGGCCCCATATTTGATTTTGAAATCCCAAACCCCTTGATCGATCCACTAGAAAACTTTTAGTTTTCCTACACCCAATATTTTTCTCAAGAATATGAACATCTAGTTACCAAACCGACAAAGATGAGGAACAAAAGCACCAAGAAAAGTAGCAACAAGATGAAGATGATGAAAAAAAAGAACCATTTGAGAACCCCACTTACATGGAGGCCTTATGAATATGATACAACAAAATGGAAGAAGTGCAAACCTACAATCAACTCAACATAGAATGTAGCCATACTCTTTTGCAACAAGAACTCACGAATAACAATTTCAATGAAGCCTTTGTTGAGATAATGCATTTATTGATAGAGGCAGTTGGGGTGGTAGATACTCTTGGATTTTTGATGAATTGGCCACCAATTGGTTAGGAACCTTGCCATCTCCATCAATAAACGCGTGTTGGACTACCATTTAGGTGCTATTTTGCCCAAACCTCTCATGCCATTCAATACTCCGTGGCCATACACCACCCCCCAATTCCTCAATAAATACATCCTCGTTCCCTTTGACACACTCTCCACCCACCTCCACCAATACAAAATGTTAAGATATTCTTTCTAGTTTTGAAACCCCACCACACATAGTCACCCCTGTGGTCACCACTACCTCCTTGCCAATCACTCCTTCACAACCATTGGCTCCACCTAAGATTGGCCCTCCACTACCATCTATCCACCCTCCGTTTCGAATCTTTTTGTCATATCCAAAATCCTCATCAACCACCATCAAATTTGAAACTGTGTCTCCATGGATTTCACCTTTCACATCCCTCTTGGATTTTGGACCTAACTTATTTGCATCAGTCTTCCAACTTGTACCACCTACAACACCACTTCTCACCCAATTCCCATACCCTCTTGCTCCATTGTTTAATATTTCTACCACACATGAATATACCATTGAGACCATGGACATTTCCACACCATTAATGGTTTCCCCATCCCTCTCCCCACTTCAACCCCTCCCCCTTCCCCCATTCCTCCTCCACCACCATGCACAAGCATAATCACATTCCGAACCCCCTTTCCCTTTCCCCTTGAATTTCAAAACCAACCCCCTTGCATCTGTACATATCAATGCATGTTAGGCATTGAGAATGCCTTACATCAAATGTTGACATGTAGGCATCAAGTATGAGAAGAATATGCATCCCTCAGACATCTAACAAAACCTTACAAACTGTTAAATGTCAAACGCTTCGTTCTAACTATCAGGAGTGCGTTTAACCGACCTAAGTGGGTTCTTGGGAGTGGAAGGGGTCTGTAAAAACAGAGGCCCTTAGACTTGATTTTCCCAGGCTAACCACTTTACACCTAACAATGCCTTGCGGTCCAACTCTATCGAACCTCAACTACTCTCGTAATCTTACAATTCATAATCGAACTCGTTCAAGCCTCCCGACTACCCTAAAAGGGTTTACTGCTCCGTCCTACCTTACTCTACTGTGAGAGACCTGAATAGCACTTCCACCTTATCGAAGAGGTACGTCTAATCCACAACACCGAATATCACCGATTACACTCAGAGTTCTCATCACAGTATCGCAGTTACACCAACTCTACTCAACAAATTTCTGCACCTTACAGGTATAGCAACATCACTGCACACTTAATCAGTAGATCATAACAATAAGATTATGCAAGATAATCGGCTCAGACCATCAACCGAGAGATCTTACTGAACCTCTATGAAACTAACACCCACGTTAGTATCGATAACAATCGATCGAACGCGACAGAGATTTCAACTTAGCCGGCCAGGTACATGTTGCAATGTCCCAACCCAGTCATCAGACAAGCCGTCACGCTATCTCAACTCTGCACAGATAACAAGACACAGATTTCAACTTAGTCTAGTGATTCCCAGAATCGTCGTCTCTGACTCTCTTTACATTGCTTTATATAAGAAATTACAACTGTCGCGTAACCACTTTTCACGCATGCGAATACAAGATTCCGTTTTATATGTCCCCATTCGACGGCCGACTAACATTGGCACGCACGGTGGACTCGAACCCGCATGTTATAGAAAATTACGGCTCGTCTACTATTCCTTCTAAGTACATATTCCGGGCTAGTCTAAAAGTTCGGGTGATCTTTTTCTTAAGTATTTCTAACATTTGTTCAAGGGTGTCTGGTTCTACTAGTTGCCCATCTATTCTAACAGAGCTTAGAGCGATGGCTTCGGTGAGCAAAATTTCGGCCTGTGTTTGCAAAAAGGCCTCCTGTAGGTAGAACTCGTTAGATAGAGCTTCATCTCTTGAAACTTTTACTTCTGCAACCTGTTTCTGCATTTCGATTACTCGTTCTTTCTAATTGCTTAGTTGATTTTCTCGCCTTTCAATTTCTTGGTTTTGATACTGTATTGTTGTTGAATAAGCATCTCTTTCTCGTCGGAGCTGTGAGATTTCTTTCTGTGCTTGAGCTTCTTTTGCCAGGTAATGTTTCAGCATTCTGTTGACATCCGTTAGAGCCTCACTTGTTCTATGGAGTTCGTCTTCTGTCAATTTGGCTTCCCTCTACTGTTCTTGGCTTTTCTTTACTTCCTCGGCTAGACGCGTTTTGGTTTCTTCTAGTAAATTGCCTAGCGCCATCGTTACATCTTTTTTTTTGAGTAATTGATTTAGTTTGTTTATCTCTGCATCTGCAACAAGCAGTAATTCTTCTTTTTCTTTTGCTGTTGCCTGGGCTTCATCCCGCTGAACTGTTATTTGTTCCTGTTCTTGGATTTTGGCCTGTAGCTGCTGTACTTGTTCATGAAGCGCATGATTTTCGGTCTTTACGGCCTGTAGTTCTTCTTGGAGGGGTGTGATGTCTGCCTCCATACTTCTAATTTATGCTGGAAATCTTTGCGAACACTTTCTGTAATCTGCTTCAGTTGTTGCGGTAGTTGTCTTGATAACTCTATTAGCATCTGACCCATCGATTCCAATTGAGCAAATACTGGTGTGGAGGGTGGTGGAAGAGGGAGACGAGGTTGGGAAGACGCTGCAGTAAGTAGTTGCTGTGAGGTCGGAGGGGAGTAGTTGGGGGATGAGGCGGAAGAAGTTGTGGGCTCGACGGGTGTGTTGGGTGGAATAGGAAGGTTTGGGTTTAGTGGAGGTTCCGGTGGTGGAGTGGGGATGGCAGAGGTAGTTTCAGTTACCTTATTTTGTTTGTCGGTGTCCGCAACGGTTGACTCAACGGCCTTGAGTAGCTCTTCGAAAACATGTTTAGCAATTTGTTGTTCATCTCCTTGTTGTTCCTGCTCAGTTTGTTGCTGAGAAGCTTCTTCGGTAGAGATTGTTTCTGTTTCAGTCTGTTTTTCCTGTTCTTGTTGCTCAGATGATGATGACTGTGCGGATGACTCATGCTGCATGGATGTGGCGGTGTCGTGGAATGTGTCTTCTTCTTGCTTTTCTTCATCTTTATCTTCTTCTTTATCTTCTCCGGTTGACTTCTGTGCTTCACTCTCAGACGAGCTGATTCTGATTCGTTTCCGGTGGAATAGCTGGTTGAGTTCTTCTTCATCTTCTTCTTCATCGTCCTCTAGTAGCTGTATCGACTCCTCATGTCTCAGAATGGGTCCTTGGGGTGGTGGTTGGGCTGCAAGGATTGCTGGAAAGAGAAACGATAGTATGTGCGGTAATCGGGACCTAGGCATGCCTCCCTTGTTCACCTGCTTGATTATTGCTACACACTCCTTGTGGATACGTTGGAAGAAATAGGTGGCGAAGTTCACTGGTTCTCGGGCAGCTAAGTCTATGGCAGAGTAAAATGGCCGAGATATGCTGTAAGTGCGCTTCTGTAGGTTTAGGATTGCGACTAAGAAGTGAAGGGCTGATCTTTCTGGTTCTGGCCGACATAAAATTGCGTACTCGTTCGATGAATACCTAGGGAATAATTCTCTCATTGTTGCTTCTGGGAGGTTAGGGCCCTTTTGTCTACCTTGAGCAGGGAGTCGAAACGACTCAGCGAATGACTGAAGGGTTATTACGGTCCGTGTAGGGAAGGTTGTGATCGGCCAACTCTGCTCTGTAGCCGGCGTGTTGGCGATGGCGGAGATGATATTGGCAAAGAAAGGGTGGGATTCCACTGAATGCCATGGCAGTTCAGCGAAATTAGCAAGCCCACGGTTGCGCAAGAACTCTCCTATGTCGGTAGGGAGTCCATTACGGAAGGCGGCGTAATTCGCCAAAGCTCCCATAGCGCAACAAAGACAGTAATCACACAACACAGGCACACAAGGAATACACAAACATACAAAGCACGCAAACACAATAGCTATTTTTTGGCGGAATGGAGAAGGTTATGTAGATGCGCTGTCGGGAAGGGTAATGAGGGATGGTTAATCATCGTGCGGTATTGAAATGATAATTCTTTAACTTTGGTGTGCATGCGTGAGTAGCTAGCAAGAGCATGGTGGCTTATGACATAATTAGGAATCAAGACGCAGATATTTACAGACATATATTATTAAATTCACAAAAAGGAAAGAAAAAGAAAGAAAGCAAGCGCCAAACGACGCGGCCCACCGAAAAACGTTTCAGTGCGGTTTAGACGCGTGTTGGTATGGTCGCAGCTTCGAACCGTTGATTACTTTTGAAAGAGGATTTCCGGTCAACGTAGTCAACCGAAAAGTTGCTGGGCCCACTTGTTCTGAAATCCGGTAAGGGCCATACCATCGTAATTTGAATTTACCAGCAAACCGATTCGACTTTGCATTATAAAAAAGGACAAGTTGTCCCACCGTAAAAACTGGTGTTTTCAAGTGTCGATCATGCGTCCGAGCCTGTCTTAGTTGTACTTCTTGTATAGTTAAAAAGCTGTGCCATCGTTGTTCGTCTAACTCTCTGAGTGTATCCAACCGAAATGACAGTGAGTCTTCCGGTAGCAGTTTCTGAGCGATTGCTACTCGTAAACTTGGTATAACTATCTCCATTGGTGCTATTGCTTCTAATCCATAGGCTAGTTTGAAAGGTGTTAATCCTGTTGTTACCTTGTATGTAGTCCGGTATGCCCATAAGACTGCAGGCAACAGTTGATCCCACCTTTCCGGTGCTTCCATGATCAATTTCCAAAGCATATTCAGCAGAGATTTGTTTGTACTTTCGGCCAAACCATTAGCACGAGGATAATAAGGAGAACTAAACTTATGTGTGACCTGGAACGACTGTGTAAGTGCCTTCATTAAATTGTTGACAAAATGAGTGCCTTGATCTGAAACAAGTTCTAGTGGTAAACCAAAACGTGGAAAGACATCGGTTAGCAGACACTTTGCTACCGCAACAGCCGTAGCAAACCGTAAAGCCCAGGCTTTTGCCCATCTGGTTGCATAGTCTATACAGGTCAGTATGTAACGATTGTTACTGAAGACTGCTGGAGGTGTGATTGGACCGATAAAATCTAGACCCCACTTCTGGAAAGGTTCCAATGGTAAGATGGGTTGCAGAGGGAAAAGATGACGTTGCAGGGGCTGTCCAGATCTTTGACAAGTATCACATTGTTTGACAAACTGTGATACATCTCTGTACATAGTAGGCCACCAGAGACCACTTTGCAGAATTTTCCGGTGTGTTAAGTCTGCAGCAAAATGGCCACCGGAAGGAATTGAGTGAGCCAAAGTAATAACTGAGTTAACTTCATGTGGTGGAATACATCGAAGTAAAATTCCGGTATGATCCACATAGTATAATTCTCCAGCAATCAACCGAAATCGACGGCTGAAAACTGCAATTTTCCTGCGTATGCCGTAGAAGTCTGAGATGGAAGGCAACCATCAGTGAAAAAGGTCAGGATCTGATCATAATATGTAGATGGTATAGGTGGGTCTGTAATTTCATCATTCGTTGGTTCAGAGACATAAATCGCCAGAGTTGTGTCATCTATACCTACCGGAGCTTCACCGGAATCTAAGCGGGAGAGGAAATCTGCTAAGGCATGTGAACTGCCTGGCCGATGAATGACTTCATAGTCAAATTCCTGTAAAAGCAGAACCCATCGTGCTAATCGTCCACCTAGATGTTGTTGCGGAACTAGATAGACAAGTGCAACATGATCTACATGAAAGGTAAATTTACGGCCCAACAAGTAATGTCTGAATTTCTTGATAGAATACACTAGACCTAGACATTCTCTTTCTGTTACAGAGTAATTCTTCTCAGCAGGGGCTAATCTTCGACTTGCATAGTACACTGGTCTGAACCACTTATCACTTTGTTGCATCAAAACACTTCCTATTGCTATATTTGAAGCATCAACAAATACATGAAATGGGCGATCCCAGTCCGGAGGCTGTAAGATGGGAACTTGTGTTAATAAATTCTTAAATCGATCAAATGCTATCTGACATTCCTGAGACCACTCAAACTGTCAAGGAGTCTTGGAAATTAATCTGTTCAGAGGTATTGCCAAGTGAGCAAGCCATCGTAGGTGTCGTCCATGCCATCTTACTTGGCCCATGAAGCGCATAACTTCCTTCGGTGTAGTGGGCACCGGAGCTTCTAATACTGCTGAGATTTTATCTGGATCCACCTGTATGCCTTGTGCAGATACAATGTGACCAAGTAGCTTTCCACATGAAACCGCAAACAAAGATTTGTTTGGGTTCAAACAGAGTCTGTATTCTCTGCATTTCTGAAAGCAGCACCGTAAATGGAACAGGTGTGCTATTATCTTACCGAAAATTGAAAAATCGTCGAGGTAGATTTGCATAAAAGAGGTGAGATAAGGAGAAAATATTTCCTGCATACATCTTTGAAATGTACTTGGGGCATTTCTTAATCCAAACCACATAACAGTACAAGCAAATACACCCCAGTTGGTAATGAAGGCTGTCTTCGGTATATCTTGTTCAGCCATTCTAATTTGATTATATCCACTGTACCCATCTAAAAATGAATACATTTCATGTCCTGCTACTCTATCAAGCATTGTGTCAAGAAAAGGGATCGAAAAAGGATCAGGCACTGTAGCTGCGTTCAGTTTCTGATAATCTACACATATTCACAATTGCTTATTCTTTTTAGGTACAATAACAATTGGTGAGATCCACTCAGCGTGATCTACTAGTACAATGAATCCAACTTTAAGTAGCCTATCAAGTTCTGCCTTTACCTGTGATGCATAGTTTGGATTCATTCGATAGCTGGGTTGTTTGTTCGGTTTGGCTTCCGGCTTCAGCATGACTCTGTGTTGATAAATGCACGGGTCCAATCCTTTCATATCTTTGTAATCCCATGCAAAGATGTAGGAGAATTCTCGGAGTAGCTGGATTAAGCCTGCTTGAAATGTTTCTGGTAAGTTTTGCTTTATCTTCACAGGACGCGGATGATCTTCACCGCCTAAATTATAAGTGATCAACTGATCTTCTGGGACATAAAATTGTCGAGGCTTCTCTGTATCGTCAGCTGGCTTAAAAAGTTGTTGCAGTTGAGCGTCATCTATAACCGCAGTATCTTTCTTCTTATCTTCTTCTGTTACAATCATTACAGTACAAACTGCAAGGTTCCAGTTATCTACAACAGATTGTAGATCAACAGTTCCTAGGGAGATCAAGTCAATGTTCTTCTTCAGAAACTCTTCTTCTTCATCATCTGACAATCCATCTAGCATATGGACTGGTTCTGCCAAATACGGTCTAGCATGCAACTCGCAGGGTTGTATTGCATCTAATTTTACAATGTATTTACGATTTTTATCCTTGAAAGTGAGCTCTTGTGCAGACCAATCCTGTATCACCTTAGCGTGCTTCAGCCAAGGTCGGCCGAAAAGGAGGTTGTAATCAAGAGTGGATTCCGGTAAATCTAGTATGACAAAGGTCATTTTAAATGTTGTACCTTGTAAAGTGATTCGTACATTTCGTACAAGTCCAATGGGATGGACTCTTGATTGGTCGGCCATTCTGACAAAAAACTGAACTGGTTCGATTTCGGTCCACCCTAACCTTTTACATAGTGCAGCAGTAGCAATGTTTACTCCAGATCCTCCATCAATAAGTACCTGTGTGATTTTATGATTCTTATACCATACCGTAATTAAAGGAACTGAATGATCGACCGTAGAATCGGGTTTCGGTTGTACTGTTGCTGTCGCCGGAATGCATGAAGGCACAGGACTGAACTGTTGTTGAAATTGCTGTCGAACTCCTGGTACTAGTGCAAGTAATTGGCCCAAAGGAAGAGTGATGGATGCTTTAGATAAAATTTCCCAGGCCTTTTGTGATTGGATTGTTTCCACAGATTCTGAAGATGATGCGTCTGCTGAAGATGATGTGTCTGCTGCTGATGATGTACTTGCTGCTGATGATGTACCTACTGCTGATGACTGCTGCTGACGATGTGCCTGCTGCTGAATTGGAATCCTGTTGTTGTGCTCCTTCTTCGGATAACGGAGTCTGGGTTACCGGAATAGGATCTGGGAAGACTGGAGGTTCTGCGGTGGTCCATTGACTAGCCTTGTTGTACATCCTTTGTTGTTCGCGTATACCTGGTTCAAATAATTTTACTACAGGCTGCAATTGTTTACCGGAGCGGGTCTGAATTACTGCAGCTTGCATTTCTACTGGTGTGATTTGTACCATATTAGCCATTGGATTTTGTCGTTCTTTCTTCCTCTGATCATATTCAGCTGAATCTTTACTGAATCTTCTAATGTGACCAAATTCACCACAGAAATGACAGCGCGGTGGTGGCAGATTGGGATTTTCCGGTGGTGGTCCGGTCTGCCAGCGGTTTGCATTATAGTTGTTATTTCTCTGTCCTCTGTAATTTCGATATCCTTGTTGCTGGTTGTTTCTCATTTGCGGAGGCACATAGTGATTGGCTGGCTGCCCTGGTTCCTGTATAATAGCATTGACAGTTGCGGTTCCCTACACTTTGGCGTTGTATGCGCAGTTTTCGGTGGTGTGTCCGACAGTGTTGCAGATAGCGCAGAATAATTGATTAAGTGCACAAGTGGCACTAGTATGGCCTGAATTCTTGCATGTAATGCAGTATATTTGTCTGGTCATATCTTCGACGACATTTCTGTTTGTTTTTAACCACTCCAGATCCTCTGTAAATCCTCCAACCTTGTTTTCTAGCTGCAGAGCCATTGCGATTACTGCATCTAGCGTCATAGCTCAGCGTATGATCATAATCTGTTTAAGTTGTGGAGTCAAGCCATTGATAAACCACTGAGTAATAACGTCGTCCAGTAGGTTGGCGTGTACTGGTGGCAACTACCTTAGATGCGTCCTGAATAGGGTAGCGTATTCCTATACTGTTTGATTTACCTTCTGTCTGTTGTTTTGCAGATAGTCAAAAATTTCGGCTGGATTCTTCTTTAGCCTAAATCTCTGCAAAAAGGCATCTCGTACTGCTTCATAGGTGCCGAAGTGATTAATATCATATCTGTAAGCCATCTAGCTGCTTCATTGACCAATGTAGATTGAAAGACAATAGCTTTATACGCCGGATCCGGTGGATGGTTGAGAACTGTGTAGCTTATCTCAAATGTGCGTACGTGAGCATCCGGATCATCTCCTGGGAATCCACCAAATTTAGTGTACGTTACTCCTGTCGGAGTCGGCCTTGGTGGGCATACTTGTTGTTGCTGTTGTTGTTGTTGTTGTTGTCCGTTCATGGCGAGTGTAGTGTGACTATCTTCTGTATCTTGAGGCTGAATATCTGAACTATAGGAATCTGTATTGTCGGACGGTGCACTTTCCGGTGCGATGATTTTGCTCAATATGCTTCGAATCTCGGTTTCGAACAACTTTCCTTCCCTCTTGAGGTCAAGTGTAGGGGAACTTACTCCAAAAAGCGGTGGCTGGGCTGAAGATTCACCAAAAAATGGTAAACCGTCGCCGAAAAACTGTGATTCTGTTACCGAAATATCACCGGAAGGTGCTGAATTTATGCCAGAATAAGGTGTTTTTTCACCTTTGCCAATTTCTTTGGCTAACGTGTTTTTAGTCGTAAACAAATTTGAATCTTTATCCAAGATTGTTAAACTAACTTCAGACTGCGTCTTGGTAGATTCTGGAGTTACTATACCTTCGACAAACTGTGCCGAAATAGTACCGGAATTCACCAGAGGCATCACACGTTCCACCGGAATATGACCGGAATCACTTCTGACATCCTTGACTTTCTTGACAACTGGGTCAGACCTAGTTGTACTTCTACCTCTCGGGGTTGTCTTTAGTGCATTAAGTACTCCAGACAGACAGTTCTTAGGATACGTTTCACCGGATCGAGTGACCGGCATGTATCATCTTTTGTACGAATCGCATAGTATCACTATCGACTAAAATTTTATAATGACGTTTCCACAACAAGTTTGCAACAATCTGGTTCTGTTGCTACTTTCGACAAACAAACGGTAATCTTGATGTTCGATTTCGACAGACGAGTGACGATCTTGATGCCACCTTCCCACAGATAACACTTTCGTCAGGTAAATGGCAATCTTGATGCCACCTTCCCACAGATAACACTTTCGTCAGGTAAATGGCAATCTTGATGCCACCTTCCCACAGATAACACTTTCGTCAGGTAAATGGCAATCTTGATGCCACCTTCCCACAAACGATGCCAAGTGTTAAATGTTAAACGCTTCGTTCTAACTATCAGGAGTGCGTTTAACCGACCTAAGTGGGTTCTTGGGAGTGGAAGGGGTCTCTAAAAACAGAGGCCCTTAGACTTGATTTTCCCAGGATAACCACTTTACACCTAACAATGCCTTGCGGTCCAACTCTATCGAACCTCAACTACTCTCGTAATCTTACAGTTCATAATCAAACTCGTTCAAGCCTCCCGACTACCCTAAAAGGGTTTACTGCTCCGTCCTACCTTACTGTACTGTGAGAGACCTGAATAGCACTTCCACCTTACCAAAGAGGTACGTCTAATCCACAACACCGAATATCACCGATTACACTGAGATTTCTCAGCACAGTATTGCAGTTACACCAACTCTACTCAACAGATTTCCGCACCTTACAGGTATAACAACATCACTGCACACTTAATCAGTAGATCATAACAATAAGATTATGCAAGATAATCGGCTCAGACCATCAACCGAGAGATCTTACTGAACCTCTATGAAACTAACACCCACGTCAGTATCGATAACAATCGACAGAACACGACAGAGATTTCAACTTAGCCGGCCAGGTACATGCCATGTCCCAACCCAGTCATCAGACGAGTCGTCACGCTATCTCAACTCCGTACAGATAACAAGACACAGAGGTGCACAAAATACTTAGAGGATTCAAAAACTTAGATATACAATCGTTACAGCAATGCGCAGAAATTCCGTTCCCCCAGACGAACAGTCTGGTACTTCACCACCCGTTACGGTAAATCATAGTACTAACAGACAACACGATACGGAATCGTACACAATACCCAGAGTACCCAGAGATTTCACAAACAGTGTTACAACAATGCTCTGACAATCACCCAGACGAACAGTCTGGTGATTCCCAGAATCGTCGTCTCCGACTCTCTTTACATTGCTTTATATAAGAAATTACAAACTGTCACGTAACCACTTTTCGCGCGTGCGAATACAAGATTCCGTTTTACATGTCCCCATCTGGCGGCCGACTAACAGAACTTAAACTGAACTGCTACATATGCAAGCTATTGTTCTAATGGTAGAAAATGTTTCTCTTAGTGCACACTATACAACACTCAAAGAGGCAGAAATTATGCATGAAGCTCAATTATAAATTCAAGATAAGGAAGGAGTGCAAAAACTTGAAAAAAACTTCAAATAGAAATAGACATGAATGAAAAATTAAGTCAGAATATGGGACTTCTATGAAGTCACCTTGCTATGGTGATGGAGGAGAACACCAGATTGTAGTGGGAAAAGGAAGAAAGCTTTGAATCCGCAATGGAAATCATAAGCACGGCAACTATAAGTCCATGCTTCCAAGCAGTCCCACCCGACTCCGTCAAAATTATCCTCGACAATGACAGGAATCTGCTAGTAGAACATGACAAGTTGACCAAGGAGCTTATTACAATCAAAGCTTCAACCTACTCACAAGAAAAAATTGTTCGACCACTTGAAATCTTTCCATTAAAATCTAGAAGAGACACAACAACAATTAGAGGAACTGAGAACAAGTAATTGAAATTTCCACACAACTACAAGAGGTTGAAAGGACCTTGAAGATGGCTAGCGATGAACGACCTGGATCACCCTTAGAGCTATGTGAATAAAAAGAGTTGGTTGAGATACGATTGATCCTATCTATGAAGAAGAATATGAACCACAATTGGCAATCGACATTCATATGAATGAAGAAGGGCAAGATAATTTTGAGTTACAACATGGCACATGGGTGAAACAAATGAAGAACTAGGAAGCAACATTAGCATTGTTTGAAGAATGAATCTTTAAGTTTGAATACTTCCACTAGTTGGAACCTTGATGCCAAATTGTTACAGATGAGTTGCAATACTATCCATACTTTATGCTCCTTGAGGAGTATAACGCTGAGATCAAGAGGATTATCGAAAAGCAACTTACTTTTGCAACACAATTCAAACCAAAAGATCTCCCTACAACTATGAAGCAAGGAACTATATCTCAACCAAATTGGCACACACAACTACTATGAGACTATCTAGAGATGTCATAAACATGGAGCAAGGCACTCCTACACATTATTTACAACCCGTACTATAAGACTATCTAGAGATGTCATAAACATGGAGCAAGGCACTCCTACACATTATTTATGACCCGTACTATGGACCGGTGCCACACCACACAATTTGGAAGGCTTTTTCTATCAATGTAAAACTATGATTGGTTAAATTACCCATATTTTGCTCCACCTCAAGAACAAAAAAAAAAGTGGCCTATATGACTCCAACAATTCACCATTAGATTCCTCACCTCTCAAAGATGCCTTACATTGCCACAAGATGTGTATGAAAATGTTTGACCTAATGCTGACTATGTTCAAAGTTTTTAAGAAGGTTAAAACACCTCATGTAAATGTGCGCAATTTTGGGTGAGGAAATTTGGATTTAGTGTATGATGTGAGCACAAATCCATCTATCAAAGTTTGCTATGCTTGACACTTGTCTGTCAAATATCTTCTAGCATGTTATGAGCATACCTTCGAAGACATGTTCACAAAGGGTTTCTAGGAGTATCACTTGGAAGTGTTCAAATCAAAGCTCACCAATTTGTCGCACCTCTTTGCATGTGAAACAATCCAATATTTAGAACATTATTGAAATATACAACTAGCCATTCCAATGGAAATAGATTAGAAAAAATTAGGAGTGGATCTTTCCAGAAACATATGTGTTGTCGAAAGATCTTTAGCCATCGACTACCTGAAGGAATACATTGACAAGTAATGACATAGAGGTCTATCAGGGATGACAGACATGAGAGGTGTTGAAAGTTTTTCAAGCTCAAGAGTGTGGGAACATGCCCCAAATTGAACCTTCCACATCATCCACAATCAAAGGAGGCTGATTTCCACGAGTTTGAGGCATCCAATTATGCCCATAATGGAAAGAAGTTGATTAGAGAAGATTTAGCTCACCTCTTGATGTGATTGGACCTCACTTTTGACATGTATATGCTTTTGATTGGTTAAAGAGGTTAGTATGAGGTCTTTAAAACCTCTAATGAGTTGTATTATGACTAAGAGTCGTGGAAATACGTGCCCAAGCTGCCCCCTTGCTTAAGCACACCCCCTACTATCTGTTCTCTGCATATTTTGCAGAAATTTCACTTTTACACACTCTATCTATCTAGATGTTTTTGGCAGACCCCCCGGTCTTGTAATTGTTGTTTCTCCTTCATCCGGAATCCATTTGCAATGATTTTTGTCTTGTTGGAAAGCTTATAAGCTCTACTTTGTCTGGTATAAGTCTCAGGTTCAGTGCCTGCACATGTGCAGAGAAATGTCCAGAACAATGTCTGTCCAGTTAGCTCATACTCTGTGAAGAGATCAAGTTATCTGTTTTGTTACAGCTGGTTGAGGCATCATCCAGTATCCAAATGGAGTGATTTTACTCTCATTTGAAAGCTCTTAAAGTCTAGTTTATGCCTGCAAAATTTCATTTTCAATCTCTGCATATACTCAGAGAAACTTAGAAAATACAGAGCCTATGTCTGAAAAATTTCAGGATCCTAGGAGGGTTCATTTGCTTTTGTTGTGCACATAGGAGTGTTTATCCTCCAACAGTGGTATCAGAGCTATAAGTGGAGTATCAAAGGGAGAAGAAGGAGCTACTGAAGTGAAGTGAAGACTTCATCAAATTTTGAAGGAAGGAAGCAAAGAACGGGCACGTCAACAACAAGGGGAAGCAAATACATCATCAAATCAAAGACAAAGCTTCATCAAGAGGAGTAGCTCTATTTTTTGAGGTAAAAGCCATCCTTTTCAACTTCATTGCATCAAGGGGGAGGTTCAAAAGAGTTAGGAGGCACCATGGCTGATCTCAATGCTCAGATTGAGAAGCTCGAAAAAGGAAACTACCAACCGTGGCGATTTAGAATAAGCAATTTTTTGATGGGGAAAGGTTTGTGGGGACTTGTAAGTGGTGGAGAGCCAAAACCCTACATAGATGAGGTAAATCCAACCAATGATCAGAGAAGAGCAGTGAGAGAGTGGGATGAAAGGGACAAAAGGGTCATTTTCATTTTATCTCAGCATATTAGCAACTCTATGGTAGGGCATATTCAAGATTTGGATACATCGAAGAAGGTGTGGGAGTGCTTGGAGAGATTGTATTCAACCTCCACAAAAGCTAGAAAAATTCAGCTCAAGAATGAGCTAAATAATCTTAGGAAAAGCCCCTCTCAAGGTGCTAATGATTACATATTAAAGGTTAAAGAGCTTGCAGATGCACTAGGGTCAATCGGTTGTGCCCTAGATGATGACGATCTTGTCGCCCACACCCTAAATGGACTTAGGGATGATGAAAAATGGAGGGCTTTCACAACTTCAGTGTATGTAAGGGACTCTCTTCCTGATTTTGATCAACTAATCACTCTCATGGTGACAGAGGAGATGAACCTTGGTGGTCATAATGCCAAGGATAGCCAAGGGCAATTGTTGTATGCAGGTAGAGGAAGAGGAAGACACAACCGAGGTGCTACAAGAGGAAGAGGAAGATATCAAAGCAACCAAGGAGGTCAAGGACAACAAGAAAATGCAGGTCAAAGAGGTGGAAGAGCCACAAATAGAGGAAGAGGTGCAAGATTTGGTGGAAGAGGACAAGCCACTTCAAATGGATGCTTTGTATGCGGTAAGCCCGGTCATTTTGCAAATGAATGCTATCATAGAGCTCAAAGACAAGGGAATCAAAGCAACAACAACAATTATAGAGGGCAAGGTAATTATGCAAACACATCATCCAGCCAAGGGAATGATTATTTACTTGCCATGAGGTATGGTGAAGATACAACTCAAGCTAGTGAAGATGTATGGTATGTAGACAGTGGATGTAGCAATCATATGTCATGTCGAAAGGATCTTTTTAGTAATTTGCAGGTCCCAAAGCATCAAGGGCATGTGGAAACAGGTGATAACTCAGAGCATACCATTCAACATGTGGGAGATATCAGTTTGGAAGGAAATCAAAGAGCAAAGTGCTTATCAGAGGTATTACATGTCCCTACTATTACCAAAAACTTGATTTCGGTAGGCCAAATGGTAGAAAAAGGCTATCAAGTTAGGTTCAATGAAAGAGGATGTTTTGTTGAGGATCCAAGGGCAGGTTTCAAGCTCATAGCAAAAGGAAAAAAGCAAGGGAGAATGTTCACAATGGACATAAATCAGCCACATCATTCAATGTATGTCACATATGGAGACAAGAGGATAGCAGATTTGGATCTATGGCATAAACGAATAGGTTACATCAACCTACAAAAGCTCAAGGACATGCAAAGGAGGAGCTTGGTAAGAGGCCTACCAAATTTTACATCTAAAATGTTGCATGAAATTTGTGTAGCTTGCCAACAAGGAAAACAATCAAGGCTGCCCTTCAAGAAGAGTACCTATGTAAGTGCAAATGTTTTAGACCTCATTCACACGGATGTTTGGGGTCCAACAAGAGAAGCATCCCTTGCTGGAAATAGGTATTTTGTAACCTTCATTGATGACTTTTCAAGGAAAGTGTGGTTGTATTGCATTAGAAACAAATCAGATGTATTCCACTACTTCAAGAAATTCAAAGCACAGGTGGAGAAGGAATCTGGCAAGTTTATCAAAACTTTGAGATCCGATGGAGGGGGAGAGTACTTCTCCCATGAATTTTCTCAATTTTTGCAGGTCAATGGCATCAAAAGAAAATTTACATGCAGGTATACCCCTCAACAAAATGGGGTAGCAGAGAGAAAGAACAGACACATAGCAGAGGTAGCAAGGTGTATGCTCAATGAAATGAATATGCCGCATTGTTATTGGGGAGAGGCTACATATACAGCCACATACATCATGAATAGATGTCCTACATCAGGTATACATCATCTAACCCCTGAGGAAGCATGGAGTGGAAGAAAACCTTGCATTTCACATCTTAGAATCTTTGGTTGTATATGCTATGTACATGTACCTCAAGAGTTGAGGTCAAAGTTAGATGCCAAATCTGAAAGGTGTATTTTTTTGGGATATTCTATGGAACAAAAGGGGTATAAATGCTATAATCCCATCACCAAGGAGCTGAAGGTAAGTAGGGATGTTGTCTTTGATGAGTTGAAGCCTTGGTATGCATGCACAAGTCCATTGCAGGTTGAAGACATAGGTGAGACAGATTTCAAGAATGATGATAGAGTTCAAGAAAGCATGGATTTGAGTGGTCCAAGCAACTCATGCAACACAAGGACACCCTCACCATGGAGTGGAAGGCTTAGGGAAAGAGAGACCAGCTCTGAAGAAAGCAAAGTCAAAGGTAAAGAGAAGATTTCAATTGAAGAAGGAAGCTATGTGGACGAGAGCATGTTGGAAGATGAAGAGATAGAAGAAATTCAAACTCCAGGAGTGGCAAAACAAAGAAAGAAGATGGCAACCACACCCAAAGGAAGTGAAAGAAGGTCTTCAAGAGTAAGATATCCAGTACAAAGGTTAACATATGATAATTTCATTGCAAAGCATTATGCATACATGACTCAGGTAATCAAGGACAAGGAACCAACTAGTTATGAAGAAGCTAAGGATTGCAAGGAATGGCAAGAGGCAATGAAGGAAGAGCTCAAAGCACTTGATGAGAACCATACTTGGAGCTTGGTACCAGCTCAAGAAGGCATGAAGGTGATAGGTAATAAGTGGGTTTACAAAATTAAAAGAAATTCAGATGGTTCCATTGCTAGGTACAAAGCAAGGTTGGTGGCGAAAGGCTTCTCCCAAAGCTACGGGATAGATTATGATGAAACTTTCAGCCCCGTAGCCAAGATGCCAACAATTAGGACTTTGATTGCAGTGGCCACATCAAGGAAATGGAGCTTATATCAGTTGGATGTGAAGAATGCCTTCCTCAATGGAGAGCTTGAAGAAGTAGTCTACATGAGCCAACCTCAAGGATTTGCTAATATGAGGTACCCAAATCATGTTTGCAAGCTAAGGAAAGCATTATATGGACTAAAGCAAGCCCCAAGGGCCTGGAATCAGAGGTTAGTGGATTATTTATCAAGTTGTGGATACAAAGAAAGTGTTGCAGATCCATCACTTTACATGAAGAAGGAAGGAGGCAAGATGGTATACATATGCATCTATGTGGACGATTTGATCATCACAGGAAGTGATATTGCAGGTATTAAAGATATCAAATCAAAGCTAGGGAAGGAGTTCAAGATATCTGATCTTGGAACACTAAAGTACTTCTTGGGAATAGAGGTAATCTATGCACACAATGGCATCTTCTTGATTCAAAGAAAATACTTGTTGGATGTGCTATACAGGTTTGGTATGAGTGGTTGTAAGCCACTTTCTCAGCCCATGGAGCCCAATACAAAGTTGGTTGCAGGTCAAGGAGAGGCTATACAAGATATTACACTATATAGAAGCATAATTGGTTCATTAATTTATGCTACATTCACTAGACCTGATCTTGCATATGTAGTAGGTGTTCTCTCTCAATTTTTGCATGCACCTACTCATGATCATCTTATGGCAGCAAGAAAGGTGCTTCGTTACATCAAGCACACCATCAACCAAGGTCTATTTTACTCATATGATGCTGATCTAAGTGTCAAAGGATATAGTGATGCTGATTGGGCAGGTAGCAAGGATGATCGAAGGAGTACATCGGGTTATGTTTTCATGATAGGTACAAAAGTGATCTCTTGGAGCTCTAAGAAGCAACCCACTGTTGCTCTTTCATCCACAGAGGCTGAGTACAGAGGTTTAGCATTGGCTACATGTGAGCTATTATGGCTTAAGAAGCTACTTAAGGACTTGGAAGTGGAAGTGCAGGAGTTTCCTCTTTATGGAGACAACATTTCAAGCATCTATCTAGCTAACAATCCCATGTTTCATGCAAGGAGCAAGCACATAGAGGTTCATTACCACTTCGTTAGAGAAAAGGTGATGGCAAAAGAGCTAGATATAAGGTATGTGAACACTAAAATGCAGGTTGCAGACACGATGACAAAGTTTCTTGAAGGTACAAAGCTTGGAGGATTCAAGGAAGCTATCAACATAAGAGACATAGGTTGAAGCAACAAAGGAAAAGACTTGAGCTTGAGGGGGAGTGTTGAAAGTTTTTCAAGCTCAAGAGTGTGGGAACATGCCCCAAATTGAACCTTCCACATCATCCACAATCAAAGGAGGCTGATTTCCACGAGTTTGAGGCATCCAATTATGCCCATAATGGAAAGAAGTTGATTAGAGAAGATTTAGCTCACCTCTTGATGTGATTGGACCTCACTTTTGACATGTATATGCTTTTGATTGGTTAAAGAGGTTAGTATGAGGTCTTTAAAACCTCTAATGAGTTGTATTATGACTAAGAGTCGTGGAAATACGTGCCCAAGCTGCCCCCTTGCTTAAGCACACCCCCTACTATCTGTTCTCTGCATATTTTGCAGAAATTTCACTTTTACACACTCTATCTATCTAGATGTTTTTGGCAGACCCCCCGGTCTTGTAATTGTTGTTTCTCCTTCATCCGGAATCCATTTGCAATGATTTTTGTCTTGTTGGAAAGCTTATAAGCTCTACTTTGTCTGGTATAAGTCTCAGGTTCAGTGCCTGCACATGTGCAGAGAAATGTCCAGAACAATGTCTGTCCAGTTAGCTCATACTCTGTGAAGAGATCAAGTTATCTGTTTTGTTACAGCTGGTTGAGGCATCATCCAGTATCCAAATGGAGTGATTTTACTCTCATTTGAAAGCTCTTAAAGTCTAGTTTATGCCTGCAAAATTTCATTTTCAATCTCTGCATATACTCAGAGAAACTCAGAAAATACAGAGCCTATGTCTGAAAAATTTCAGGATCCTAGGAGGGTTCATTTGCTTTTGTTGTGCACATAGGAGTGTTTATCCTCCAACAAGAGGGAGGGGAGTGTTGCCATGCAAGGGCAAGCAAGTAGGCATGGTGAGTAAAGTAGCCATTGAAGATAGAAAAGTAAATGAAAGATGGCTCATAGTTCACATTCATTTCATTGTAAAATAATGATTTTCATGACTACCTTATTGTATAAAATCCCATTTTTTAACTACATGCTCCATTTTGTGCAAGCCAAGGAGTTCTCGAGCTTCAAGAGCTTAGGTAGAAGCCACATCTCAAATTTCCTATTTTTTGGAGCTCATTTGAACCCTCAATTTTTTCTTAGGACCTAATTTTTAACTATGTTGGACACTAAGTTTGAAATCGGCCAAAAGTCACTTGAAAACTATAAAAAGAGCTAGACAGCTCATATTTGGCTGATAAATTTTTGGAGAGAAAGAAGTTGTAAGAGAAAGTAGAGAGCTTGTAAGCTTGATGATATGAATCTACGCCATTGTTCCATCTCATTTTTCTCTACCTTGTGTGTGTGTATGTGTGTGTGCATCTAGTGTGCTTCTCACCTTCATATCTATGCACATCACTCACTCACGATCTTCACATCTCCCTCTTCTCTCCACAAATTGAAAATTATTGGGTGGATCTCCGTTGATGTTCATACTCATTATCGTCCTACAAGCGACACCAACACCCATCTTCATACATATATATGGCATCCATTCTCATTGTTCACCATCATAAACTTGGAAACATTAACATCTTTATAGTTTTTTTTGTAGAGACGTGTTCCCCTACTACACCAAAGTGAACCAATTCTACTAAGGGTAGATACTTCGAATTGTGGACACTTCTATGAAAACTGTCCTTGCCATCTTTTTACAATTGATCATCGATCAGTGTATATTCTCATCTTTGAAGGTGCATTCCTAGGATAGGTCATTGGGATGGGCACCCATCTTGAGGAAGGGCACTAAAGGCCAACTCCATTTAGGATAAGCTCTTATGTTCCAAAAGGCACACTTTTTTAGCTCAGTCATACCTTATATAGTTAGCACTTTCAAAGATACTTGTTAAATCAAGTATGTGTTGAATCTAAACCTAGAAGTGGACATAAAGATCATCCCTATTCACGTCAAGCTACTCTCAAAGGGACTCCTTAAACACATGAAACAATACTCTCCACTCCATGACGAATGCCATCTTATGTTGGCCTTTGGGGGCTATGGATATTGGATTGTATCCATAGAATTTTTCTAAGAAATTGTATACCCCTTTCCTAGCCACCCATTCCACAAAGTGATCATTGATTAGTAGAGGATATATATATTTTTAAAATTAGCTTTTGCTTCACTCATCATAGATATCCTACGAGAGTAGATCTAGGGATCAACACTTTTCAAATCCTTATACAACAAGGAAAATATACTCTATATTCTTGCAAGAGGTTAACTAAGTTAAGGTTTTCTTCTTTGATCAAATTGTTGGCCGTTTTGCACACAAATCTTCACCATTCTCACGTGCAACTACAAATGTCTTATTCATTTCCTTGTTTTCATATGTTTTTCTTGGCATTTTCTCTCTTTTAGGAATTTTGTCTTGCATTTTTCATTCTTCAACCACATTCTTTTGGAAGTTATCTATGACTTCAAAGTGGACACTTCCTTATTCTCATCATCTTTCTGAGAACTAGTCTTGTTATCTTTGATATGATGGATATCATCTATGAACGTGAATGTTTTTGGTTGTGCTTTGGATTCGAAATTCCTAATTTATTTTAGTTCCATTTTGAATCAAAAGGGATATTTGCAATGAGTGTTGGCTCTTTGGGCGCTTTAATCAATTGTTTAATCTCTTGACACATCATTTTCTCCTTCTCTTCTTCTATGTGATCAAGGATTGTGACCACAAATAGATCATAGCCTTCCTCATCACAACAATTAGTAAATGTCTACTCATTAATTGACACATCTAATGTGGCTAAGATCTATGTCTAATCATAAAGGTTCAAAATCTTCATTTGGAATCTCATGGGCATGTATACTAGATTTTCCACTAAAGTTTCTAGCTTGCACTCACTTTTGTCTAAGGTCTCATTCATCTTCCTTCTGTTGTATTACCTCTCTACAATTTTACACATCCATAGGTGTCTGCCTCATTCATCCAAGCCTTTTTGCCAATTTCCTATACACTTGTAGAGTCATCTTCTTCATATTCATTTGCATCGTGATGGATTGTATTTCATTTTAGTGGTGGATCATCTCTATGTGAGTTAGAGACAAAGTATATACATGTCATTATGCCTTTATGTTGTAGATATCTCCATTACCACCCCAATCCTTAACAAATTCTAATTTTATAAGCAATGGTCTTCGTTGAAATAGCCCGTACTTGATAACTTCCCCAAAATCATTGATGGCTAATGTGTTCTCAAACTCTACTCCATAGGTTTTCAAGATGAATTCTTCCATAACTCCCAAGGGTTTTTCCATATTCTGATCTATTAGTTGAAGTTTCAATTGAGTTGGACTAAGTGCCAACTTACCTGATTTTAACCACAAGGCCTTGGTGGTGATGGATACATCAGCCCGAGTATATGATATCTTTAGCAATATATTCATTGAAAGTGATGGGAATACATGTATTCCCCTTATCACCTTCATTGTATTCTTGAGATTTATCTAAGGGTATATAGTTTACATGGGTTTTCAATTTAATGTTCTTTGGATCCACACATGCTTGTTTGGAAATATTTTCCCAATAGTAGGGTTTGAATTTGACCAAATCTTCCATAATCAAAGTACAGAAGCTTGGCTTTTCTCAACTCATCCAATGTTTATTAGGATCTATTTGAGTTTTTCTTCTTGAATCTTAAGAGAGTGGCCTTTTTGCATTGAGAAGCATTCTCATAGTCTCCCAAATATCTAGGAAGTGTATTGAGATTGGCGTTGCCATAATCAAACACTTGCTCACTCACATTGTCAATTCTTTGCACATTGAAAATTTCAAGGAAGTTAGTTGACTTTTCATCCTCTTTTGCAAAGGGTGGATTTACAACGTGCATCTTATTCCATATATCTTCTACACTTCTCCCAAAGTTCTTCTTGGCATGAGTCATCAACATCCAGGATGATGGAATTCATGCCATAGTTATCTTCTTCATGGATGTGCATATCCTTAGTTCTAGTCTCATGAAGTTGTGGTTCTATGAGATCATGATAGTCTTCCACTCAATGAGCATCTAGAAGTGTTGGAACCTATGGTAGTCTAGGAGTAGATGGTTCCTCAACCTATTTAAAGATCTCTTTGATATGCTTCTTATGGATCTTTCCTTATGAACTCACTAAGGACTCCTATCATGATGGCATCTTAGGAGGAGGTATTTGGCTCTCAATGAACAAATCTTCTTTGTTAAGTTCAAGATTCTTGGTGATAGACTTTTTGATGATAGGCTTCCTAATGGCAAGCTGATCTTCCCTAGGTTTATCTTGCTTCATCCATGTCCTTGTATCTTGATATGGTGGTGGACTTTGGCGTCCATGTTGACTAAAAGAAGTTGTCATCTTTCTGAACGTAGCTTCAACCATGCATCTCTTAAGAATAGGAGAAGACACCTTATGGTTCAACCATGCATCTATTAAGAATAGAAAAAGACACTTTATATAATAGTTTTTGAGCAACCTCAATGCTTTTTTAAACATAGACAATATTTTCTTCTCTAAGTTAGCTCTTGGATATCATTTTTCATGATTTCCTATTAATGGTTGAATTGGTATCCTAGCTGCATAGGCTTTGAACATCATTTCCAAGTCCTTGGGCATTGAGGTTGCCAATATTGAGATATAGCCCATCTCTCTTGATGGAGATCGACTTTTGCACACTCATCTAATGACACTCTTAACTCAAGATGCTTGTCATGTAATTGAGTGTTTGATTATGTGAGAGAATGTTTGATCTCAAATAGCTTGTTTTTGAGAGATTCCACTCACTTTTCTTGTCTGAATATTCGTGCATTCTTCTTATCTGATTCATTTAGGGTGATGTCCTTAGCTCTTGATAGAGAATTTTCCTTAACTTTGTATTTGTTCTTTCTTCTTGCAGGGACTTGATCTAGGTCTTGGCTCAATGAGTCTAAAATCTTTGGATCTTTTCAAATGGTCAATTCATCCTTCTTCTCTAACTGGGATCTTGCTTAGGCTTGAGTAACCACTTGATTGGGCTTCATGTTATAATTGTCACTACCTAATGGTGCATGTGAACCCACATTCAAATGAATCACTTTCACTATGTTTGGATTCTTAGATCAATTCTTAAGCACATGGTCTATTCCACAACCTTCACAATTACCAAAGCTTTCTATTGGTTTCTTAGTCAATGCTTGTGCACGAGGATCACCATTGCACTTATAGAAAGGGTATTGTGGTACTTTTGTTCTTTCTGGTGGTCATGCTCACACATTGTCTTGATTTATGGGGGTGTGTACCAAACACCTGAGCACTCTAGCTTATTCTTTTCATAAGATGGTTAGCCTTGATTCTATCATTGCACTTAATGATCTTGTTTAGGGGGTAGCACAAAAGCTCTCCAATAAAATGCATCATAACCACCATCATAGTTTGAATATCAGATTGGTGTAACTAGAATTAAGGATCTCTTTGAAATCTATGCTAGGGTAGAATTAAGGATTCTACCCTAGCATAGGTTGTGCTCAGAGTCCTTCATATTGATCTTGCCTAGGTCTAGGAGTGTAGTAAGGATGCCTAGGACCATAGGTCTGACTACATCCTTGTATTGCTTTTTATACGATCGATACTAAGGTTGGCTTTGATAACCAGATAGTATTTCTCTACTAGATTGTTGTTGATGTGCTAGATGTCTGCTATAGAAACATTCAAAGTTCAAGTGATTGTTCATATTTTGTTGGAATTCACAATATTGTAAGTTTCCTCTATGTTAGGGATGACCTATTACCATAAATCTAATCTTTTCTAGGATAAAAATCCATAGAGTGATCATCACCACAAATGAGATGTCTAGCTAGTGGGAATTCTTGTTGACTCATTACAAAGGATGTTGGAGATTCAATCTCTTTAAAAGTTTGTTTGCCAAGTCATCTAAGGAAGCATCAAGATGGAGACTAATGAAACATCTTCTCCTGCGACATAGATCTTTTGATACATACAACATCTCTTTTGCTAAGATTAGTCCTAGGAGAACTCCAAGATGTGACATCTGGATTTGTGAGTATGCCATTTTCTAGTTCTAATGTAAAGCATTGTCCCTGGACCCAAACTTGAAGAAGTTGACTTCTTAGGTTCAAGTTGACTGCATTGTCATAAATCCAATCTTGTCCTAAGACAAGTGGTTCTGTAAGGTTCTCATCTTGACACACTAGCGCTTTGACTTTCATTGGAACATCTTGAAGGTAGATGGGGAGTTCCACCTCACCCAAACAAGGGGTTTCCACACCTCCCAATCCTATGAGATAAGCTTCTATGGGATTGATGTTCAACTGCAAGTCTTGGCAGTAGGAAAGTCTAACTGCACTACTTGGTGCACCTGAGTCAATCAATGCTTTCACCGTCCTTGCACCCTTCCCTTGTCCGACCTCTATGGTCACAAAGGGTCTTTGGTCAATGACTTGAGAAGTCGCTATGCCTGATTTTTGGCACATATCCATGTGATATTTTGGGGCTTTTGAGTTGACATCTAGGCCTAATTGCCTTAACTTATTTCGCCTAATACGCTCTCTGGCCTCTGTGTGTGCTTCTTCTCTCACTCTTAACTCTTCTTCTTTTCGCTTCTTAGTCGTGTTGAGTCTCGTAAGCATATCCTCTGTAAGAGTTTCTTGGTATAACTTGACTCTACATCCACTAATATAGTTTGGCAAGATATCTCCTTCTAGAGTGGCCAACTGAACTGCACCACTAGTGGAAATTCTATTAATGATCATGGGTCCGTATCCTCTTTTTTCCAACTTACAAGCATGTTGCTTTAGTGTGTAAACCAACACTAGATCTCCCTCTTTCAGTCCCTTATCCTTGATGTGTGCATCAAAGTATGCCTTTTGCCTTTTCTTTGCAGCATAGATACCTGCCGCCGCGCGTAGCCTTCTCTCACCTAAGCGTTCTAGATCAAAGATCCTAGAGGACAATTCATGTCCATTCCACTCATGCTCTTGTGCTACTTTTAATGCTGGGATTAGGAAATCTAAAGGTAGCACAACATTCTGTCCAAAGACCATCTGAAATGGGGTGGCATTGAGTACTGTTTTGTAGGCAACTCGGTAAGCCCAAACAGCATGATGAAGCTGTTTGTCCCAATCAGAGCGTTTATTATTTACCAATTTAGTCAAGACATTACATAGGATCTTATTTGTGCTCTCGGCCTGTCCGTTAGCTTGGGGATGATAGGGGGCAGACTTCTTATGTATCACCAAGAATTCTTGGAGAAGATTTTCAATGACTTCATTTAAGAAGTGGGTGCCTCTATCACTTACTAACTCTATTGGTAGTCCATATCTAGTGAACACATTCTCGAATAAGAACTTAGCCGTCGTGTGAGCATCATTCTTTGTTGTGGCTTTGACTTCTACCCATTTTGTAAGGTAATCTGTGGCTACAATGATGTACTCTGCATGGGAGTGTCTAGCTGGGGGGTTAATAGGACCTACAAAGTCTATACCCCACTTTGAGAATGCACGTCCTCCCATCATGGGCCTCAAAGGCATCTCGTCTTTTCTGATAGGATATTGCGGACGTTGGCATGTGTCACATTTCTTCACATAGGTATGTGCATCCATATGAAGAGTTGGCCACCAAAGTCCTGAGAATAGAATGGTCTTGATTACTCGATCAGGACCAAAGTGTCCACTTGCAACACCGTTGTGTGCAGTCTCTAAGACCTTTAAATAGTCTGATTCATGAACACACAGTGTTAAGTAACCATCTTTGCCTCTTCGGTATAGGTTCTCTCCTACTAAGGCATAGCCTTGAGCCTCTTGCTCCATGCTTCGTCTTCTTGCTAGACTAGCCTCTTTGGGTCATCTTCCCAACCTCATAAACTCTACCAATGGAGCACTCCAATCTGGAATTAATGACACTTGATAAAGGGTCACATGCTCCACTGGGGGTCTCTCTCTGCACCTTGGACAATTCTTAATCCACTCATGTATTTCTTTGTCCATGCTAGGCCAATACACTCCTAAACACTTCAGATTCCCCTATGAATAAATACCCAAATATTCAAGCATGTCACAAGGGTAAATCAACTATCAAGGCCAATGTACAACATATTCTAACCTTTCAAATCCATATATTTATCATTTCAAATGCATGATTTATAGAAGAAATACCCTAATGTCAAAATCTAAATCTGGCTGGTTTAGCTCTTCAAAGCTCATAAAACTTATGTTTCCCTTTTTTTGGCTCTAAAGGTTTAGGGAACTTCAAAGCTTTCCTGATAGTTTTTGAACTTAATTTCACTTGAACTTTGTTCCCTACCAAGTCAATAACTATCGCACTATCCTTTATTCCTCTTCTCTCGTCCATTTGAAAGTGATACAAACTCAAAACACTTGTCTAGATCTACATGAATAAAGGGTATTTTAAAGTACTCATGGATCCCCAAGTTGGTCTAAGCAATCACTATTAGGGGCTCTAAGTGGATTGCCTCAAACTTTGAGGATAAGTAGATAAGTCTAGTATCGATTTGCTTGCATTCTTTGGAATAGTGAGAATATATCCTCATACAATTTGAGGTATTCAAGTTTATGTGGATTGGATAGCCAATATACCAAAGCCAATGTCACATGGTCATGGGGTAACCATGGTGCTTCTTCAATTGCTACAAGTTCTTTTCGGTGCGGTCTTAGTAAGTGAAAAATATAAATAAAAATAAAAAATAAAAAATAAAAACTAAAAAGGTATGAGACAATGAAATGAATGGTATCTGTAAAAGACTTACATTCATGGGGTTCCGCATGTAGAGGCTTTCCTAGAGTCAGGGTCACTTGAAAAAACTAGAACAATATTTCTATGGATATTTCAAAAGAATTTAGAAATACTTCTATCCATTGGTGTGTTTGGTCTCATGGTTTTTTTACTCACTCATACAATATTCTAGGAAGTAATTCCAAATACATGAATTGAATGGAAAATCTTCGAGGCTATGGTCCTAGCTATTAGAGCAATCCAATGTCAAATTTTGAGGCTAAACGTGAACTTCTTGGCTTGAGCTACTGGTATTACTCTTATGAACCCTTGAGCTATATGTTCATCAACAAAAACTAGCTGGAAAATTAATTTTAGAGCTTAATTCCTCCAAATGGTTTCCAAGGAGTAGAGAACTCATATGTGTGTTTTAGCTCTTATTTTGCAACTTTGTTGGATCATCTTTGGTTTAGCACTATTCTTTCCTATTTCTAGCAAAAAAGACCACAGTTTACACAATGGTGATTACCTTGCCAAGCTACAACAATCAGTTTGCAATATCTTGAGTTTTAATGGGTATTTTTGTAGCAAATTTCACATGGACTTATGTTGCACTTTAGCCAACTCTAAAATCCTCTTTATTTTAATTTTTGTGCACTTTACGTAGAGATGATTGCCCTACCAACTTATGGCAATTGGTGGCAATAACTTGGCCTTTATGTGGCCTTTTTGTGGAAAATTTTGCACATACACTTTTTGTGACTTGGGCAACTCATATTGATCTACAAGAAATATGGAATGATTTTATTACTAAATAGGAGTGTTTCATGCAATCATTAGACGACTATGACTAAGAGACTTTGGGCTGAATCTCTCTAGGTTCAAGCCCATCATACATGCCAATGTTAGGGTGTCATATGGCAATTGTAATTTACTTCTACACATATTTATTTGGGTGATGTCATTCTTTGTAATAAATCATAGTGGATATTTATCTCCAATTATGATTTTTCAAGTTCAGCCTTCTAAGAAAATAGATGTAGTTGTACAATGTACCCATACCTTTTCATAGTTGATAAATATCTTATACCAAAATATGTACTTAACCATCCTATTTCATAACTAGTCAGAAGCTCTAACCTAGTACGCATCCATCCCAAATTACAAATAGAAGAATTAGAAGGCTTGAGCTAACCTTCAATAATACAATTCATATTTTTTGCACCTAATTGTTATTCTATGAAGCATCAGATTTTAAGTAGAATCGTATAGTGAAAGTATTCATATTAAGTATTCAATGCACTATTTGTGAAAGATGAACATGACACTAATGGTCATGTGATTAGGGTTAAGTTTGTAGAGTAAGTGTAGAGCATTACTATCTAAATTGAGCTCTTAATAAATATAGTGGGAATCCAAAACATAACTTGTTGGAGTAATTCCATGAGATTCCCTGCTTTGGAATCTCTTGGCTTTCGGTGAAGCTCTTGGACTAAATCTGATGCAAAGAGAAGGCTTCTCTTAAATGGTGCCAAAAGAGGGTGTTACTCTACTCTCACCGTTGGAATCCCATGCACCATGCAAGTATAATTATACTCTTCCTCTTAGACTTAGGAGTTAGGGTTTGGGGACTTTAAAGAAAAAGGGACATTTCCATCATAGTTATCATGTGCTCACCACGATAGATATCTAGGGTCTCTAATACACCAATAGGATTAGGAATGAAGGATTGAAATAAGTGGAAATCCTTAGAATTCACCTTCATAAGAGAGTCTAGGAAATACACTAAGACTCTCATCTACATTGCCCTTCTCCTCTTGGCTAAGCAAAAGAATTGAGCAAAAACTCTAGCACTTTACAAAGTAGAATCCATTATCAAAATATAAAGTATTGGCAAGGCTCATCACTCAAATCTTAACCCCATCCACACTATGACATTGGAACACCATTGGAGCTATATCATTGACCAAGGGAGACCAAGTGGAAACTTCAATTAGAAGAAAGGTACTTAGTGTGTTTCAAAGAGTTCTCTTCTCTGACTAGGAACCTTAACTATTGAATTTAGAACAAGGCTCATGGAGTGTCATGGGGATTGAGAATTGAGATTAGGTGAGTTGTCTTCTTACCTAATTATTTGGTTATGCATGTAGTGTAATCTAATTTGGTGAAAATTTTGATAAATATTGAAACATTGCTAATCTATTTTTCCCACATCTAGGGAGTTAGTACAAACTTCCACCACTGATGGAAATTCTTGAGGAGACTTATATGGTAACATCTTGTTACTTCCTTCTTTTGGATTTTATTTCTACATAGTTTTGGGAGAAGAAAATATTTTTTGTGCATGACTTTGTGAATATTAGATTGTCATTGCATATATTGCTTGTGGCCATCTAAAGTTTGAAGCATAAGTACATGCACGTTGACACTTAATGAATTCGAAATAAGAGAACATTCTAGGCAAGCTAAGATCACAAGGCACACTAGGTTGCAACACCACACCATGTATGAGAGTGACTGAGAGAACTTGAGTGTCTACTAGGGCTAGCATAACTTCATGTAGCCTAAGGAAAGAAATTTATTTGATACTTTCAGTGAGTCAAAGAGTGAATTTGAAAACGTTTTGGTCTCCATAGATATGCATATGAATGGTCTACAGGAGGAGGCCAAGTTTTTCCATGATAGAATGGGAATATGACATTCTCTTGAACTATGGGAGAGTGAATGAGCATGGAGCTCATCTATTCAAGGATACATGGGGTTAAAAGTAGTGAGAAGCAAAGATGATGTCAAACTCTCTATTGTATACACATGTGCTATCAAAATTAGAGGATGATGCTTATATGGACAAAGGAAGATCATTGTACATCTTTGGTGAACATCATAAAACACGTAAAGGAGTTTGTAGTTAAACTTCCTAAAGCTTAGAGCTAAAACTTTAGATAAGGTACAAACAAACCACAAGGAAACGCCCTGATTTTCAAGGTGAAGATGAACACAAACTAATCTATGGCCTAAGAGCTTAGTTCTTGGCTATTGGAGCATCAATATTTCATTATGCTTGAGGTGGATATGGTCTACATCAAATTCATTATTTGGATGCTATGGATATGCCTTGAAGAATAGCACTTATGTGCACATATTATCTTTGTATTAATTGGTTAATCCCTTATGATCATTTCTTATAAGGTTAAAGGTATTTACCTTTGTAAAAGGAAAGGGTAAAAAGCCTAAAAGCCACGAGTTAGAAGTGGTTGGGATTGATTCTCAATCATTCAATCAGTCAATCAAGAGGTAGATTTGATTTGAACTTTCTCTATTCCTAGATTGTAGGAAATGATTCCATCAATCTAAACTTAGAAAGCCACCTAATTTCGAATTCAAATCCATGAAAAAAAGGCATGAACATATCCTCAAGACTCTATATAAATTCTCTAGATCATTTGTACATTAAGAAGATTGTTGATTTGAAGCAAAACATATACTCTTTGATCATTGCTTGGTGTGATTTCTGTTTATTGCTCCTTCTTCCTCAAACTCAGTCAACTTGTAGTCAACTTGTAGAGAGTGGTGCTTTCTCTAGAGAGCTCCAAATTCAGTGTTTAAGCACTCATTGGAAATTTACTACTATCTAGTTTATGTGTAAACATTTTTAGATCAATGGATTCATTATTTTCAGAGAAATTCAAGTTTTTCAGCCTCAAGGTCATTCTCTACACATCCCTGAAAAATCAAGATGACACCACTTCAATGTTAAGGTGATTTCTCCTTGTATAAATCATATAAATTAGGGCTCGTATACATTATAGCAAGCCAACCCTATGTATGATACTCCTTAAGAGCAATTTTTTCAATTGTTATTGTGTTGGATGCTCTTAGTGCTTGAAGTCATAAATTTCATCCATTTTTGGAAGGTTTTTGTGAGCTAGTCAAGGTGCAAATTATCTATTTTGCATCAAGTCGTTCTTGTTGATGTTCCAAAGTACCTATTGGGTTTTATTGAACTAACCACAATCCTGCAAGGTCTATTTTACATATCCAAAGATCTAGGGCTGGTCCTATGCTGGTTTTCTAGACCAACTTCACCACTTGACAACTCAACTTTCTAAGCCTCTCCAAGCTTCTCCAAATTTTTTGAGTGGTATCAGAGCAACTTCAAGATGGGAGATGGCTTTCCATCAATGATCAAGAAGCTTGATAGACACAATTATGTTGCTTGGTTAATCAAAATGGAGGCTTATTTGCAAGGAAGAAACCTATATGGGATTGTATTAGGTGATGAAGCAATGCCTATTTCAAGATCCAAAGAAGAACCTAATCAAGAGGAAATAGATAGGCTCACACTTTGGTGTCCAAGGTATGCTCAAGCAAGGTCATACATACTCAACTCTATCTCTGATTTTCTATTATCACATATTAGAGGATGCAAGACATCTCAAGAGAATAGGGATGATCTAGAGACTTTCTTTTCTCCTAGTACAAAGGCAAGGAAGAACCATCTTTGGAATGAGTTCAACCAAATGAAGAAGAGTCCAAAACAAACCATCACTGAGTTTGTTACAAAGCTCAAGGGCGTTGCTAATACATTGGCATACATTAGAGAGCTGATTGAAGAAGAAGTCATCATGAGACAAATTCTCAATGGGAATAGAGGTGGCAAGCAATGGCAATCTTTCACTACTGCCTATGATCTCATCATGGATGTGCAAACTCCAGAATTTAGCATCTTTCTAGGACAATGTCTTCAATCAAGAGGCCAAAAATAGCATAAAAGAAGGAAAATCCTATAATGGTTATTCAACTTCTATATGTAGACAAGAAGAACAAGAAGTTAAAAGGCAAGAAGAATGAAGAAGATGAAGAGAAGACTTCCCAAGCCAACTTTTTAGGAAAGAGCAAGTGGAAAGGGAAGAAGAAAGGACCAAAGCATGACAAGACCAAAGGCCAGAATGTTCAACCTTGTGCCATTTGTGATAAGACCAACCACACCACTCAAAACTGTTGGTATAGTGGGAAGATCCAGAAGGAAGTGGAAAAGGTGGATATGGTAGCAATAGAGGCAGAGGTGGACACAACTTCAACAATAACAATAGAAGCCATAACAAAAGGGACTACAACAATTATTCTCAAGATCAACAACATGAAGACTCATTGCGCTTGATGAATCTAAACCACAAGGAAGGTAAAGAAGATGATCATTTATTCTACATAGATTCAAGATGTTCAATTCATGTTGTGGGAAACATTGCTCTTCTATCTTATTTGCAACGTCCAAAGCATAGACATGAAGTACAAATAGGGGATGATACAAAGCATAATGTGGAGAAGTTTGGTAGTGTGAAAGCTTCCAATGGAAGGATAAATATTCTAAGCAAGGTACTCTATGTTCCCACTATTACAAAAAACCTAAAAGTGTAGGCCAAATACTTGAGAAAGGCTTGCAATTTAGGTTCATTCAACATGGATCTTTTGTGGAAGATCCATGTTAAGGCTTCAAGAAGATAGCAAGAGGTGAGAAGCATGGTAGGCTCTTTACTTTTGAAGTAGGAGAAACCAAAAAAGAGCTCTATTCAACTTTGGGTAACAAACCCTAAGTGAGCTTGAAGTGTGGCATAAGAGGCTAGCTCATGTGAATGAAAGAACCTTAAAGGATATATGCAGGGATCAAAATGTTCTTGGATTACCAAACATATCAAAGCAACACATGATCAATAGATGTGATGCATGTTAGATTCGGAAGGCACAAAGACAACCATTCAACCACAAAGGCTACATCCACAACAACATATTGGACTTAGTACATATAGATGTATGGGGACCAATCCAAGAACCATCACTGGCAAGATCGGAGTATTATGTCTCATTTATTGATGACCATAGTAGATGGAATATTCTGACCTTAAAAAAAAGTAAGAATGAAGTGTTTGATGCTTCAAAAAGTATCTAGCATGTGGAGAATCATACAGGTAGATCATTCAAGAAACTCAGATATGATGGAGAAGGATAATACTTCTCCAAAGATTCTGATGAGTTCTTGTAGGATAAAGGTATCAAAAGGGAAGTGACTACTAGGTACTCTCCTCAATTGAATGGAATCACGGAGAAAAGAAATAGGACATTGTTTGGATTAGCTAGAACAATGCTTGAAGAGAGGAGGTTGCCACATTATCTATGGGCAGAGGCTATTTCAATTGTTGTGTACCTTGTCAATAGACTACCATCTAAATCACTTCAAGGTATGAATTCTTATGAAGCATGGCATGGACGAAAACCTAGTCTTGGACATTGCAAGGTGTTTGGTTGTTTAGCTTATGTTCATGTAACATCACAAATAAGAGGTAAGCTAGATGAAAGGGAAATAAAGGTCATGTTTATTGGGTATGACTCAACTCAGATGGGTTATAGGTTATATCATCCTTCAACCAAGTAATTCACTACAAGTAGAGTTGTTGTGTTTGAAGAACAGAGGTCTTGGTATGATGAAGACAAACAGAAGGTAACTCTACCATATGATCTTGATTCTGATTCTCATCAATTAGGAAGCAAGCATGTTACTGATGGAGAGTGTTAATCTCCAGAAGAACAAGCTATCCTTGATGTTAGAACACTTCTATATCCAGAAAAACTCAAATCCTTGATCAATTTTGGAAGACCAATGTCAAACTATTAAGATTTGCACTAACTGTGAAGAAAGTCACTACATAGAAAAGTCTGATACACATAAATCACTCATTGACTAACCAAATGTTTAAAAATTTCAATGAAACTTTGTATAAGTTGTCTCCTAATCTTTGCACACCTCCTCCAACTTAAATCTTTTCAAAAGCTTCAGTAGATGTTGAGAAATGATCCAAACAATCTATCTATGTCTGAAACTATGCTTCTCTACAATCAACTTTGACACCTATAACGTTTAATGCATAGTTCTGTCAAATTACAACTCGTTTATTAAAATTCTTTAGCCATAGGTAGCTTACCTTCCAACTTAAAGAATGAGTGCTTGCTTGCTCAAAAATTTACAGTATGGAAGGAGAATTGACCAAAACATTAGCATCAAATTTGTGCTTGTTGCAAACTTCACTTCTTCACATTTACACATGTAAATGTTCCTACTCTCAATTCTCTCAGCCTGATCACAATTAGGATCTGAAAACTTGTATAGAGGTCAATCAACTATAGACTTAGAATTCTACAAAAGCATTTCACAAAAGATTAGACACAGAAGGAGTACTCAGCAAAAGATCGAGCGTAATTTTTCTTCTACTCTAAAAGTTTTTACATCTGAATGACGAGAGAGATCTTCTTTAGTTTTAAAGTGTCTAATGACTCTTACAACTTCTAATTCTTCATATTTCATGCTCTCTCTTACTTTTCCCAACTTTCTACTTGTATATATAGACATATATGTATAAGCTCACAACCATAATAAAAGTATAAGTGAGCTAACTACAAGTTTAATGAACATATGTATACAAGTTTTCATTTCCTGAATGTGCACTATCTTCAAGCTTCATTTGTTAGTCTTTTCTTCATCTTATGTTTGTAGACTTAAGAAAGCATTTTATGGATTGAAACAAGATCCTAGAGCTTGGAATTACAAGTTGATTACATACCTTCAAGATCAAGGGTTCAAACCTAGCAACTCCATGGGAGATCCTTCTCTATTCATCAAAAGAGCTCACAATGAGGTTATCTATCTATGTGTATATGTGGATGATATTATTTTGCTAGTTCATGATCTGAATGGCATTCAAAGGATCAAGAGACATGGGTAAGAGTTCAAAATCAATGACTTAGGTGAGCTCACATATTTCCTAGGTATGCAAGTGATTTATGTAGATGAAATGATGTATCTAACTCAGAGAGATACACACAAAACCGACTTCTCAGTTAAGAATGGAGAACACAAAGCTTGTAGGTACACCTTTGGAATCGAACCATAAACTAAGTTTTTATGAAGGTGAGCAAATTGATGATCCCAAAGAGTATCAAAGTTTAATTGGTAGCTTGATATATGCTACTCAAACAAGACTAGACATATCATATAGTGTGGGAGTGCTTATTCCGTTCATGCACTCACTTAGAAGGCCACACATGGATGTTGCAAAGAGAGTTCTCAAGTACCTCAAAGGGACACTTAATGAAGGTATCTATTATCCTTACTCTTTAGATTTGGATATCAAAATCTATTCAGATGCAAATTGGTCAAGAGCAAAGGATGATAGAAGAAGCACCTTTGGATACTTCGCATTTGCAGGTTCAAAATTGGTGTCATGGATTTCCAAGAAGCAACTTATAGTTGCTTTATCTTCAACTCAAGCAAAATATAGAGATCTAACTATTGCAGCTCAAGAAGCAATATGGCTCAAAGAATTGTACTCATATTTGCGACTTGTAAGTTCCAAATCTCACTTACTTGGAGATAATGTAAGTTCCATTGATTTGGCTACAAATCCAATTTTTGATGCAAGGACAAAGCATATAGAAGTCCATTACCACTTTGTAAGAGAGAAGCTTATGGAAAAGGAAATGGACATTTCATTTGTTCCTACTGAGAAGCAAATAGCAAACATGATGACAAAGGCACTTGATGGGATAAACCTTTGTAGATTCAAGCTATGGTAGGTATCCAACCTATCAGATAATGAAGACTCAAGCATACGTTAGCTTGCGGGGGGAGCTATTGGAACATCAAGCTTTCAATATGCTTGAGGTGGATATGTTCTACATCAAATTCCATATTTGTATGCTATGGATATGCCTTGAAGAATAGCACTTATGTGCACATATTTTCTTTGTATTAATTGGTTAATCACTTATGATCATTTCTTGTAAGGTTCAAAGTATTTACCTTTGTAAAAGGAAAGAGTAAAAGGCCTAAAAGCCACGAGTTAGAAGTGGTTGGGATTGATTATTAATCAATCAATCAAGAGGTAGATTTGATTTGAACTTTCTCTTTTCTAGGATTGTAGGAAATGATTCCAATCAATCTAAAGTTAGAAACCCACCTAATTTCGAATTCAAATCCATGAAGAAAAGGTGTGGACATATCTTGAAGAGTCTATATAAAGTCTACAAATCATTTGTACATTAAGAAGATTGTTGATTTGAAGCAATACATGTACTCTTTGATCATTGCTTGGCACCATTTTTGTTTGCTGCTCCTTCTTCCTCATATGTTGGAACTCAAGGTCAAGCATAAAACATGGAAGCACATCAAAGAAGTGGACATAGAAGAAGAGAGAGCAAGTAGGGAGCTCCAAGAAGTGTATGTCAAATTTTCAGAAGAATCCCCTACAAAAATAGTGATTTTCATGACTAAAAACCATTGTAAATACCATTATCTATTTTTATAACTCCATTTTGTTCAAGCCGAGGAGTCCTCGAGCTTGAGGAGTATTATAAGTACCATCGTACCAATTTTCATAATTTTTAGACTTCGTTTGAGCCCTCAAATAAGCCCTGGAACCTAATTTTTA
Organism: Ceratopteris richardii; assembly: GCA_020310875.1. Taxonomy (NCBI): domain Eukaryota; kingdom Viridiplantae; phylum Streptophyta; class Polypodiopsida; order Polypodiales; family Pteridaceae; genus Ceratopteris; species Ceratopteris richardii. The sequence continues at coordinate 99,674,222 of CM035423.1, forward strand.
ACTAGGCCGGACACTAGGTCTGGACAGGGCCAAAACTACTCAAAAAACTATAAAAAGAGCTAGAGAGCTCATTTTTGGGGGTTAGCTTGTTAGAGAATAGAGCTTTTGTAAGAGAACTCTTTGGCAAATGAAGCTTTCCATTGTTCCTCTCTTTGATCTTACCTTGTGCGCGTGTGTGTGTATGTGTGTGCATGTTTGTGTGCTTTCACTCACGCACTTGTGCCTTCACTTGCTCGTGGTCTTCATACCGGTCCTCACGTCTCCGCGGATTGACAAGTAAAGGAGGTGGTGCTTACGCTTGAGCTACACCAAATTTTGGCGCCGTTGCCGGGGAGAGAGCTTCGAGGACGAGCGTTGTGATGGTAAGATCGTAGATTTGCGAGGTTGGAAGGTAAAAAAACTGTCATTTTTGTTCATTTTCTGATTTTTCTTCTTCATCTTCATCATCATCACCATCTCCATCTTCTTCCTTCTTCTTCTTCATAGAAATTTCTTGTTTTTTAGTGCATTTTCATCATTTTCATACCATCTTTCATGCATTATTGTGCGAGGAGGAGTTAGGAAGTGAAAGAGAGTGCAAGCGCTGTGTTTGTTTATGATTTTCTGCACATACGGAGCTCGCCATTGCTCGGCGCTCAAAAATTCAAAGTTCCCGCCAAAAAACATGATTTTGTGATCAAAATCGCGATTCTGTGAAAATTCAAATTTTTTTGAAAATCATGATTCTCTCTTTCCCGCCTAAAAGCCTTTTGACAGGATTCTGTGGTCATTCTCAGAATCGCCATTCTGTGGTTGTGCTCAAAATCGCGATTCTCACAAATCACGATTTTCAGCAAAAACACGATTCTGTGAACCACGATTCTGTGAAACACGATTCTGTGAAAACACGATTCTCTGAGACAAAATCGCGATTCTCTAAAACACGATTCTCTAAAACATGATTTTGTGAACCACGATTCTGTGAACCACGATTCTCTGAACCACGATTCTGTGAAAACACGATTTTTTGAGACAAAATCGCGATTCTTTAAAACACGATTCTGTGCTCAAAATCACGATTCTCAAAAACACGATCCTCTGCTCAAAATCGCGATTCTCAAAAACACGATTCTCTGCTCAAAATCGTGATTCTCACAAATCACGATTTTCAGCAAAAACACGATTTTCAAAACACGATTTTGTGAAAACACGATTCTGTGAAAACACGATTCTCTGCTCAAAATCGCGATTCTCAAAAATACGATTCTCTGCTCAAAATCGCGATTCTCACAAATCACGATTTTCAGCCAAAAACACGATTTTGTACACGATTCTCTGCTCAAAATTGTGATTCTCACAAATCACGATTTTCAGCAAAAACACGATTTTCAAAACACGATTTTGTGAAAACACGATTTTGTGAAAACACGATTTTGTGAAAACAGGATTCTGTGAAAACACGATTCTCTGCTCAAAATCGCGATTCTCAAAAACACAATTCTCTGCTCAAAATCGCGATTCTCACAAATCACGATTTTCAGCCAAAAACACGATTTTGTGAAAACACGATTCTCAAGGTACAAAATCGCGATTCTCTGATTTCATAGCATCGCGATTCTCTTGAAGTTCACAAAATCGCGATTCTCTTGAAGTTCACAAAATCGCGATTCTCTTGAAGTTCACAAAATCGCGATTCTCTTGATTTCACAAAATCGCGATTTTTTCCAAAAGGTCCTGTTTGCCTGTTTTGACCCCAGGAGCCTGATTTGACATAACTTTTTCATCCAAAGTCCATTTTTTGAGCTCTATAGCTCTATAGCTCCATTTTTTCAGATAGAATAATTTGAAGTTGACCTTCAAGTGGGACCTGGAACCCAAGGGGACTCCAAAGGATTTTTGAACCATACTAAGGGGAAATTTTGGACTCTTAGCCAAAGCTTATGAACTTGAGATCTGGTAGACACCTAGGCAAGGATAGACAAAGCATTAGATCTTCTCAGTCCAGTGTCAACCATACAGCTAAGTCTTGGGCACAACAACTAAGTGGTCATCCCTACAGACTAAATTCAGACACAAGTGACTCAGAAATGTCTTTTAGCATGGGGAAACCTGTAGGTGGCTCAGGGACTGCCCATCTACAAACACCAAAAGGTCCCTATAAGACACAGTTGGAATATATTCGGACCAACCGATTAGGTGCTCGCATCTATGAGGATGGCCTGAGGCGATCAGTGGTCCAACTCAAAAATCCAGATCAATCCTTTGGACTTGAACACCTGGTGGTCAAGTTCGAAGAGGGTTCATACATTGATAAGGAAGGAACCATGTATGTGGTTTCCAACCAACCAGATAGGACCGATGAGTTTGGAAATATCATTCATGAGAATGAGATAGGAGACCTAGAACAAGGAAATGTAGGACAAGGACCCCAGACTCCTAGAGGCAAGTCAGTTTTGACTAGAGTGATCACTCCAGACTGGATCCCTCAAGACAACAAAAGCATAGAACTATTTTTGAATAGAGAAACAGAGGAAGCCTTTTAGAGATTCAAGCCAGATCAACCTAACCAATTGGGCATAGTCATCATCTACGAGTTCAAGGATCTAGAAATACCAGGCAAAGTTGTCTACTTGGATAACACGTCAGAGAAAATTTTCTTGGTAACAGAACATGATAGACATGCATATACTTGGAAGAATGAATTGATTTTCCCTCCACCAAGATCCAATGTTTCCCATGGCCTCCAAGGAGTAGGATCATCCCAAGCTCATGAAGCCCAGAGGGAAAGAACTAGAGAGAGACCTGAGGTAAGTTTTGCACACACGGTGGGCAGAAATAGAGGAGGATTTGAAAATGAAAGACCTGAAAGAGAGAGACATCAAACGCATAGGCAACAAAGAGATGAACATGATTTTCCATTGCCTAGACCCCGAGAGCACATAAGAACCCTTAGACCCACTCAAGTGATCAAGGCAATGAAGAATTATTTTGACGGGTCAGGAGATCCTTATGATCATGTGGCTGAGTTCAAACAAGTGTTAAGAGCTGAACAAGTTGAGGATTTATTCACCCAATACGAGGCATTTGGTTTGACTCTTAAGGGCACTGCCTTGGCTTGGTTTCAACCATTGAGTAGTCGCAACTATCACGATATAGGTCAGTTGCTAGACGCATTCATTGTAGAATTTTCCAAGAGTGGTATCAGGCATAACACATCATCCTTGATCCACAGTTTCAAGCAGACACCCCAAGAAACAATGCGGCTAGCAGGTAGAAGGTTCAGACAGTACCTAGAAAGATGCCCTACTCCAGAGTTACCCACACCAGCCAAACAAGTGGCTTTGTTCTTAGATGGCTTACTGAGCACAAAGTTAAGATCATATGTGTACTTGAAAGAGCCTAGATCCATAGAAGAGTGTGTGCGGATGTGCATTGACATAGAAGATAACTTGGGTGAGGAGTTAGGATTGTCCAAACTCTATAAGGATTCTGATAGTTCTACTAGTCATACTTCGAAAATCTCCATGGAAATAGATGAGATAGCTGAGCAAGTTGCCAAGAAGCTAGGAAAATAGACCAAGAGTCACCTCATTGAATCGATGTTATACCTGCGGAGGGGACCACATGGCTAACGTATGCCCAATGCAAAACCAAAACATTAGAGAAAGGAATGCTCCATATTGCACTATTGAGAGAAAATACACAAACCACACGGCTCAAGATTGTCCCTACAATAGGCAGGCTGTTAGACAAACTTATCAGCAACCTTTCCAACAAGGTAGATATCAGAACCAATACCAACAGCCATATTATCGACCACAACAGCAATATCAGGCACAATATAGGCCACAACCAGTCTTGGGAAACCAACCACCAACTCCTGCCAACGTGATTCCAGTTAAGTATGCCGTGGGAGAGGAAAATCCAAATAGAGCATTGGTCCCACTAATCCCATTGATACCAGATAATGAATCTCATGCTCATAGTTCAAACTACTCCCATGAAGGTAGTCCACATGCTTATTACACAGAGTCACCTGAACATAGTGAGATTTACCCGTATCAATATAAGGCACAACCTATGGAACAAAATTGGGAGCCTGCATATTCCAATGTCATGTACGCAAATGCTAACCCTAGGCCCCAACTGAGACAAGTAAGACCACAAGCTCCTAGAGGACCATGTTTTAGATGTCAGGGCGACCATTTCCTTCGTGATTGTCCCCACCCACCATCTCTGAGTCAAGGACAGGCTGTCACAATACAAGCTTTTTGTCTGGATTGTGGAAAAGACCATCTGCCCAGAGATTGTCCAAGAAACCCCTCCAGTGCACCCAAGATTACACCCATTAATGTGGTAGGCTTAGTGGCGGATTCAAGTTCAAGTAGCAGTAATGTGGCACCTGTACAGGCAGTTACTAGGGCACAAGCATTAAAACAAGATAAACCAGCAGAACAATCGGAGTCGAGTGAATCAGGAGAGCCTAGTAAGAGGAAAACAAGAACATGGAAGGATACCAGAGAAAAGGCCAATCGTAAGTGGAATAAAAAGTTATCGGAACTAGAAGAAAGCTTGAAAGACGCAAAAACAAAAATAGAAGACATTGCATCTCAAAACCCCTCGCATGCTGAAACTCCATCCACTCCACCTCATCCCACCCCACCACCCATTGTAAATAGACCGCAACCAGGTTCTGTTCTTGTAGATCCAACCCCAGAAGGCTTGGACATGATGTTCAAGGCCTACCAGGCTCGACTTCAAGAAGGGCCTACAACTGCAAATCTAGAAAAGAGTTACCCTAGAGTGGACTTAGAGATTGAACGGATGAAAATGTGCATGAAAATGGTAGAACAAGCTCAAGCTATACTGGAGACTAGTCAAAAGTTCAATCAGACAAACTCTGTCAAACCGGATTTGCATTTCCAGGGCTTACTAGAAAGATTAGAGCAATTGGTAAACAAACCACAAGTTTCTTTACCTCCACAGGCTCAACCAGTTATTGAGAGAAGAAGCTCACCACCAATGGGAGCTTATGTTTCAAATTCCACGGATGCTGGAATACCTCCTTCAATTCAGGAGCACTCTCAAGAGTTCTTGTGGGAAATACAAGAGGAGAAATGGGCCAAGGAGAACAATAACTCCCCTCCTATTCCTGAGATTGATGATCTTCATGATCAATTTCCCCAAGACATTCCATCTATTTACGGAGATGAAGCAGAACAACAAGAAGATGAAAGATTAGGTTCTGAATCTAATACCCTAGAAGAACTACCTCAATTTCCAGGCCCATGGGAATCTGAATCTCTCCAGATTAGAGCTCCCACAATACTAGTAAGAAATGAAGACTCAATGGTTCCAAGGAACACTGATGTCGTGAAGAACACTAAGGTTCAGTGTCATCTCACTATAGAAGAGCTGCTCAAAGCAAAACCTGAGCTTTGGAATCATGTGAAGGATCAAGTTCCAGAACTTGATTCCAAAATGCCAAAAGCAAGCTCTAAACAAAAAGTACCAGAGATACCTCTAGACAAAATAGGGGACATGTGTGAGGGTGAAGAAGGTAATACTTATCTTCCAATCACCTACCAAGGTTACACAACCAAAGCAATCATAGATTCAGGTGCTGGTGTTGCTATTGCGACCACCTCCATGTGGAAGCAATGGGGCAAGCCCACATTAAGACCAACTAGAATGAAGCTTCAAACGGCTGATGGTCATTTTGAAAGACCTCTAGGATTGCTAGAAGGGATAACTCTAACCACTTGTGGTGTAGAGTTTGAGCACACATTTGCTATATGTGACTTTGAGAAAAATAATGTCTATGAGATGATCCTAGGAAGACCCTTCCTATGACAATTGCAAATAGTACAGGATTGGGGAACCAACTCCTTGTACTTGTAGCACTTAGGGGTCACCACCAAGGTCGATTTGAAGGATTACTCCTTCAGAGATGTACCACCCCTACAGTGGAATCCTATCCACAAAGCAAAAGAAGATTCAATCTCTGTGCATTCTGAAAGTTCACCTGATCCATCATGGCTGCATGAAGATACTCTTTTGTGGATGTGCAAGGTCGCAGAGGAAGAGGAAAAACGCTTGAAGGCACGAGAAGAAGGAACTTCACCAGGAGATAGACCAATTAAAGACCCAGCTTATACATCGATGATCTTTCCAGATGAGGAATTTGAGCCTCATGGCTGGCCAGAAATCTTAGCTACCATGGACATTGCTGTTAATGAAGAACAATGGACACCTCATTGTGATGAGGAGGGTTATGATATTTCAGTGTTCATGTGTCAGCCCTTGCTAGAAGAATGTGACCCTGGTGATGTCATAGAAGAAGAAGAGAATGAGGATGATCTAGAGTCCATTGTGATGGATAGTTGCTTTAACTCAGAGCATCACTATCTAGAAGATATAGGAGTGTTCACCCAGAAAGAAGAAGAACCTCTCACAAGTATTAAAACGGTAAATTCAAAGGATGGAAGTGAGAGTAGTGAAAAGAAAAAGAAAAGAAAAGCAGTGAAACCAGAAGAGGAGGAATCATTGTTTGAAGTACCAGAAAACTTCAAGAAATATGAAGTTGACGATCGCAAAATTTTGATACGCATGCCTAAGAGAGAGGCCATCATAGGAGAATCATATGATAATAAAGAAAAGGCCAAGAAAATTGTAGTGACCATTGAAGAGAACGAAGAGAGATGCACATACATAGGAGATGACCTAAGTGCAAGAGAAGAAATGGAGCTCGTAGCTCTATTAAGGGAATATAGGGATGTGTTTGCATGGCACTATAGAGACTTGAAAGGGGTAGATCCAAGAATTTGTTCTCATATTATCCCCATGACTGCTGATGCCAAGCCCACCAAACAGAAGCCCTACACATATACTGATACATATGGAGCCAAAATAAAAGAAGAAATTGATAAGCTGATTGAAGCTGGATTCATCTATGAGATTGAGCATACTGAATGGGTGTCCCCCATTATAGTGGTACCCAAGAAGAACGGGAAGTTGCGAGTGTGTATTAACCTTAAAAAAGTCAATGCCGCTACGATCAAAGATAGTTATCCACTTCCAATCACAGAACACCTATTGGAGCGTGTTGCAGGCAAGGAAGTTTATAGCTTCCTTGATGGATTTTCAGGTTACAATCAAGTAGCCATTGCCCCAGAAGATCAACACAAAACAGCTTTTGCCACATAGTGGGGAATCTTTGCATTTCATGTTATGCCATTCGGGCTCACAAATGCACCTGCAACATTCCAACGGCTCATGTGTCATGTCTTCAAAGAGTTCTTGCGAAAGAGCTTAGAAGTATATGTGGATGATTTATGTGCTCATTCCCAAGAAAGAAGATTTCACATCCCTGAACTCAGACAAATCTTTAACAAGTGTAGAGAATATCGAGTGTGTCCGAACCCAGAAAAGTGTGTGTTCATGGTGCGTCAAGGTAAAATCTTAGGTCATATTTTTCTAAGAATGGAATCTCAACAGATGAAGATAAGGTACGAGCCATAGCAGAGCTGCCACGGCCAAGGAATGTTAAAGAGGTACACATGTACACGATCATAGCTAGACCCCTTTATGCCTTGTTGTCTAATTTTGAGTGGAGCGACGAATGCGAGAATTCTTTCAATGAACTGAAGAAACGTTTGCGCACAGCACCAATACTGACCACTCCTGATTGGAATAAACCATTCCATGTCCATGTGGATGCATCCAATCATGCCATAGGATGTGTGCTAGCACAACCCACCGGTGAAGGAAATTTAGATTTACCCATAGCATATGCTAGCAGACAGCTAACCGGAGCGGAACAAAACTATACCACAACTGAGCGAGAGGGCTCAGGCATGGTATATGCTGTGAAGAAGTTTAGACACTATTTATTGGCCAACAAGTTCAAGTTTTTCACTGATCATTAAGCTTTGTTATATTTGGTCAATAAACCTTGCAATACTGGACGCTTAGTAAGATGGTTCCTCTTACTAATGGAATATGAGGCAAAGATATCTATACTATGTACGTCACTCGTGATGCTGAATCTTCAATCCATTTATGGATGGTCAGATATTAGTGTCTCTGAATTGTTCAAGCAAGTGGATTTGAAATAAACTTTCATTACTATATCAGAATAACTTTATTTACTAATAATGTTCTAATTGCTTATTGCAAGCTTCTAAAAGATTAGTTTCTGCTAGATGGCAATGACATGCCTCCAACACGTGGAGATGCAAAAAAAAATTTACAATCCATTGGAATGGACTATACCAAGATTCATGCTTGTTCGAATGATTGCATTCTCTTTAGGAACGAGTATGAAACACCAGCTAGCGATTGGAAGCAGCTGAGGATTCAGAAACACCAGTTGTTGGCATGAAACGATTGTCAATATTTCACGAAATCCCTTATTGGAGTGAGTTATTGATCAATCATTTGCTAGCCATGATGCATATTTTCAAGAATGTGGGAGAGATTCTCTGGAAGACTTTGATCAGAAAGAAAGAAAGCAAAGCACAAAGCCCGAGGACTTGGAAGAGCGAGGTCATATGCAAGAGTTGTGGAAAATTACTAAGCCCAATAGAATAGTGTCAATACTAAGAGCTCCTTGGGTGCTTCGCGAGATGGAAGATCAACAAGTGAATAAGGTGATTTCAGAGTTTTAGACACCTACTGGGTGCATGAGGTGTCTAAAGACTACCTTCACACAAAATGATGATCTTGGAGGGCTCAAGTCTCATGATTGGCACAAGTTTTTATAGTTTGTGCTCCCTGTAGCTTTAAAAGATTGTCTTTCAAAGGATGTGCAAAAATTAGTTCCTTAGTACGGTGGATCTCTTCTAAAGAGATAAATAGAGATAACATAGAGAGTGCAAAACTCAATGCTATAGAAACTATCTATATGGTAGAAAAATATTTTACCACAAGTATTCTCACAATTCAGCTTCATTTATTGGTTCATGTGGTAGATGAAATTACAATAACAGTAACTGTCCGTAGTTGATGGATGTTCTTCTTAGAGCACTTCATGAAAACATCAAAAGGGTTTGTTTGGCAGAGAGCACTTCTAGAGGTCAGCATGGTAGAGGGATGGCTTCTACAAGAGTCCCTTGTATTCATAACTTAGTTTCTATGCATGTCGGACCCAGACATGCCTCGCTTATGGAGCGATGATGAAGATGTTTGTGTCATAGGTGATGAACCTCAAGGTAAAGGGATGCAAAGAAAAATGGATGCAACTTTGAAAGAGAAGGCAATGAAGTTTTGCATCATTAACTCTGAGCCTATGGAGAAGTGGTTAGAAAGGTATGATCTTGCCAATGAGAAAAATGAAAGACCTCAGTTTTGAAAGAATCATTCCACTCGATTTTTGCCCCTTCCAAAAAGTTTCTACCACTTCCAAACTTTCCAATGACCATATCGCTAGATACAACTGTTTCACAAGTAAAGGCAGCAGGTGAAGATAACTCTGAAGAAGAGGAAGAAATCGCAAAGGGGGGATTGAGAGAGTTCTAAATATGGTGCACTATGGTCTCATGGACAACACTTTTTGATCGCACAAATCGACGAAAATAGGTCTACTTTTGATAGTGGGGTGATGGTGAACTTTTCCAAAAAATTAGAGCTAATGCAAGAGATGACAATGCTCAAGAAGGCCATCTAGATTATTGTGGAGTGGTTCAAGATAACTTGAAGCTATCCTTCAAGAAGTTTGATTACTTTCTTTTTTATGTGAAATGATTCAAAGTAGTCACCTCTGGAAGAAACGCAACAGTGAGGTGGGATAAGAGTGGTTTGCTTCAAGTAGAATCCACAAAGTTATGGACAGATGAAAGAGATACACTTCCACTTCCCGAACACTGTGAGCAAGTTGTTTTTATGCCAAATTCAAAAGAACCAGAGTGTCTATTTTTTTTAGAAGTCTCCCTAGGTAGCAGACAAATTTGTGAGAACATAGATGTAGAAGAAATTCCATCTATAGTGGACTCTAAGATTCATTTGGTAGTCGAGGAGGAAGAGATCGTTGTCCAAGATGAAGAGGTCTTTGAAGAAGAGGAGATACACGATGAAGTGACAGATGATGATCAAGAAGGAGCTAGCATACCAAGAGATCTAGAAGTCACAAATGTAGAGATAGATATCCTCTGTGCATTAGATCTCCAAGAGGATGTTAGAATAGAGGATTTTTGATGCAAACACTTGTATGTACTAATTTGTGTTTTTTTTTGCTATGTTCTTTTGTACACTACTATCTCTATAGTACCATTATCACATGCTAATCATTTGAGTTTTTTTGTTACAGAGCACGATGGGAGATAGTCCTTCAATGACTCCATGTTCTATGACGGAGGAGTAATTCTTGGAGTTTATATCTCAGGTGCCTCCCGCATATATGGCCACTGCGTCACAGTACTAGATTGATCATGGTAGCACTCCCCCGGCCTCACTCCTACTAGCCTCACTCGTACCAACCTCACTCTTGTTGACATCACTCTCGCCAGCGTCACTCCTATGCGTGAGGCTATTCCCATAGGAGGTACATCTCTTGCCTTTATGAATCCACCATGATCACCTTCTCAGCCATCCCGTAGTGGCTCTAGCAATTGACGTGTGTGTTTGACACCTCAGTACGATATAGGTGCTGGCCCGTCTAATCGATCGAGGTCACACTTTGGAGGAGGAGGTTCTAGGAGTGGATCTACAGGTGGCTCTGGAGGAGGTGGATGTTGTGGAGGCAGTGTGATGGATGTTATGTCTCCCACTTCTGCTCCTAGAGTGAGTACCTCAGATGTAGGTATGCCACATGGTATGCCATGTGGTACACCACGTACACCTTGGGGTGCTCATGACCATGATGACTCCAAGGTGTATAGTATACATGATGGAGATCTGGTGATGGATATATATGTAATGGTCATGTGTTAGCGCATACGACAACTTTTCTCCATACAATTTGGACACTCTTTCATGTCGAAATGGAGTGACCATGATAAAGATCATAAAAATTATATCACAGAGATGATCTATCAAAAGTTTTGGCCATCACATGGGCACCCTATTATCATCTTAGAGTGGATTCAGCACACGGCCCATAAGGTTATGTCCCATCGATGATCTGAGGCATTTTTGAGACCAAAGGGGTCATCGACACTAATGCTTTATTAGGGTCCTCCTTTGCCACTACATACTTGACTGGAATCACATTGACAAGAGGTGGCAGTTGGTTTCCTAGGACCAATTATGGCCTATATGGTGCGTGATATTACTGTTGGTATTGAGGTGGATATTGTTGTTATGTCCTATAATATGGCTATTGGTATTGGTTCTAATACCTACCCTATTGGTAAGGTTGCTAATAAGTTTGTTTGGAAGCATGCCTATTGTATGGACAATCTTGAGCTGTGTGGTTTGTGTATTTTCTCTCAATAGTGCAATATTGGCTGCTAGGGTTTCCTTGGGGTTGAGCCATGATTGGGCAAACATTAGCCATGTGGTCTCCTCTACAATTGTAACATCATTTCACTGCGACAATCCTTAGTGTTTGTCTATTTTGAACTCCTAGCTTCTTGGCAACTTGCTCAACTAGCTCATCTATCGCAGTGGAGGTTCTAGAGGTATGATTAGTAGAATTGTCAGAATCCTTATAAAGTTTGGACAATTCTAGCTCCTCACCCAAGTTGTCCTCTATGTCAATACCCATTCTCAATCATTGATCTAGTGTGATTGGCTCCTTGAGATATACATATGATATAAGTTTCCCACTTAGAATTCCATCTAAAAAAAGGAAACTTGTTTTGCTTGTGTAGGTAGTTCAGGTATGGGACATCTTTCCACGTATTGTTTAAATCTCCACCTGGCCAATCAAACTGTTTCTTGTGGTTTCTGCTTGAAGTTGTGGATCAAGGATGATGTGTTATGCCTGATGCCACTCTTGGAAAACTATACTATGAATGCTTCTAGCAGTTGACCTATATTTTGGTAGCTGCAATTATTCAGGGGCTGAAACCAAGCTAAAGCAATGCCCTTGAGGGTGAGAACAAATGCCTCAAATTGTGTGAACAAGTCCTCGACCTGTTTATCTCTTAACACTTGTTTGAACTTGGCCACATGATCATAAGGATCTCTTGACCCATCAAAGTAGTCTTTCATTGTCTTGACCACTTGAGAGGGTCTAAGGGTTCTTGGGTACTCTCAAGGTCTAGGGAACAGAAAATCATGTTCATCTCTTTGATGCCTATGTGCTCTATGTCTCTCTGTTTTAGGCCTTTCACCTTCAAGTCCTGATCTGTCTCTACCCACTGTGTGTGCAAAGCTTACATCAGGTCTCTCTCTAGCTCTTTCCCTCTCTGTTTCATGAGCTTCGGATGATCGTGCTCCTTGGAGACCATTGAAAACATTAGATCTTGTTGGAAGGAAAATCAATTCACTCTTCCAAGTGTATGCATGCCTTTCATGCCCTGTTACCAAGAACATTCTCTTCGATGTGTCATCTAGATAGACAAATTTGCCTAGTATCTCAGAACCTTTGAACTCATAGATGGTGATTCCACCTATTTTGGTAAGTTGATCTGGCTTGAATCTCTAAAAAGCTTCCTTCATTTCTCTATTCGAGAATAGTTCTATGCTTTTGTTGTCTTGGGGAACCCACTCAGGAGTAATCACTCTTGTCAAGATAGATTTTCCTCGAGGAGTCTTGGGTTCTCTTCCTAGGACTCCTTGCACTAGGTCCCCTATCTCATTCTCAGGAATGCCATTTCCAAACTCATCTGTTCTCTCTGGTAAGCTGGTAACCACATACATGGTTCATTACTTATCAATATATGAACCCTCTTCGAATTTAACCACTGGGTGTTTAAGTACCAAGGGTTGATCGGGATTTTTGAGTTAGACAACTTATCGGCTCAGGCCATCCTCATAGATGCGTGCACCTAATCGATTAGTTTTAATATATTCCAATTGTGATTTAGAGGGATCTTCTAGTGTTTGTAGATAGGCAATGCCCAAGCTATCTGTGGGTCTCTCCATGCTAAAAGACATTTCTAAATCACTTGTTTTTGAGCTTAGCACATAGGGATAATCATTAAGTTGTTGTGCCCACGACCTAGTTGTGTGACTGACACTAGCTTTAGATGATCTGATGCTTTGTCTATCCCAACATAGGTGTCTTCCTAACCTAAGGTTCATAAGCTTTGCCTAATAGTCCCAATTTTCCCAAGTAAAATTGCATTGCAATATTTTTTTGGATCAATTACTTGTTTTTTTATATATTTCTCCAAATGTAAGCTTGTCCAAAAAATATCTTCGTTAAGAATAATTGAGTGTTTTCACACTTTGAGATGTGATCAATCCACTTAAGTCCTTTTCTTTAGAGTTTGTCACAATAATATCCTAATCTTATGCTTGAACTTGAGTAATTAGGGTTGAACTAGATTTGTACCTATTGTAGCCCTAATAAATCAATATCACTACTCGTATTTAGCCTAAGCTAAGAATTTATTGAGGGGCTTAAGCATGCTTCCAACCTCAGGTCGCTTCTCCCTTCATCACACTTGAATGCTCTAAATACATGTTCCCAAACTTGTAATGCAGTTGGCACCTTTCTTTGACTCCCTTGAATGGTTCTCAATGGAACTGTAAAAGTCCTAAGTTTAGATCAAGGTTAAAGTTCAATTTATTTGACAAATAGTTTGATTCAAGTATTTTTAGAGACTCTTTTTCCCCTTTTTTATTGCTCAAAATCCTTTGGAGCCCCCTTGGCTTCCTAATCCCACCTGAAAGTGAACTTCAAATTACACTATCTCAAAGTCAATGCATTATTCTTAAGAAACGAGCTTTCCAATGCACTCTAGAGCTCAAAAAATGGATTTTGGATGAAAAAGTTATGACAAATTAGACTCTTGGGGGTCAAAATAGAAAAATGGGATGTGTCAGAGAATCATGATTTTTTGAGTCATACAAACATAAAGTTGTTGGAGCTAGACATCTACGGAAGCACCCGAACAACACAAGGAAGAAGAAGTAGCTTGGAGCACAACACACAATACTGAATGTATTACCACTAGAACGTACAAAGATAAGTAACCCATTATGGCTATAGGCATATATACAAGTCGGGGGAAAAAAACCTCCTAAAGAGGGAAAAAAGTGCCTCGGTGGTCCTAGTGTGTTCACACACATCACTACCTAAATATATCAACAAATCCCCCCTGGGAGTCATGTGGTGAACAAGGAGCTGGCACTCATGTATAAGGAAGTGCCAAGCTATGTGGAATAATCCACCAAAGGAAGTAAGCCCAAAGCTTTGCAAAAAGCTTCAAACTTCTCCCTAGGCAGAGCCTTCGTGAAAAGGTCTACAATGTTGTCCTACGTGGGAACATATGCCAAGCTCATCTCTCTAGCAAAAAAACTCTCCCTAACATAATGATAATGCACCTCAATGTACTTAGTGTGAGCATGGAATGTAGGGTTCCTGGCAACTGCCAATGCACTCTAACTGTTAGTGAAGATGGTTAGTAGAAGACTGACCAACACCCGAATCAGCCATAAGGCGTCTGAGCCACACACACTCAACAGTCATTGTGAAAGCTTCCCTATACTCAGCCGCAGAACTAGAAGTGGCCACAATAGGTTGCTTCTTGCTCAACCAAGATATACATGAGATACCAAGCATGAAGCAAAAGCCACTAGTGGACACATGAGTGTCATAACAACGAGCCCAATCACTATAAAAAAGAGCATGCAAATCTAGCAGTAGTGATCCCCCCTTGGGATAAAACAATCCAAGTAGTAGGGTACCAGTCAAGTAGCAAAAGATGTGCTTAACTTCCTATCAATGCTTGACACCTTGGCAATGCATAAAACTTCTCATTTGTGAGACAACAAACTGAATATCTGGCCAAGTAACGCATAAGTAAATCAAGCATCCAACATCTGCTGATAGAGAACAACATCAAATGCATCTCCAACATCATGAAGACTCAATTGTAAACCTATCTCCATAGAAGTGGCAATAGGTTTGCAGTATTCAAGGCCAAAATTCTACAATAATGTGTCAATGTATTTCGTTTGATAGAAAGCCATTCCACCATCAACTTGCACAAACTGAATGCCCAAATAATGATGCAACTGCCCCAAATCAAACATCTCAAATGAGGCATGCAAATCAACCTTAAAATCAGCAATATGTGTGTCATGAGGACTAGTGAGGAGCATATCATCAACATACACAACAATGATCATAAGTACATCATTAGCATGCTTAACATATAAGGAGCTTTCAACTCGAATATTCTCAAAGCCATATGCAATCATATAGGCGTGTATCTTTTCATACCAAGCACGTGGTGCTTGTTTCAAACAATATAAAGCCTTTTTCAACCTACACACATGGTTTTCATGACCTTTCTGCACAAAGCCACGGGGTTGAAAAACATACACTTCTTCATGCAAGTCACCATTCAGAAATGTTGTTATAATGTCTAGCTGATGTTCATTCCAACCACAATGAGCTTCAATCGCACAAATGCTATGAATAGTAGTCATTCGGCAAGTAGGAGCAAATGTCTCATTAAAATCAATGCCTCTTTCTTGTGCATAACCCTTTGCAACAAGCATGGACTTATACACATCAATTGTTCCATCAATTTACACTTCAGCTTGTATGCCCACGTAGTGCCAATGGCCTTTTTGCTAGGAGGCAAGTCACATAAAGGCTAGGTACCATTTTTTATGATAGCATCATATTCAAATTGCATTGCAGCCATCCAATGTTCAGTATTTTATGCTTCATCAAATGAAACATGCTCAGTCTCATCATAGAGACTAGGGGCAACCAGAGCATAGAAATATGATGCAAACGAGGCACTATGAGAGCCTGAACGAGTACGATATGACAGAGGTGCATCTAATTTGCTATCATGCAAAGTCTGTGCTAGCCATTTTGGCATAGTTTTTTCCTGCTCAATATCAGCTCTCTCATCAAGAAGTGCATCATGAAAATCTACATCAGAAATGGAATGATCTACATCATCACACGAAACCTACAAAGGCTGAGAAGTTGCCTCATTAGGACCAGCACTAGACTATCCACCTATAAAAGGAGGCAGCAAAGTATCATACATATCTTTGGAGCTAACAGATGTCTCCCTGGTTAAGGAGTGAATAGTATCTTCCACAGAAACATCACAGCTAACCAAAATGCATTTGTTCTGTGGATGATATAGACGATAGCCTTTACTTTTAGAACTATACCCAACAAAAAGACATTTTACTACTTTATCATCCAATTTCCTGTGATGTTGTTCAAACACTAATACATATGCCAGACTGTAGCTCAGTGATGAGTAGCACCTCCTTTAATGTCAATCCGGGAAGACGTGAGGATGGTATGAAGACCACGAGCAAGTGGAAGCACAAGTGCGTGAGTGAGAAGCACACAAGCATGCACACACATACACGCACACGCGCACACACGGCAAGAACAAAGAGAGTAAGACAATGGAATCACTTCTATTGCAACCAAGTTCTCATACAAGCTCAAACTACAAGAAGCTAGCCCCAAAAATGAGCTCTCTAGCTCTATTTATAGTTTTTGACTAGCTTTGGCCCTGTCCAGACCTAGTGTCCGGCCTAGTTAAAAATTAGGTTCCAGGGCTTATTTGAGGGCTCAAACGAGATCTAAAAATTATGAAAATTGGCAGGCAACTACTTCTAAGGCTCCTCAAGCTCGAGGACTCCTCGGCTTGTACAAAATGGAGCTACAAAAAGGTGAAAATGGTATTTACAGGGGTTTTTAGTGATGAGAATAACTTTTAAATGGTGTAGTGGTTTTGAAAAAAATAAAAGGTTGCCTTAGTGCTAGATCTGCTTGTATGTTCGTACTTGCTTCTTCTCGTATGCGGCCAACACTCTCCCCCCCCTAGCGTCTGTCGCCTCTGACAGACCTCTGCTCCACTGTGTGATCAATGTATTCCTGCAGGAGGTCGGTTGCCACTTCTTGTTCCTTGATGGGTAGTCCCCGGACCAAGTCTCTCTAGAGGGCATCCCAATTGACCGCACCCGACATATCAGGGTGTGGTGTGGTGTAGAGCTCTGAGTGCATGGTGTGTTCACACGCGAATAGATGTAGCAGGTGGGTTGGGCGTGGTGCGAACACTTCGGAGTGTGACTCCCAAAACCCCGTGGTGAACATATCATCAAAGGTTTGCTTGTAGCAGGCCGGAAGATATCTTATTCGTGCATGCCATGCGTAAGCTACTCGAATGCTAGGGGTCGTGCTCATGTCATATAGCAAATCATAATTACCGTTGATGAAGCCCGGAATTGAAGGCTGGATGTTACGTACATTTCGAAAGGTCTTTAGGACCACTTGCATCATGTCCAAAATTTTGAGCATCATTTGAGCGGCGACATCCGGCATGGGGTGGAGGCGTGGCATCCAATGTCTGATGGTGGCTATCATGTATGATACTGTAGTGTGCCGGTTGGGGGTGCGATTGCGGGGTAATTGAGCCATTCTTTACAATTTGCGTTGTTCTGAACCTTGATGGCGAAGGCTTTCCATGATCTTCTTCTTTGTACTGGCCCATAACAAGGGTTATACTTCAAATGCATGGGAGTGTGATCCCATGTTCTCAGCATGTCCGGGTATGTTTCCAGTAATCTTTGCCTCCATATGGGCTGGAATATGGCCCCTTTTTTGGCTGCCTCTGGGATGTCCTCAGGTTCGAATTGCGTTGCGAAGGAGGGGTACTTGTTGGTTATGCGTTTGATCTCAGCATTGTAGTCTGCCTGCAATACAAAATAAGGTTTGTATTGTAACTCTGAGCTAGTTATCAGCCGCCTAGGAGCCAAGTTCGAGAAATATTCAGATTTGAGTATGGTCTCCTCTATGGCTTTCATGGCTAGCATCTGAGTTGCAACACGCTCTTCGTGAGTGTGACCCATTTCCTCTACCTGCTTCATCCATGCTGACGGGGGTTCCTCATATGTATCCTGGCCTTCCTCCGTAATTCTGCCTCCTGGAAGGGGTTGAGGCTCATAATTGTCTTCAAATGCCTCCTCCACTGGAATGACTACTGTGTCTTCTTCTATGGTTTGATCAGGTGGAGAGGGAGGTCGTTCATACTGTAACAATTTAATTTTTAGTTCTCCCACCTGTTGCCGTAGCTCAAGTACCTCATTGGTTACTGATAATTCTGGCTCTGGTGAGGTTGCAGCGTTGGCCATCTCTTTAGGTTCTTGTTGGTGTGGTGCAGGCACTTGGGCTTTCTGTAGGTCTTTGACTTGGTCAGCAAGTTGATCATGAGCTTCTAAGAGAGTGGCATAGGTGTCTAATATTTGTTGTATATTCTCTGAGGGGATGGCTTGGAATTTAGCAGGGTCGATGGGTGCCCCTGGAGTATTTTCCATGGCTGCTTCGAGGTTGTCTTGATTTTGTTGCTGTAGTCTTTTGTTTTCTTCTTGGGCAACCGCTAAATGGCATCGGAGTAGAGCCATGTTTCGTTGTAGTCTAGCGTTACAGGCTAGCTGATCTCTAAGTTGTTCTTCCGTTGCCCTACTCTTCTCTATATGTGTGGACTCGAGCTCCACCTGATATTGTTGGAGGGTGGTCACCTCCTGCTGTAACTCTGTATTAGACAACTCCAAGGCAGTGACACGTGCCTGGAGGTGGGATGACAATGTACATAGCTCCTTATTGTTTTCTTCTAATAACCTGTATTCCTGTTTAAGTTGGGCAGCAGCTTCGAGCATGGTGTTGAGTGCATGACTAAATGAGGTGGGTGCAGGGGTGAGGGTGGAAGATGCAGGGGGTCGGGAGATGGGAAAGGGAAAAGTGGATGCTGTGCCTACAGTGTTTGGAAATGGCGACGTAAGTGAAATGACACGTGGTGATGTTGGAATAACGGTGGTGGTGGGTGATCTTGTGGATGGTGAGATGTCCATGGGATCGGACGTGAGAGTGTGTGATTCGTGAACTGTGAATACAGGAATGGTGGGTGGTGTGATAGTGGTGGCAGTGAATGTGGGGGAGTGGGGTTGGGAAAGGGACTTTTTATTATAATATCCACCTGCTGGAGTATATTTACAAGGTTCGTCCAGAATGACGGTTGTGTGACTTGGGTTGAGCATGAGGCGGTTACTAGGGAAGTGGTGGATAGGGTTTGGGTGTGGGTGAATGGAAAAGGATGGGATGAGTGCTGGCTAGTGGCAAGTGGTTGTCCAAGGGCGGGGAGATAGGAAGGGTGACCTATTATGGTTTGATCGGTGGCAGGATGACTGGTGTGAGGTTCAAAATTTAGGGTGGAAGTGATGGATGTGGGTAAAGGGAAGGATGTACAAACAGAGGTGTGTACAATAGTTTCATGAGGGGTGGACATCGGTTGTTCAGAAAGGCTAGTGGAGAACGGTTCTGAGGGTCGAATGGAAGGTGACGGTGGAGATGGTACCTGAGTAATTACCTCTTGTTCGTCATCGGGACTTGGGCTCGTCATGTGAACATCCTCTGAAATGATGGTAGGCAAGGCAGTAGAGACTTCCATTTGAATCATTTTCCCTCGTTGTGGCCGTGTATCAATCCTTCGTTGATCATAGATAGGGTTTTCCTGATAGACCATTGTCCTCAATGCTTCCCCGATCCCACATGTCTCTGCCAATAGATTCAATGATTCCACAAAATGTGAGTCGACATTCTCGGTTTGAAGCATCTGGTTCACTAGAGCTCTATTCGCCTCTTCTGTCATCTTATGTCTTCTCTGTACCTGCTTGATTGTCTTGTACAGCCGTCTGAGTTGTGCCGTGTAGGCAGGGGCCTCCTCTTCACTGTCTTTTGGTTCATTTGTTTGTGCACCTTCCTGAATTTGTGTGTTTGGGTCATGAGGATGTTGTGCCACTTCTTCCCCATGTACTCTGCTTGTCTCGCCCCGTGGTTGTTCTCTTTGTACGGATGCTCCCGGATCAGCATCGTCAGGGGAATCTTCACTGCCTCATAGGGGGACCGTCTGCAGGAATCTTTCAAAATCAAAGTTTGGATCCTCTGTGAAGGTGGCCATAGATGCAAACTCTGCATCGGTAGGTAGTGGAGGGGCGGATGGAGCAGGTTGTACCACCTCCCCAGCTTGAACTCCTTGAAGATGGATTGTGAACGGTGCGACCTGAGTAGCACCTCCTTTAATGTCAATCCGGGAAGACGTGAGGATGGTATGAAGACCACGAGCAAGTGGAAGCACAAGTGCGTGAGTGAGAAGCACACAAGCATGCACACACATACACGCACACGCGCACACACGGCAAGAACAAAGAGAGTAAGACAATGGAATCACTTCTATTGCAACCAAGTTCTCATACAAGCTCAAACTACAAGAAGCTAGCCCCAAAAATGAGCTCTCTAGCTCTATTTATAGTTTTTGACTAGCTTTGGCCCTGTCCAGACCTAGTGTCCGGCCTAGTTAAAAATTAGGTTCGAGGGCTTATTTGAGGGCTCAAACGAGATCTAAAAATTATGAAAATTGGCAGGCAACTACTTCTAAGGCTCCTCAAGCTCGAGGAATCCTCGGCTTGTACAAAATGGAGGTACAAAAAGGTGAAAATGGTATTTACAGGGGTTTTTAGTGATGAGAATCACTTTTAAATGGTGTAGTGGTTTTGAAAAAAATAAAAGGTTGCCTTAGTGCTAGATCTGCTTGTATGTTCGTACTTGCTTCTTCTCGTATGCGGCCAACACTCTCTAATATTTGTTGTATATTCTC
The DNA here is from genome assembly GCA_020310875.1 of Ceratopteris richardii. Lineage (NCBI taxonomy): Eukaryota > Viridiplantae > Streptophyta > Polypodiopsida > Polypodiales > Pteridaceae > Ceratopteris > Ceratopteris richardii. Next base: position 99,694,951 of record CM035423.1, read on the forward strand.
TGAGGGGATGGCTTGGAATTTAGTAGGGTCGATGGGTGCCCCTGGAGTATTTTCCATGGCTGCTTCGAGGTTGTCTTGATTTTGTTGATGTAGTCTTTTGTTTTCTTCTTGGGCAGCCGCTAAATGGCGTCGGAGTAGAGCCATGTTTCGTTGTAGTCTAGCGTTACGGGCTAGCTGATCTCTAAGTTGTTCTTCCGTTGCCCTACTCTTCTCTATATGTGTGGACTCGAGCTCCACCTGATATTGTTGGAGGGTGGTCACCTCCTGCTGTAACTCCGTATTAGACAACTCCAAGGCAGTGACACGTGCCTGGAGGTGGGATGACAATGTACATAGCTCCTTATTGTTTTCTTCTAATAACCTGTATTCCTGTTTAAGTTGGGCAGCAGCTTCGAGCATGGTGTTGAGTGCATGACTAAATGAGGTGGGTGCAGGGGTGAGGGTGGAAGATGCAGGGGGTCGGGAGATGGGAAAGGGAAAAGTGGATGCTGTGCCTACAGTGTTTGGAAATGGCGACGTAAGTGAAATGACACGTGGTGATGTTGGAATAATGGTGGTGGTGGGTGATCCTGTGGATGGTGAGATGTCCATGGGATCGGACGTGAGAGTGTGTGATTCGTGAACTGTGAATACAGGAATGGTGGGTGGTGTGATAGTGGTGGCAGTGAATGTGGGGGAGTGGGGTTGGGAAAGGGACTTTTTATTATAATTATCCACCTGCTGGAGTATATTTACAAGGTTCGTCCAGAATGACGATTGTGTGACTTGGGTTGAGCATGAGGCGGTTACTAGGGAAGTGGTGGATAGGGTTTGGGTGTGGGTGAATGGAAAAGGATGGGATGAGTGCTGGCTAGTGGCAAGTGGTTGTCCAAGGGCGGGGAGATAGGAAGGGTGACCTATTATGGTTTGATCGGTGGCAGGATGACCGGTGTGAGGTTCAAAATTTAGGGTGGAAGTGATGGATGTGGGTAAAGGGAAGGATGTACAACAGAGGTGTGTACAATGGTTTCATGAGGGGTGGACATCGGTTGTTCAGAAAGGCTAGTGGAGAACGGTTCTGAGGGTCGAATGGAAGGTGACGGTGGAGATGGTACCTGAGTAATTACCTCTTGTTCGTCATCGGGACTTGGGCTCGTCATGTGAACATCCTCTGAAATGGTGGTAGGCAAGGCAGTAGAGACTTCCATTTGAATCATTTTCCCTCGTCGTGGCCGTGTATCAATCCTTCGTTGATCATAGATAGGGTTTTCGTGATAGACCATTGTCCTCAATGCTTCCCCGATCCCACATGTCTCTACCAATAGACTCAATGATTCCACAAAATGTGAGTCGACATTCTCGGTTTGAAGCATCTGGTTCACTAGAGCTCTATTCGCCTCTTCTGTCATCTTATGTCTTCTCTATACCTACTTGATTGTCTTGTACAGCCGTCTGAGTTGTGCCGTGTAGGCAGGGGCCTCCTCTTCACTGTCTTTTGGTTCATTTGTTTGTGCACCTTCCTGAATTTGTGTGTTTGGGTCATGAGGATGTTGTGCCACTTCTTCCCCATGTACTCTGCTTGTCTCGCCCCGTGGCTGTTCTCTTTGTACGGATGCTCCCGGATCAGCATCGTCAGGGGAATCTTCACTGCCTGATAGGGGGACCGTCTGCAGGAATCTTTCAAAATCAAAGTTTGGATCCTCTGTGAAGGTGGCCATAGATGCAAACTCTGCATCGGTAAATAGTGGAGGGGCGGATGGAGCAGGTTGTACCACCTCCCCAACTTGAACTCCTTGAAGATGGATTGTGAACGGTGCGACCTGAGCATCTGGTCTGGGAGAAGCTTCAATCGTGGCCTCTTGAGGAATCATTACCTGGGAGAGCGATCCACGCATGCATTTTGCAGGTTGGCTCCCTGACTTCCGCCCTTTGAACAACTCCAGTTGTGCATACTTTAGGGCTCTGGCAACTGGCACACCATATGCCAGACATCTATAGATAATTCTTGTAAGCGCACAACAGCCATGTAGAGTAGGCTTCCTCACTCCCCGCTTGGCTGCTTCATACACTTGGTCGAAGATCCATACAGGCATCTTAATGGGTAAGCTTCCAGTCTCTGCTAGATATAGCCCATACCATATTTTCTTGTGGGGTTGGGTGAAACGGTCCTGAGCTGGGAATGCGAAGTGTTGGAGGCACATCCGCAAAGGTATAGCGATGTTGGGGGTGAGGGCGCACATTTCTTTTAGCTTCTTGATTCTATTGCTTTTCATCGACTCAGGTATCAAGGGGTCGCGGTCAGAAGGTACATGCGTGCCATACATCTGAAGTGCTTCCCTGATTAAAGTAACATTCAATTCGAACTTCCTCATTTCCTCCAGATTTGACAAGGAGGGCACCCAGAATGTGCCTGAATGATCTTTATCCCCTGTCGGCTTCAACGTGGCAATTAGGTAGTAGCACCTGAGGAAGTCGGGTTTAGGCAGAGCTGCACTAAAATAAGTTTGTAAACCCGCTTTTTGCCAGATATCTTGAAGTGGAGCTGCATTTTGCAATGCTTCGAATTCTCGTGAGAAGAACTGGAAGGTCCACCACACTCCTCCACATTCCATCTAGGACTCCTAGATATGATCTGCGTCCCCCAAATCTCCTGGCATCTCATTGAACCAGTGAGAATGCCCCTTTACTCTTTCGGTTAGGCCATTTGGTGGATCTGGAATAGGAATCCTCCGCACATTCACGAACTCCTCAGGTCGAGCTGTTGGTGGGGCCTCCACCGGCATGGCATCCCAATTGATTGGAGCACCAGATCCTGCCTGAGAGCTTGTGCCTGCCGTTGTTGCCATGAGAGTAGGTTGCTTATCTGCTGGAAGAAGAAAGGCACATTAGTGTTGCATAGGAAACAAGATGCAATGGTGTTCCCTTCACAATACTAACATGACAATCCCGGAGGTCAGTGGTTGGTGGTGAAGTGTTTGTGATAGGTGTGAGTGGTGATTAGAGGTCAGTGTCATCCTAGATGCATACTTTGGTTATGCAATGGGCTCAGAATGCTCCTGTGTTAGTGTGGGTGGATTTACAGAATTGGGTCAGGGGGTTTAGTACACAGTTTAATTCTCCACGCTTGGATAGAGGGTCGTAGCTCTTAGAGCTAAAGACAGGTGAAGGTTTCTGGATGAGAGTGTGATGTATTTGGGACCTTTTGGGTACCCATTTCCAGACATTCCTAGGGTTGATGGGAGTGGGGACAGTGAGAGGTGTAGGTATCTTTTCATTTTCTGAGTTGTTGGCCACGAGTGCTTGTGAAAGTTGCTTCATCCTAGTGCCTGAAGGTGAAGTAATTTGGCCTTGTAAGCAAGCCTTGGGCACCCATATCTCTCTAGCATTAGGGGTGGCCTTCATTGACCGCTTAGGAACCCAAATAGAAATGGTATGCCTAGGGGTTATCCTAGGGGGCTTCTTCACTTTGTTCCTTGATGGTGAGGCACGTTTCTTGTCTCCTTGAGAGTCTGCTATTAGAGCTGTGGGTTTTCCATCCTTGCGTATCCAGATCTGCTTCACGCCACGAGATGCTCCATGTTGCACGGGTTGGCGCTCCTGCCTCTTGATCAGCAGCCTCCCTCGTGTCGAGTGACGTTTGGTCTGCTCGTCTAGAATCTTCCTTGGATCAGTTAGGAAATCCTTATTGGCTCCTGTACCTTCAGTAAGATTGACAATCCTCTGCACCATAGAAGTTTGTTCAAGAACAACATTGTTATCTTCATGTGGATTCGTGGAGGGACCAGGAGTTGGTGCCTGTTCTATTGGTTTGAGTGCTTGATTTTCTAACTCAATCGTGAGACGGCTTTGGCCTACCCAAGCCTGAAGAAGTCCACTTCTTAGGTTGAGGTTGACTGCGTGATCGTAGATCCAGTCTTGGCCCAGGACCAGAGGTTCGGTCAGATCCTCGTCTTCACACACTAGCACTTTTGCTGGCATGAGGACCTCTTGTATGTAGAGGGGAAGATCCACCTCTCCCATGCAAGGGGTTTCAACACCTCCTGTTGCTCTAGCACAATGGTAAGTACCACGTTAAGAAGCTTCACCTCCTTAATGTCAATCCGTGGGAGAGGTAGGAGTGATATGAAGATCGTGAACGTGAGATGATGTGAGAGTGAAGGTGAGAAGCACAAAGATGCACACACACATACACACACACAATGAAGAGACAAGCAAGACACAATGGAAGGTGGGAAATTAACTCTATTACTCAAGAATGCTCTTACAAGCTCAAACTAGCTCTATGCTCACACTAACCAAAATGAACCAACCTCAAAAATGAGCTCTCTAGCTCTTTTTATAGTTTCTAGACTAGTTTTGATCGGTTTCACATCTAGTGACCGGCCTAGTTAAAAATTAGGTCCTAGAGGCTATTTGGAAGGGTAAACGATGTCTAAAAATAACGAAATTTGGTACGAGTATTCTACCTAAGCTCCTCAAGCTCGAGGACTCCTCGGCTTGCACAAATTGGAGCTATGGATTACAAAATGTGGTTTTCTATGATACATATGTTACAATTAGTGATAATAATCACTGTTGAATGTTTGGAGAATTAATAAGAAATATATTTGTTTGAAAAATTGATCCTCCTGGCTCCCTGCTTTGTCTTCACATGCTTCCGTGGCGTCTGTGCCTCTGGCTACTTCCAACACCCCCCTCCCTCTCGCTTCTGTCGTCCCTGACAGAACCTTGTTGTGAGGTCTGCCGGATGTAATTCTGTAGGAGGTCTTGAGCGAGGGTGTGCTCTGATATACGAATACCTCGGGCTAGATCAGCCTCGAGTTTCTCCCAGTCGATAGGTTGTGGCTCGTCTGGTGGTGGGAGCTGATAATGTGTGGAGTACACCATTCGTTCACAGGCGAATAATTGCAATAAGTGTGTGGGCCTGCTTATAAATACCTCTGAATGGTACTCCCAAAAGCCGGTGGTGAACATTTCTTCGAATGTCTGCTTGTAACATGCCGGTAGATATTTGATCCTGCAGTGCCAGGCGTAACACACCCGTAGCGATGGCGTTGTGCTCATGTCATAGACTAAATCAAAGTTGCCATGCTCAAAGCCCGGGGTGTTTACATGGGGAGCCTTGATGCGTCGGAAGACTTTAAAGACCATCTGCATCATGTCAAAGATTTTGACAGTCATGTGCGCGGCAACATCATCCATATGTTTTAATCTAGGGAGCCAGTGGCGGATCGTCGCCATCATGTAGCCTACTGTGGGTAACTCGATTGGTGGCCTGAAATAGGGATAGTTCAGCCAGTCTTGGCACTGCTTATTGTTCTGTACCTTAATGGCGAAGGCAGTCCAAGAGCGGCGTCGTGGGACTGGTCCCCAGCACGGATTAAATTTTAAGTGAAGCGGCGCTTTTACCCACGTGCTCATCATCTCTGGATAATTTTGCAGTAAATCTTTGCGCCAGTCTGGTTGAAGGATTTCACCTCTCTGCGCCCTTGGTGGCAAGTCCTCTTGCTCGAATTGAGTGGCATGCGTTGGTTTCATACCTGTTTCTTTCTCTATGGTTAACTGGTATTCGGCCATTAACATGAAGTACGGTTTATATTGGAGCTCATGCCCATATATGTATCGTCGCGGGGCCAATTGAGCAAAGAATGGTGACTGTAAAATTTTCTCTTCAATTATGGCCATGGCATGTAGCTGTGCCTCTACTCTGGCCGAGTGTGTCGTTCCGAGTTCTTCAACTGTCTTCATCCACGCGGGGGTAGGTAATTCATATGTCATCTGGCCTTCGGCCGTGACACGTCCGCCTGGGATGGGTATCGGTTCATAAGCCTCTTCGAATGTCTCCTCCACCGGGATAGTGACGGTTTCTTCCTCAGCTGGTAGCTCAGGTGGGGAGTCTGGCCTTGGTGGTGCTTCATAGATGGCAATCCTAGATTCAAGATTTGTTATCTGGGCCCGAAGTGCGTTGAGTTCCTCTAAAACTTCAGGGGGAGGGTCCACAGGCGCTGGTAATTCTGCTGCTACTTGTACTTGTTGTGTTGCTGGTTCTCTGAGCTGCAGCAGTTTGTGATCTTCCTTTAACTTTTGATGTTCTTCGTTCATACGATCATAGTCCTCGAGCAATCTAACATGGTCGTCTAGCAACATCCGCATCGACTCAGATGGGATTGCCTTGAATCTGCTCGGACTTAGTGGCTGTTCTGGATGATCTAAAGCCGCTTCCAAGTTCTCTCTATTTTGCTCTTGGAGTCTCTGGTTCTCCTCTTTTGCTGCGGCTAAGTGTCTTCTTAGTAAGCCCATATTTCTAGTAAGCGTTGCATTGCGGACAGTCTGGGCTCTAAGTAGGTTATCCAAATCCGCGGTGGCCTCTTTGGTTTTCTCCTCACTTTCTAGTTCTAACTTGTGATAGGCCTCTCGTAATTCTTGGTATCGGCTATTCAGTGAGGCATTCTCAATTGATAGTGAGTTAAGCTGCGTTTGTAGTTCATTCGTTGTCGTCTGCAGCTGTTGATACTTGGTGCCGAGTGATGCAAACTCCTCGCGGACTTGCGTCATGCATGTGAACATGTGTTGAAATGCGGTGTCTATGGTGGGCGATAGTAGTAGTGAAGTGCTAAATGAAGATGCAGTGGGAGTGGATGCAGTGGGAATGGGAAATGGGGTTGGGACAGTGGATGCAGTGGTGATTGTGGAAAATTGTGAAGTGCCTAAATATGAGGGTGCTGTGAGGGGAGTGGGTGGTGGTGAGGTGGATGGTGATATGTCCATGCCATTGGACGTGTTTAGTGTTGTGACTGTGAAAAGTGGTGTAATCGTGGGTGGTTGTGTAGGTGTGAATACGGGATTTACAAATGTAGAGTAGTTTACAGGGGGGATGGTTGGAGTAGCTTGGTGAAACGGGGAAATAGGGGTTATGGTAGGTTGGGGAGGTGAGACTGGTGAGAAGGTTAGTGGGGTTAGAAAGGGGAATGGGGTCTTAGAGGTGGGGGAAACGCGGGGAAAGATGAAGGGGTGAAGGGATTAACATATGGATGCGGAGGGTTGGGTGTGGGCATGGTGGTATGAATGGGTAAGGAAGAGGTTGTGGCTATGTTGCTTTGTACAGGTGTGGATGTGGGGAAAGCAGGTGGGTGTGCGGGTGATACGGGATGGGTTGGTGAAAGATGAGGTGAGAGAGGAGTCGAAGGGGTGGATGTTATTTCGAGGATAGTAGTGGTATGTACAACGGTGGTATGGGGTGGCGAATCTACAAGGATGGTTTCTGCGGTCAATGAACTTTCTGGGGCGAGGCGTGCCTCCCTGGCTTGTGCTGAGGATTGAGCTCCTGTTGGTACACGAATATACTCTCCGGGCTTTGAAAGCAGTCGCACTCTGCGGGGATCAAACTGTGGTAGTTGCTTTCTTTGTAAAAACCTGAGTGCTTCATGGGAGCCTACTGATTTGACTAACTCTCTGAACCCTCTGATATATGCGTCTTCAAATCCTCCGGAGATGAGTTCCTGTTCAATTAATGCCTGGCTCTCCTCTTCAGTTAACTTCTTTCGTGCCCAGACTTTCTCCATGGTACGATATAATTTCTTTATAGCCAGTGTGTATGCTGCGGCTTCGAATGTCTCATCTTCATATGTGCTGGTGTCGCCGTGTGTGTCGGTTTGTTGGCCTTGGCCCTCTGTCTGTTCGTCATGTGAGCCCTGGCTGGCTTCATCGTCGCCTTCCTCGTCATCTGTTTCGGTTCTCTCTTCTTCAGAGCTCGACACAGCTTGTCCCTGTGGCAAATCTCGCGGTGTAGTAGGGTAGCTGGGACGTTCATATTCTTGGGAGAACAGTTGTGCTTCTGAATACTGGAATTCGTTTGAGAATGCATCAGGCATCTCAAAATCAAATGTCGTGTTTATGGGGTCGGTCTCCATATGTGGTATCGGGAAAGAAAACGCTTCCGCACCAATAGTGGTGGGAGCGTCTGCTGTTGTGGTGGTGGGTTCTGAGGTGGCAGCTGCCTGAGGTGCAGCGGTACTAGTGGTGGCCTCTGTAATCACTGGTCTAGACAACCGTATGCGAATAGGTTGTACAGTGGGAGCAGCTTCTGTCTGTGGTTGCTCTGGAGATGGTTGTGGTGATGGCGACTCTGGCACTTGAAGGCAGGGGATGGTGCCTCGCATGCGCTTACCTGCCTGTGTCCTACTGGGCTTCCTGGCTTTCTTCGTTGTGCCCTTGAATGCCTTCAATTCCTCTCCTGTTAATGCACGCTCGATGGGCAAGTCATAAGCCAAGCACATATACACAATTCTAGTGAGTGCACAACATCCGTTAAGCACCTTCTTGCGCTCCCATTTGTGCTGTGCCAGATACATTTGATCTATGATCCAGCTTGCCAGATCAACTGTTTGAGGTCCCGTGCATGCCAAATACAATCCAAACCAGATTCATTTATGGGGCATAGTAAATCTGTCCTGAGCTGGGAATGCGAAATGTTGCATGCATATCCTTAGTGGCTTTGACAGCTCAGGGGTAATGGCAGAGATCTCCTCCCACTTCGTGACGTCCCCACGTTTCATCGGTTCTGGAATTAATCTCTCTCGATCTGTGGGTGTGTGGGTTCCATGAATCTTGATGGCTGCTCTGATTAAGTCCTTAGAGAGATAAAATCTCTTGTAAGGTGGATCATCCACTAGAGTAGGCAATATGAAGGTTCCTGGGATGTCCTTATTCTCTGATGCCAGCAGGGTAGTGATTAAGTAATAGCACATGTAAAAATCCGGTTTGGGCAGGGGGTCACTGAAATACTCTGTGAAGCCTGCTCTAGCCCAAACATGAGTTAAATCCTGGGTGCTTTGTAGGGCTTCGAACTCTCTGGAAAAAAACTGGTACTTTCCCCACGTGCGGTCATCAAAAGTCAAAGAGGATTCAAATATAAAGTCCGCGTCCGCAAGGGGTCCTGCAAGGCCCTGAAACCAATGAGAGTTCCTGTGTATCTTTTCCGTGTAGCCCATGGGGGGGTTGTCGATAGGCATGGGTCCTGGAAATCCCTGAAATTCCGGCGGTGGAGCAGTCGGGTGGGACTCTGCTCTTAGCACGTTGAGTAGCACGGCCGCTACACTGGGGCCTACACCTGATGTTCCTTCGTCGGTTTGCATGGTGGCTGATGCGCTAATAAGAAAGATCTGCTACAAAAGATTAACACATTAGCATGGAAATTAATTATGATCCCATTAAAGTGAGACCGCAATCCCTTTCCATAACTGATGCGTAACCCGTGTAGCCAAGTGCTGTGATGTGATGGATGCAATGTTCTTGCAGCACTAGTGCAGGTCTCTAGACACCTATACGTTTCAGATCATGCATACATTTCTTGATGAGATGAGATTACGAGTGATGTGTGATGATGGTGGGTGAATTTCTACAAGGTTTAAAGGTTAGTAATTGAGTACAAGGTTGTATGTTAGTCGGGGGGTAGTTAGACAATGGGTTAGGGGAAGACGGTTGGACACGTTTCGGTATCCATTTCCTAAGGATCTTGGAGTGGGTGGTGGGTTTCTGCTGAGGGGTAAAAGGTGGTGTCGGGTTTGGTGGTATCGAGGGATGAGATGAGTTATGGGGGTTATATATTACATGGCTTATGGGTTGAGCTATGATACATGGTTTGGGTACCCAAATCTGCGTGGGCGTGGGTCTATGGGTAAGGTACTTCTTGGCGATCCACATTTGTCGAATGCTCGGACCTGTAGAAGAAGGTCGAGGGGATGGTGGATATCGATTCTGTTTCTGTACTGCCTTTTTCTTGTCGATTTCTGTTTGGTTGGAGTTCTTTGGTGCTTTTTGTCCTTTTGGCACCCATATTTGTCTGGTGCCGCTTCCTTTGGGTGGCCTGAACTACCTTCCTTGTTGTTTCCTCTGATACTGCAGTCGGTCTGGGTTCCTTCGTCGTGATTGACTCAGTTGTTGCTGGGGTTGAGAGGTCGGATGGACACTCTGCTTTGGAAAAGAAGGGAGATCCAAGACTTGCGTGACCTGCCCATTAGGAAGTGATGCCTTATTTAACTTTAATCTAGGCCAGTCCGCAACAAGTTTGGAAGGATGAGCACCGCAGGGTGTCGTGCTCATTTGTTCGCTGATGCAACCCACCTGACCTCTGATTGTGCCCTTCTGTCCTTGCGTTTGGGTAACTGCCGCTTCTAGTTTGCAGGAAGTCCCAGGGAAGATCTCCTGTTGTTCTTCTGACTGACAACTGTCTATAGCCGAGCCCGAGTGGGTTGGTGTAGACGTAACGTGAATGGTCTGCCCAAAAATCTTCCTGTCTTCCGTCGCATGCGTTTCATAGGGTCTAGGGTCACAACCGTCAAGCGGAATGCCGTTAGGGAAGTCAAGCGGTATCACTCGCTTCTGCTCTAAGGTTCCAATCTGTAAGGAGCCTTGTCTAAGATTTAGGTCCACTGAGTGATCGTATAGCCAATCTTGGCCAAGGATTAGGGGTTCTATCAGGTCGTCATCATGGCACACTAATAGCTTCGCTGTCATGGTCACCTCCTTAACGAGGATAGGAAGGTCCACCTCACCCATGCAAGGGGTTTCCATGCCTCCTAGGCCTATGAGATATGCCTCAATTGGCCGCATTTCTATTCCTGAATCCTTATAGTGGGACCATCTAATCGCACTAGTCGCAGCACCTGAGTCAATCAAAGCCCTGAGTTCTTGGCTATGGTTACCCTGCTCTAGCCTAACTTTAATGAATGGTCTCCTGTCCACTATGCTAGGATGAGTGGTTGACTTTACTTGACACATGGCCATGGGGTATCTGGGTGATGTTTCCAGATGGTTATAATGTTCTCTCCCTAGTCCTTGTCTTCTTAGCTTCATGCGCTTAATGCGTTCTATGGCTTCTGCCTGAGCTTCCGCTCGTATTCTATTTTCTTCCTCCTTACGCTTCTTTGCCAACGTGAGTCGTCTAAGCATATCCTCAGTAAGAGGTTCTTGATATAACCTGACTCTACAGCCACTAATGTAATTAGGCATTATATCTCCTTCTAAGGTGGCTAACTGTACTGCTCCACTAGTGGAGAGTCTGTTAATGATCATAGGTCCATAACCTCGCTTTTCTAACTTCCGTGCGTGCTGTTTCAGCGTATATACTAGAACTAAATCTCCTTCTTTTAGGCCTTTATCTTTCACATGTGCATCCAAATATGCTTTCTGTCGCTTCTTCGCTGCGTATATTCCTGCTGCTGCCTTTAGCCTGGTTTCTCCTAATCGTTCCAAGTCCATTATTCTCGCTGATAATTCATGGCCGGTCCACTGATGTTCTTGTGCAACCTTAAGGGTCGGTATCAAGAAGTCCAAAGGAAGCACTGCATTCTGACCAAAAACCATCTGAAAGGGAGTTGCATTGAGTACGGTCTTGTAGGCCACTCGATATGCCCAAACAGCGTGGTGTAGCTGTTTGTCCCAATCTGAACGTTTGTTGTTCACGAGTTTCGTCAGTACGTTACAAAGTATCTTGTTAGTGCTTTCAGCCTGACCATTGGCCTGAGGATGATATGGTGCAGATTTCTTGTGAATCACCATAAAATCCTGTAACAGATATTCAATGACTTGGTTTAGAAAGTGAGTGCCTCGATCGCTCACCAACTCTATAGGCAATCCATATCTTGTAAAGACATTCTCAAATAAGAATTTTGCAGTCGTGTGAGCATCATTCTTTCTTGTGGCTTTTGCCTCTACCCATTTGGTTAAATAATCTGTGGCAACAATAATGTATTCCGCATGTGTACCTTTTGCAGGGGGGTTAATGGGTCCTACAAAGTCTATACCCCACTTAGAAAATGCACGTCCGCCCATCATGGGTTTCAATGGCATTTCATCTCTGCGAGTAGGAAACTGAGTTCTTTGGCACACATCACATCTCTTTACATAGGTATGAGCATCCATGTGAAGAGTGGGCCACCATAATCCTGAAAAGAGGATGGCTTTGATTATCCTATCGGGTCCAAAGTGACCTCCTGCAACACCTTGGTGTGCAGTCTCTAGTATGTTCAGATAATCACTTTCATGAACACATTGTCTTAGATATCCATCTCGTCCTCTTTTGTATAAATTATCGCCAATAAGTGAATAGTCTTGAGCTTCCTGCTCTAGGCTGCGTTGTCGAGCTAAGGTCATTCCTTGAGGGAATGTGTTCGTCCTCAAGTAGGTCACTAATGGTCCACTCCAGTCGGGTGTGAGAGACACGTGATACAATGTAGCATGCTCCACTGGTGGTCTTTCACAACAAACATGGCATTCCTTACACAACTTGTAGACATCTGCTTCCATCGTAGGCCAATATACTCCTAATCTATGCAGAGTCTGTAAGGTTCGATGTTTTGAATGGTGTTGCTTTAGTGCACCTATGTGTGCTAATTGCAACCAATTCGCATGTTCTGATTCATCTACACAACAAGCAAGAATCTTTTGATTAGCCTGTTTATATATGCTTCCTGCCATTATTTGGTATCTCTGAGACTTGGTAATCTCTCCTTCTCTGATCTTTATCCTCGGATTCTTGGGTCCATAGGTGAGAATAGGGACCATAGGCTTAGCCCATTCCGGTGCTATCTCGAGGTTAAACAAGTATGCATCTGGTAGATCATCCACTACTCCTTGAGGAGCTTCTCCTGAGGTTAATCTTGAGAGGTGGTCAGCTCTAAGATGCGTCTTTCCCTTCCTAACGACCACTTCAAAATCATACTCCATGAGTAATAGAAACCAACGTATTAATCGTCCTGTGTTACATGGTTTGTTGACTAAATATAATAGGGCTTGATGATCTGTAAAGAACTTAAATTTGTTGGCCAACAAGTAGTGCCTAAACTTCTTTACCGCGTAGATCATCCCTAATCCCTCTCGTTCCGTCGTGGTGTAATTTCTTTCTGCTGCGTTCAGTTGTCTGCTAGCGTAAGCTATGGGGAGATCTATGTTACCTTCATTCGTGGGTTGTGCTAACACACATCCTATGGCATAATTGGATGCATCCACATGTACATGGAATGGCTTACTCCAATCTGGGGTAGTCAATATAGGTGCTGAGCACAAGCGTCTTTTAAGTTCATTGAATGAATTTTCGCATTCATCTGTCCACTCAAAATTGGTCAAAAGAGAGTACAGAGGCTTGGCTATGATTGCATACATGTGTATGAATCTCCTATAATAACCGCAATGGCCCATAAATGCCTGTACCTCTTTCACATTAGTTGGTCTTGGTAATTCTGCAATTACCTTCACCTTTTCCTCGTCCGTAGAGATTCCATTTTTTGACACAATGTGTCCTAGAATTTTGCCTTGTCTGACCATGAAAACGCATTTTTCTGGGTTCAAACAAACCTGATATTCTCGACATTTGTCAAATATTTGTCTTAACTCTGGAATATGTGTCTGTCTTACATTTGAATGAGCACATAAGTAATCGACGTAAACTTCCAAGCTCTTGCGTAAGAATTCCTTAAAAACATGACACATAAGTCGCTGGAAAGTGGCGGGTGCATTTGTTAAGCCAAATGGCATCACACGAAATGCAAATATGCCCCATTCTGTGGCAAAAGCCGTCTTGTGTTGGTCTTCTGGAGCAATGGCTACTTGGTTATAGCCTGAGAATCCATCCAGAAAACTGTAAACTTCCTTGCCCGCAACTCTTTCCAATAGGTGTTCCGTGATAGGAAGAGGATAACTGTCTCTAATCGTTGCGGCATTAACTTTTTTAAGGTTAATACACACACGCAATTTTCCATTCTTCTTGGGCACAACCACAATGGGGGATACCCATTCGGTATGCTCAATCTCGTAAATGAATCCTGCTTCTATCAAGCGATCTATCTCCTCTTTAATCTTCGCAGCGTAGTTATCATTATACGTGTAAGGTTTCTGTTTGGTCGGTTTTGCATCTGGAGTCATAGGGATTCTATGAGAACATATATCTGGGTCTACTCCTTTCAAATCTTTGTAACTCCAAGCAAAAACATCTCTATATTCGCGCAATAGGGCAACTAACTCTTCTTCTTCTTCAGTCGTCAAATCGTGCCCTATGTAGGTGCATTTTTCTTCTTCTCCTTCTATGGCAACTATTATTTTCTTGGTTTTCTCTCGGTTATCATATACTTGTCCATCCTTCTCTTTTCTATTAGGCATTCGTACCATGATTCTTCTATCGTCGATTTCATATTTCTTGAAATTCTCGGGTACTTCAAACAAAGATTCTTCTTTTTCTGACATGGTTTCTTTCTTCTTTCTTTTCTTGCCTTCACTCTTGGTAGTCACTTCCGTGGCTAATCTCACTTCATTCGTAATTTCCTCGTGTCTCTGAGTGTGAGTCTCTACTTCGTAGAAATATTCTTCCTCTGATGCAAAGGGTGGGTCCATGATAATTGATTCTAAATCAAAATCGCTTGCATCCTCAAATGCATCAGTGTCTGGTTCACACTCTTCTAAAATTGCATCGCACATGATTGGCTCTATCGTAAAAACTGAAATGTCATAGCCATCCTCGTCACAGTGGGGTGTCCATTGTTCTTCATTGATGGCTACATCCATGGTTGCTAGGATTTCCGCCCAACCATGGGGTTCAAACTCCTCGTCTGGGAATACTACAGGTGCATAGGCTGGATCTTGAAGGGTTCGTGGATGTTGTTCTGCACCTAAGGTCCTGGCTTCTAACCGCTCTTCCTCTTGTTTGGCTACTTTACACATCCATAAATGGGTATCCTCATGCAACCAAGAAGGATCTGATTCTAAGGAGTGCACGGATTCCGTCTCTACTGGTGTTTTATGGATGGTATTCCATTGTATTGGGGGTACATCTCTGTGTGAATAGTCTTTAAGATTGACTTTGGTAGTCACTCCTAAATGTTGCAAGTACAAAGAATTAGTTCCCCAATCTTGTACAATTTGCAACTGACGCATGAATGGTCGTCCCAATATCATCTCATACGCATGATTTTTAGCAAAGTCACAAATGGCGAAAGTATGCTCAAATTCTACACCACAAGTGGTGAGAGATATGCCTTCTAGTAAGCCTAATGGTTTTTCTATGTGTCCATCAGCCATTTGTAGCTTCATCCTAGTGGGTCTGAGGGCTGGCTTACCCCAACGTTTCCATAAAGCGGTAGTAGCGATGGCTACTCCGGCTCCTGAATCTAAGATGGCTTTCGTGGTGTAGCCCTGATGGGTTATTGGAAGATATGTGTTACCTTCCTCTCCTTCGCTTACGTCTCCAATCTTTTCCACGGGTATCTCTCGTACCTTCTTATGTGACCCTATCTGAGAGGGTGTGGTAGCTAGCTCAGGGAATTGATTTGCTACGTGCTTCCACAATTCTGGTTTTACCTTTAACAATTCCTCCAGAGTGAGATTACACTGTACTTTAGTGTTCTTGATCACATCCGTGTTCCTAGGGATCACTGATTCTTCATTCCTCACTATTATCGTGGGTGCTCTCATACTAATAGACTTTGCTTCCCAAGGTCCCGTGAACTGAGGTAATTCTTGTAAAGAATTAGATTCAAATCCTGTGGGTTCACTCAGTTGCTCCACCTCTACCTCATCATATATAGAGGGGATGTCTTGGGGAAATTGTTCCTGCAAATCGTCTATTTCTTGAATAGGAGGATGAGTTCCTTGTTCTTTTCTCCATTTCTCTTCTTGTATTTCTCTCAAAAATTCATGTGAGTACCTCTGTATGGAAGATAGGTTATCTTGACTTTCTGTATTAGGTACTTGAGACAGGGATGGTGTATTCCTTTCCTGTGTCTCTGGGATAATAGGGTTCCTATGCTGATCCTCTTTCTCTTTGCTTTCTATCAAGTGTTCTAGCCTCTCCATTAGTCCTTGAAAGTGTAATTCCGGTTTTGCCATGTTATTCCAATTAAGATATCTAGAGGCTTCGAACAAGGCTTGTGCTAGTTCCACCATTTTCATGCAAAGTTTAGTTCTCTCAATTTCTAGATCAGCTCGAGGGTAGTTTTTACTCATTTCCGTGACTTGAGGTCCCTCTTTTATTCTAGCCTGATATGCACGAAACATCATGTCTAGATCTTCCGGTATGGGTTCCGCTAAAACTGATCCTGATTCTTGAGCTGGATTTTCTTGGTTTAATTCTTGTGAGGTCAATTCTTGTATTTTGGCTCTAGATTCTCTTAGACTTCCTTCCAACTCACTTATCTTTTTACTCCATTTTCTCTTTATTCTTTCTCTGGAATCTTTCCAAGATTTCGTCTTTTTACTACTCGATTCCGCAACTTCACTAGTTTCGGCTATTTTCTCATGATTAAGCTGTTGGTTTTGTAAAAGTGTCTGGGCTCTGGTTATAGCTTGGATAGGCACGTATGTAGGGTTGGATCCATCTGCGTTATTTACAATACCTATCACGTTGATCGGTGTCACATTCGAAGCGTTAACTGGGTTCTTAGGACAATCTTTGATTATGTGCTCTTTACCACAATTGGCACAAAAGCCTTGTATGCTATAGTACTGTGATTGCCTTGCTATTGGGGGATGTGGACAATCCTTTATGAAATGATCTCCTTGGCACCTAAAGCATGGTCCTCTAGGGCCCTGTGGTCTCTGTTGTCTCAGTTGGGGCCGTGGGTTTGGGTTTGCGTACATCACATTAGCATAGTCTGGCTCCCAACTAGGTTCCATTGGAGGACTATCATAATGATATGTCTCCACATGCTCTGGTGACTCCGTGTAATAAGCGGGTGGACTAGTTACATGAGTAGAGTCAAAACTGTTTGAGTTCGGGTCACTTTCGGTGATCAGGGGTGAAGAAGGCACTAAGGCCCTACTTAGGTTCTCTTCTGCAGCAGCGTATTTGACTGAGATGACATTCGCTGGTGGGGGTGGCTGCTGAGCTAAGACGGGTTGAGGTCTCTGTTGAGCCTGGTATGGGTAGTTCTGGGGAGGCCTATAGTAATAAGGCTGAGCATTGTATTGGCCTTGATACCTACCTGGCTGCTGGTATGTTTGCGGGTAGTTCTGTCTCACGGTTTGTTTGTTGTAGGGGCAGTCCTGAGCCGTATGATTCGTGTATCTTCTCTCAATTGTACAATATTGGCCACTAGGGTTGATATGAGGTTGAGGTGCATTGGGACACATGTTTGCCAAGTGATTTCCACCACAAGTGTAACAACGTACGTTAGTTGGTAGCTTGGGCACCTGTTTGCTAGAAACTCCTAGTTTTTGGGCCACTTTTTCTGCTAGGTCCTCTATTGAATTAGACAATTTTGTGGATGCTAGAGAAGAACAATCTGAGTCTTTATAGACCTTTGAGAGTTCCAATTCATCACCTAGGTTGTCCTCGATGTCTATACATATCCTTACACACTCCTCTAGCGTTCTGGGTTCTTTTAGGTACACATAGGAGCGTAGTTTAGCGCTCAACAAGCCATCTAGGAATAGTGATACTTGTTTGGCTTGTGAGGGTAGCTCTTGCATTGGACATCGTTCGACATATTGTCTGAATCTACGTCCTGCCAGTCTTACTGTTTCCTGAGGGGTTTGCTTAAAACTATGAATCAACGAAGACGTGTCATGTCTAACCCCACTTTTAGAGAATTCAGTAATGAATGACTCTAAAAAGTGATGGATGTCTCTAAATTGCCTTTGTTGCAGTGGTTGGAACCAAGTTAAAGCGGTATTCTTTAACGTTAGTCCAAATGCGTTGTACTGCGTGAACATGTCCTCGACTTGTTCTGCTCTTAGTACTTGCTTGAATTCTGCGACATGGTCATAGGGATCTCCTGTCCCATCAAAATAATTTTTCATTGATTTTACTAATTGTGTAGGTCTCAATACTCTTGCGTGTTCACGTGGTCTAGGTAGAGGAAAATCGTCTCTACCACCTAGTCTTCCATGATCTCTTTGTCTATCCGCGCTATTGGTGTTCGTGGTTGTTCTATCTCTCCCTATGGGATGATTAAAGCTTACTTCCGGTCTTTTGTTATTTCCTTGTCTTTGATTTCCATGGGCTGAGGATGTTCCTGCCCCTTGTTGATTTGCATTCATGTTTGTTCTGGATGGAGGGAATATCAATTCACCTCTCCAAGTGTAGGTGTTTTTAGCGCGCTCAGGCACCACAAAGACTCTTTCTGAAGTCTCATCCAGGTATACCACCTTTCCAGGTGCATCTGGGTCCTTGAATTCATAGATTGTGATGATGCCTACCTCACCAGGGTTTTCCTTTCTGTACCTCCAAAAGGCTTCGTCTGTTTCTTTATTTACGAACAACTCGGTGCTCCTGTTATCTTGAGGGATCCATTCTGGGATGAGTACTCTTGTTAATACGGATTTCCCTCTAGGTGTCCTAGGTTCTTCTAACGGTTCTTTTCCTTGAAATTTCGCTTCCGTCTCTAATTGAATTGTGCCAAACTCATTAGTATCGTTTGGCTGCGTACTTAGGATGTACATGGTTCCTTCTTTGTCTATGTAAGCGTCTCTCTCAAATTTTACCACTGGTCTTTCCAATCCAATGGGTTGATCAGGGTTGTGCAGTTGCACCACTTGCCTTTGCAAACCATCCTCATAGATGCGAGCACCTAATCGGTTGGTTCGGAGAAACTCGAGTTGCGTTCTATAGGGTCCTTCGGGTTTTTCTAGGTATGCTACATGGGACCCTCCTTCTGGTCTGTCTGTGCTAAATGCCATTTCTGATTCGCTAGTCTCTGAGCTCTCGTAGGGATAATTGCTATTCAATTGCTGAGCCAAAGATCGAGCGGTAGTTCTCACACTAGCCTCCGATGATCTAAGGCTTCTTCTGTCCGACTTACCTATATGTTTGCCTGATCTAAGGTTCATTAATTTCCTTCCTTGCTCACTCAATTACACACTTAGATCGTCAATGGTCCTTTGTTATTATTCTCTTGATTCTTTTTAATTTTCTCTGGATTCTTGTCTTAATTTGTGCGTCAGGAATTCGACTTTTCGTTATAATTTTGAGTTCTCGTTCCGTCAGACTTATGTTCTTTTCTTTAGGTTTTCGCGTCACACACACCTTTACTTGTAGTCTTAAACTTGAAAGAATTAAGTAGCTTGAACTTGAGGCGTTCCTATTGTCGTTAATCCACAACTACCGTTTAGCCTAAGCTAAAAATTGACTGAGGGGGTTGAGTAATCTTCCAACCTCGAGTCGGCTTTTCTGGTTGCTCTGATGCCCTGTTGCCCAAGAAGCCGTGCTTCCCAAGCTCTGCTGTCTTCACTGCCTTGCTTGCTTGCCTTGGATTGCCCTTTCTAGACCTGGAAAATTCCAATATTAGACCAATTCACAAGATGATCAAACACTTGTGCATATACACCTTTTTAATTCCTTCCCTTTTTGCCCAAATTTTCAATGTGTGTGCCCCCTGGCTTCCTAGTCCCAAACTAGGTGAACCTCAAAATAGTTTATCAAAAAATAGATGTATCCTTTATGAAAAAAACAGTTGAGGTCACGTAGTACTCGTCAGGAGCTTTCTAACGAGCTATTAAGCTCAAAAAACGGACTTCGGATGAAAAAGTTATACGCGTTCAGGCCCTGGGGGGTAAAAACTGATAATCAAATTTTCCTTCAAATATGAGCTAAGGGGTCTCCTATAAGTCTAATGGTCCAAAAATTTTCCAAAAATACCCTCAAAATTGGTCAAAAATTGGAGTCCAAAATTTGCGATGGGGGTGGGCAATCGCGATGGTCTGGGACCGTCGCGATGGTCCGAGCGAACCGTCGCGATGGCGTGGAGTTTGGACAATCGCGATGGCCCGAAAAAGCGAACCGTCGCGATGGCGCGGGTCAACGGTCAAAGTTGGACAATCGCGATGGCGCGAAAAGGTGAACCGTCGCGATGGCCCGAAGTGAACGATCGCGATGGCGTGGGAATGGACCGTCGCGATGGTCCGAAAAATGAACCGTCGCGATGGCGTGATCAGGCGGACAATCGCGATGGCGCGGTCAACGGTCAACGGTGGACAATCGCGATGGTCCGAAATGAACCGTCGCGATGGTCCGCGATGCGATGGCTTGAGCCAATCGCGATGGTCCGATTTTGGGCTGTCGCGATGGTCCAAAAAATGAACCGTCGCGATGGTCTATCGAGACACGTGGCACTATCGTGGCGATGGCATGAGCCAATCGCGATGGTCCGGGGTCAACTGAACAATCGCGATGGTCCAAGTGGACCGTCGCGATGGCTCAAGTGAACCGTCGCGATGGTCCGAAAAAGCGAACCGTCGCGATGGTCCGGCCGAGCCGTCGCGATGGCGTGAGCCTATCGCGATGGTGCGACACAATCGCGATGGTCCGAGCCAATCGCGATGGTCCACCAAATAACGAATTTTTGAAATGCAACTATGGTGCCGTGCGTGCGCAAGGATCGCCTACCTCGTGGTGTGGTCGCCTACCTCAAAATCCGAAAATTGCAGACCATCGCGATGGTCCGCCACACTCGGAAATCTCTGACAGAAAGTACATTTTTTACCTTTTGGAAGCTTTCCTGATGCTCTGAAGCTCTGTACCTGCAAGAAAACTCAAGAAAACACAAGTGCATACAAGCGCAAAAACTCTCTCTCGCTCTCTCGCATGCACAAATGAGGGGAAATGAGGTGAATGGGTGGATATGGTGAATTTTCTGATTTTTTTTAGAGATGGAGATGATGATGCAATGATGAAGATGGAGTATGGGGAAGGTGAAAAACACTAAAAACTAAGTAAAAACAACAACAAAAACTAAATTTTTTACCTTCCAACGCCACTTCTTGCTATACTCTTACCATCACACATTCGTCCTAGACTCGATCCCCGGCAACGGCGCCAAATTTGGTGTTGCTCTAGCACAATGGTAAGTACCACGTTAAGAAGCTTCACCTCCTTAATGTCAATCCGTGGGAGAGGTAGGAGTGATATGAAGATCGTGAACGTGAGATGATGTGAGAGTGAAGGTGAGAAGCACAAAGATGCACACACACATACACACACACAATGAAGAGACAAGCAAGACACAATGGAAGGTGGGAAATTAACTCTATTACTCAAGAATGCTCTTACAAGCTCAAACTAGCTCTATGCTCACACTAACCAAAATGAACCAACCTCAAAAATGAGCTCTCTAGCTCTTTTTATAGTTTCTAGACTAGTTTTGACCGGTTTCACATCTAGTGACCGGCCTAGTTAAAAATTAGGTCCTAGAGGCTATTTGGAAGGGTAAACGATGTCTAAAAATAACAAAATTTGGTACGAGTATTCTACCTAAGCTCCTCAAGCTCGAGGACTCCTCGGCTTGCACAAAATGGAGCTATGGATTACAAAATGTGGTTTTCTATGATACATATGTTACAATTAGTGATAATAATCACTGTTGAATGTTTGGAGAATTAATAAGAAATATATTTGTTTGAAAAATTGATCCTCCTGGCTCCCTGCTTTGTCTTCACATGCTTCCGTGGCGTCTGTGCCTCTGGCTACTTCCAACACCTCCTAATCCTATCAGATATGCTTCTAGGGGTTTTACCTCCAATTGCAGCTGCTGGCAATAAGAAAGCCGAACGGCACTTGTGGCTGCTCCTGAATCAATTAATGCTCTCACATTTGTTGTGCTATCTCTTTGTCCTATTTCTAGGGTCACAAAAGGTCATCGGTCCACTATCTTATGGGTACGTTCACCTGAAGCCTCGCACATGGCCATGTGATAGCCTGGAGACTCTTGAGTGTCAGTCACAGGCTGATCCCTCCCTTGTCTCCTCAACTTCATTCGTCTGATACGCTCTAAGGCCTCTGTCTGTGCTTCTTCTCGAATTCGTTTTTCCTCCTCTTTACGTTGCTTAGCAGTATTGAGTCGACTTAGCATTTCCTCCGTGAGGGGTTCCTGATACAGCTTGACTCTGCATCCGCTAATATAGTTTGGGAGCACATCCCCCTCTAAAGTGGCTAGTTGTACTGCTCCACTCGTGGAGATCCTATTGATGATCATAGGGCCGAAGCCTCTCTTTTCTAACTTTCTTGCATGTTGTTTCAAGGTGTAGACTAAAACTAGATCTCCTGCTTTCAAGCCCTTATCCTTCACATGGGCATCAAAGTATGCCTTTTGCCGTTTCTTTGCAGCATAGATGCTTGCTGCTGCTCGTAACCTCGTCTCACCTAAACGTTCTAGATCAAAGATCCTAGAGGACAACTCATGTCCATTCCACTCATGCTCTTGTGCTACTCTTAAAGTTGGAATTAGGAAATCTAATGGTAGCACCGCATTCTGTCCGAAGACCATCTGAAATGGGGTAGCATTGAGTACCGTTTTGTAAGCAACTCGGTATGCCCAAACAGCATGATGAAGTTGTTTATCCCAATCCAAGCGTTTATTATTTACAAGTTTCGTCAATACGTTACATAGGATCTTATTCGTGCTCTCGGCTTATCCGTTAGCTTGTGGGTGATAGGGGGCAGAATTCTTATGTATCACCATGAATTCTTGAAGGAGATTTTCAATGACCTCATTCAAGAAGTGTGTACCTCTATCACTAACCAACTCTATTGGTAACCCATATCTAGTGAACACATTTTCGAATAAGAACTTAGCCGTCGTTTGAGCATCATTCTTCGTCGTGGCTTTTACTTCCACCCACTTTGTAAGGTAATCTGTGGCTACAATAATGTATTCTGCATGGGAGTTTCTAGCTGGGGGGTTGATGGGACCTACAAAGTCTATACCCCACTTTGAAAATGCACGTCCTCCCATCATTGGCCTTAAAGGCATTTCATCTTTTCTTATCGGATATTGGGCACGTTGGCATGTGTCACAACTCTTCACATAAGTATGTGCATCCATATGAAGAGTGGGCCACCAAAGTCCTGAGAATAGAATGGTCTTAATTACTCTGTCAGGCCCAAAGTGTCCACCTGCAGCACCGCTGTGTGCAGTTTCTAAGACTTTCAAATAGTCTGATTCATGGATGCACAGTCTTAGGTAACCATCCTTGCCTCTTCGATATAGGTTGTCTCCTACTAAGGCATAGTCTTGAGCCTCTTGCTCCAAGCTCCGTTTTCTTGCAAGACTAGCCTGATTGGGTAATGTTCCCGATCTCATGAACTCAACCAATGGAGCACTCCAATCTGGGATTAATGACACATGATAAAGAGTGGCATGCTCCACTGGGGGTCTCTTCTGGCACACTGGACAATTGTGGATCCACTCTTGTATTTCTTTGTCCATGCTAGGCCAATACACTCCTAAGCATCTTAGATTCTGCAATGTTCGTTGTTTAGAGTAATGATTTCCTAGCAATCCCTCATGGGCTTGTTGCAACCAACTAGTATGTTCATCATCCTCGACACAACAAGCTAATACGCCCTCGGTATCTTGCTTGTACATACTTCTGGCCAATATTTGATACTTTAGTGATTTTACAATTTCCTCTTTGCTTGTTTTCACATTCTTATTTGCAGGCCCGAAGGTTAGGACTGGTACCAACTTATTTGCCCATTTAGGAACAACTTCTAAATTGAACAGATAAGCATCGGGCAATTCATCAGACACTCCTTGCGGTGGCTCTCCTGAAGTGATGCGAGAAAGATGGTCTGCCCTAAGATGGGTTCTACCTTTCCTGACAACAACTTCAAAGTCGTATTCCATTAGTAAGAGGAACCATCTTACTAAGCGGCCTGTATTGCAAGGTTTATTGACCAAATATAGTAAAGCTTGATGATCAGTGAAAAACTTGAACTTATTGGCCAATAGATAGTGTCTAAACTTCTTCACAGCATATACCATACCTAAGCCTTCCCTCTCCGTTGTGGTATAATTTCGTTCAGCTGCATTTAATTGCCTACTAGCATATGCTATCGGCAAATCTTGGTTTCCCTCACCTGTGGGTTGTGCTAGCACACATCCTATTGCATGATTGGAGGCATCTACATGGACATGAAAGGGTTTGCTCCAATCCGGAGTAGTCAATATTGGTGCTGTGCACAAACGCCTTTTCAGCTCGTTGAAGGAATTCTCGCATTCCTCGTTCCACTCAAAATTTGTTAACAACCCATAAAGAGGTTTAGCTATGATGGCATACATGTGGATAAACCTACGATAATATCCACAATGGCCCATAAAGGCTTGTACCTCTTTAACATTCCTTGGTCTTGGCAACTCTGCTATTGCTCTTACTTTGTCTTCATCTGTTGAAATTCCATTCTTAGAAACAATGTGACCTAAGATCTTACCTTGTCGTACCATGAACACACACTTCTCTGGGTTCAGACACACTCGATAATCTCTACACTTGTTGAAGATTTGTCTGAGCTCAGGGATGTGGTAACTTCTTTCTTGGGAATGAGCGCATAAATCATCCACATATACTTCTAAGCTCTTTCGCAAGAACTCTTTGAAGACATGACACATGAGTCTTTGGAATGTTGCAGGTGCATTGGTGAGCCCAAATGGCATCACACGAAATGGAAAGATTCCCCATTCTGTGGCAAAGGCCATTTTGTGTTGATCTTCGGGGGCAATGGCTACTTGGTTGTAACCTGAAAATCCATCAAGGAAGCTATAAACTTCCTTGCCTGCAACACGCTCCAATAGATGTTCGGTGATTGGAAGTGGATAACTATCTCTGATCGTAGCGGCATTAACTTTTTTAAGGTTAATGCACACTCGCAATTTCCCATTCTTCTTGGACACCACTACAATGGGGGACACCCATTCAGTGTGCTCAATCTCATAGATGAATCCAGCTTCAATCAGCCTGTCAATTTCCTCCTTTATTTTGGCTGCATAATTGTCATTATATGTGTAGGGCTTTTGTTTGGTGGGCTTGGCATCAGCGGTCATCGGAATCGTATGAGAGCAAATCTCTGGATCTACTCCTTTCAAGTCTTTATAGTGCCATGCGAACAC
Source organism: Ceratopteris richardii (assembly GCA_020310875.1). NCBI lineage: Eukaryota > Viridiplantae > Streptophyta > Polypodiopsida > Polypodiales > Pteridaceae > Ceratopteris > Ceratopteris richardii. Next base: position 99,719,799 of record CM035423.1, read on the forward strand.
ATCCCTATATTCCCTTAATAGAGCTACAAGCTCTACTTCTTCTTTTGCACTTAGGTCATCTCCTATGTACGTACATCGTTCTTCGTTCCCTTCAATGGTCACTACAATTTTTTTGGTCTTTTCTTTATTGTCATATGCTTCTCCTATAATGGCCTCTCTCTTAGGCATTCGTACCAAAATTTTTCGGTCTTCCACTTCATATTTCTTGAAATTTTCTGGTACTTCAAACAATGATTCTTCCTCTTCTTGTTTCACTGCTTTTCTTTTCTTTTTCTTTTGACCCCCTTCACTTCCTTCTTTTGAATTTATCGTTTTAATACTTGTGAGGGGTTCTTCTTCTTTTTGGGTTAACACTCCTATATCTTCTAAATAGTGTTCCTCTGAGTCAAAGTAAGTATCCATCACAATGGATTCTAGATCATCGTCATTCTCTTCTTCTTCTATGAACTCACTAGGATCACACTCTTCCAACAAGGGCTGACACATGAACACTGAAATATCATAACCCTCCTCATCACAATGAGGTGTCCATTGTTCTTCATTGACTGCAATGTCCATGGTAGCTAAGATTTCTGCCCAACCATGAGGCTCAAATTCCTCATCTAGAAATATCATCGGTGTATAGGCTGGGTCTTTTATTGGTCTAACTCCTGGGGGAGTTCCTTCTTCTCTCGCTTTTAGGCGCTTTTCCTCTTCCTCTGCGACCTTGCACATCCACAAGTGAGTATCTTCATGCAGCCATGATGGATCAGGTGAACTTCCAGAATGCACGGAGATAGAATCTTCTTTCGCTTTGTGGATAGGATTCCACTGTAGGGGTGGTACATCTCTGAAGGTGTAATCCTTCAGATTGACCTTGGTGGTGACCCCTAAGTGCTGTAAGTACAAGGAGTTGGTTCCCCAATCCTGTACTATTTGTAATTGTCGTAGGAAGGGTCTTCCTAGGATCATCTCGTAGACATTATTTTTCTCAAAGTCACATATAGCAAATGTATGTTCAAACTCTACACCACAAGTGGTTAGAGTTATCCCTTCAAGCAATCCTAGAGGTCTTTCAAAATGACCATCTACCATTTGAAGTTTCATTCTCGTTGGTCTTAAGGTGGGTTTGCCCCATCGCTTCCACAAGGAGGTGGTCGCAATAGCAACACCAGCACCTGAATCCACAATTGCTTTGGTTGTGTAACCTTGATAGGTGATCGGAAGATAAGTGTTACCTTCTTCACCTTCGCTCATGTCTCCTATCTTGTCGAGAGGTATCTCTGGTACTTTCTGCTTAGGGCCTACTTTTGGCATATTGGAATCAAGTTCTGGAACCTGATCCTTCACATGATTCCAGAGCTCCGGTTTGGCTTTGAGCAGCTCTTCCACAGTGAGATGACATTGAACCTTAGTGTTCTTCACAACATCAGTGTTTCTTGGAATCACTGAGTCTTCATTTCTTACCAATATTGTGGGAGCTCTGATCTGGAGAGATTCAGATTCCCATGGGCCTGTGAAATGAGGCAACTCTTGTAAAGAATTAGATTCAAAATCTAATCTCTCATCCTCTTGTTGCTCTGTTTGATCTCTATAGATAGACGGAATGTCTTGGGGAAATTGATCATGAAGATCATCAATCTCAGGAATAGGAGGGGAATCACCCTTCTCCTTGGCCCATTTCTCTTCTTGTATTTCCCGCAAGAACTCTTGAGAGTACTGTTGAATTGAAGGAGGTATTCCAGCATCCGTGGAATTAGGAACATAAGCTCCCATTGGTGGTGAGCTTCCTCTTTCAACAACTGGTTGAGCGTGTGGAGGTAAAGAAACTTGTGATTTGTTTACCAACTGCTCTAATCTTTCTAGTAAGCCTTGGAAATGCAAATCCAGCTTGACAGAGTTTGTCTGATTGAACTTTTGACTAGTCTCAAGTATAGCTTGAGCTTGTTCTACCATTTTCATGCACATTTTCATCCGTTCAATCTCTAAATCTGCTCTAGGGTAACTCTTGTCTAGGTTTGCGGCTGTTGGCCCGTTTTGAAGTCGAGCCTGGTAGGCCTTGAACATCATGTCCAAGCCTTCAGGAGTGGGGTCAGCTAATACTGATCCTACTCGGGGTGGTGGGTGGGTTACGTGGGGTGTATTAGAGGGTGGAGGAATGGAGGGTGATGGGGATGGTAGTGGTGGAAGTGTGTGGGAGTGCGGTTGAGATGTGATCTCTATGATTTTTGCCTTGGTTTCTCTCAAGCTTTCTTCAAGTTCGTTTATCTTTTTTGCCCATTGCCTTCTCATTCTTTCACGACTATCCTTCCAGGCTCTAGTCCTCTTTTTGGTTATGCTCTCTGTTTCACTCACCTCAGGGCTCTTTTCCTGACCAACACCTTGGTTTTGTTGTAGTGCCTGGGCTCTTGTGATCACCTGCACAGGTGCAGTGGAAGTCACACTCCCTGTGGAGTCTACAACTAACCCAACAACATTGATAGGAGTGATTTTAGGCATGTTATTAGGGTTCTTTGGGCAATATCGTAGGAGATGTTCTTTCCCGCAGTCTTGACAGAAACCCTGAATGGTTACTGGTTGAGATTGTGTAGGGACAGGCAGTGGACAATCACGTATAAGGTGATCTCCCTGACATCTGAAGCATGGTCCTCTAGGAAATGGGGGTCGTACCTGCCTAGGTTGAGGTCTAGAGTTGGGGTTTGTGTACATGACATTAGCATACTCAGGGTCCTCATAATAGTATGACTCGTTATGCTCGGGTGACTGCATGTAGTAAGCCTGAGGGCTATCAATCTGTGTGGAGTCAAAACTATGGTCACTTGGATCACTGTCTGATAGCAATGGGGTGATTGGGACTATGGCTCTATTCGGATTTTCTTCAGCAGACGCATATTTCACTGGGATTGCATTGGTGGGAGCAGGGGGTTGCTGTACTAGGACTGGTTGAGGTCTCTGCTGCCCTTGATACGGTGGCTGATAAGTTTGTTGTGGTCTATTGTATTGTTGTGGTGGGTACTGATTCTGGTATCTACCCTGTTGTGGATATGGCTGAGGGTAATTTTGCCTAACAGTTTGTTTGTTATATGGGCAGTCTTGTGCAATGTGGTTGGTGTACCTGCGCTCTATGGTGCAGTACTGGCTATTAGGATTCGCCTGGGGTTGGGCCATAATGGGACATACACTAGCCATATGGTCACCGCCACAATTGTAACACCACTTAACTGGGGCAAATCTCGGAATTTGTTTGCTAGAGACACCTAGTTTTCGGCCTACCTTCTCTGCAAGTTCCTCAATGGATGTGGATTGACCAGATGTCAGGTTACTAGAGCTATCAGAATCCTTATAGATTTTTGATAGTTCTAATTCCTCACCCAGATTGTCCTCAATGTCTATGCACATGCGCACGCACTCTTCTATCGTTTTGGGGTCCTTCAGGTACACATATGACCTGAGCTTAGTGCTCAACAATCCATCTAGGAACAAGGCCACTTGTTTGGCTGGTGTGGGTAACTCCGGCATCGGGCATCTCTCCAAATACTGCCTAAATCTTCTTCCAGCTAGTCTGACCGTCTCTTGAGGTGTTTGTTTGAAGCTATGAATTAGTGAGGAAGTGTTATGCCTGATTCCACTCTTAGAAAACTCAACGATAAATGCCTCTAAGAGCTGATCTATGTTTCTGAAATGCCTCTCGTTTAGTGGTTGAAACCACGTAAGGGCAGTGTTCCTAAGGGTTAGACCAAAAGCATTATATTGTGTGAATAGGTCCTCTACCTGTTCAGCTTTCAATACTTGCCGAAATTCTGCCACATGGTCATAAGGGTCTCCCGTGCCATCGAAATAATTCTTCATGGACTTCACCAGTTGAGTTGGTCGCAGGGTCCTAGTGTGTTCTCTCGGCCTTGGCAAAGGAAAATCGTCAATACTCCTTTGATTCCATGGGGTTCTATGTCTCTCAGGCTCCACTCTATTCCTTTCTGATCCCGTTCTTTCTCTTCCCAGGGATTTGGCAAAACTTACCTCAGGTTTGTCTCTACTTCTATCTCTTTGAGCTCCATGAGCTTGGGAGGTCCCAGCTCCTTGGTGACCAAAGGAAACATTAGACCTTGGTTGGGGAAAAACAAATTCTCCCTTCCATGTGTAGGCATGTCTGCCATGCTCAGTGACCACGAAGATTCTCTCTGATGCATTGTCTAGGTAGGTTACTTGGCCTGGGCTATCAGGGTCTTTAAACTCATAGATTGTGAGGGCACTCACTTCCTGGGGTTGAGCAGATTTGTATCTCCAAAAAGCCTCATCGGTTTCTCGGTTTAAAAGCAGGTCTATGCTTTTATTGTCCTGTGGAATCCACTCTGGAGTCATGATTCTGGTCAAGACAGATTTACCACGGGGAGTTCTTGGCTCTCTCTCTAAGTTCCCTTGCTCTATATCACCCATGTCGGTCTCCGCAATCACATTTCCAAACTCATCAGTTCTATCAGGAAGAGTGGTGACTACATATATAGTCCCTTCTTTATCTAGGTATGCTCCATTCTCAAACTTCACTATCGGGTGTTCTAGTCCATGGGGTTGATCAGGGTTCTTCATCTGGACCACAGATCTTCTCAGTCCATCTTCGTAGATGCGAGCACCTAGACGATTCGTCCTGATGTATTCCAATTGAGTCTTGTAAGGTCCCTCTGGCTTTTCTAGATAAGCCACCCCTGAGCTACCTACTGGTCTTTCCATGTGATAGGACATCTCAGAATCACTTGTTTCTGATCTGGGAGTGTATGGGTAATCACTCAACTGCTGGGCCCAAGACCTGGCAGTGTGATTGACACTAGCTTCAGAAGATCTGAGGCTTTGTCTATCTCGGCCTAAGTGTCTGCCTGATCTAAGGTTCATATGCCTGATTTATCTACCCCCTTGGACCCAAGCACACTCTCGTTGCAGGTTAATTTGCACCAATCACTTTGTTCTTTTGAGTTGAATATTATGTTTATGGTCTTGTCTGAAATCGCGTCGTCAGGAGTACTTAAGTGAATTTCCGCACTTGATAAGTGATCGACTCCAGTTTACCTTTTGTCCCTTAGAGTTTTTCGCACTTAAGACCTACTTACCTCTTGTACTTGGTTGATTAATACTCTTGGACTTGATTCGTGCCTGACGTTGCCCTAATTAATTACCACACCTAAGTCGTACTTAGCCTAGGCTAGGAATTGACAAAGGAGGGTTGAGAGATCTTCCAACCTCAATTAGCTGGTTGACCAGACTGCTACACAAGCACAGGAAGCCTTCTCCCAAGCTTGGTACTCACCCTTGCTAGCTTGCTCTGGATTGCCTTGAGTGCACACAATGTTCCTGCAAAAGCTCACCCGTTAGTATAGCTCTATTACCACAAGTAATTGAAAGACACACATCAATAATTTTAGTCCCCCTGGAGTTACTCACTGTACCCCCTGAATCTGAGGACCACTTAGTTCCACCTAAAGGTCAACTTAAAAATGCATGTTCTAAAACTCCGCGTATGATTCTTACAAAAACCAGTCGAGGTCCACGTAGGATTCTCAACGAGCTTTCCAACGAGACCAAAATCTCATCAATCGGAGTTCGTATGGTCAAGTTATGACCATTCAGGCACTAAAGGGTCAAAACAAGCTCTCAGGGTTCAAGAGATCCCTCTCTCGCTTCTAGGCCTTTTGCCCACTTCCAAGGTTCTAAAGTTACACCAAGGTGCCTAAAATTTAAGCTCAACTACCCTTCAATTCACTCAAAATTAACCCTAACTTTTCATGTGTTAAAGGCCGTGTATCGCGATAGGTCGGGTCGAGGTGTCGCGATAGGTCGAAGTGTCGCGATAGCTCGTGAGGTGTCGCGATAGGTCGTGAGGTGTCGCGATAGGTCATGAGGTGTCGTGATAGGTCGTGAGGTGTCGCGATAGGTCGTGAGGTGTCGCAATAGGTCGTGAGGTGTCGCGATAGGTCGTGAGGTGTCGCGATAGGTCGTGAGGTGTCGCGATAGATCGTGAGGTGTCGCGATAGCTCGTGAGGTGTCGCGATAGGTCGTGAGGTGTCGCGATAGGTTGTGAGGTGTCGCGATAGGTCGTGAGGTGTCGCGATAGGTCGTGAGGTGTCGCGATAGGTTGTGAGGTGTCGCGATAGGTCGTGAGGTGTCATGATACCTCGAGGTGTCGCGATAGCTCGGGATATGGTGAATTTTTCTGTTCTATCTAGTGATCCTGGGAGCTCTAGGCCTGCGCAGTGTCGTGGTGCACTGAGAATCGTGATTGGGTGAAATTTTCGGAGTGTCGCGATAGCTCGAGCTCAACGCCTCGGGGACTGTGCAGACAAATTTTGTACCTGCTGAGCTTGCTGGAGATGATCATGGAGCTGCCACCTGCAAGAAACATGCAAAAAACACACAAAGACAAGCACACAGACTCGCTCTCTCTCAAACTCGCACACAACAAATGAGGGAATGATAAGGAAGAGGGAATATGTAGTGGAGAAGGAGGTGGAGGTGGAGATGGAGAAGGAGGTGAAGATGAAGATGGAGATGGAAAAAAATCAGAAATTTACCTACTACTTACCATTCCAACGCGTCCTCTCTATGTCTTACCATCACACGCTCGTCCTCAAAGCTCGATCCCTGGCAACGGCGGCAAAATTTGGTGTAGCTCAGTGATGAGTAGCACCTCCTTTAATGTCAATCCGGGAAGATGTGAGGATGGTATGAAGACCACGAGCAAGTGGAAGCACAAGTGCGTGAGTGAGAAGCACACAAGCATGCACACACATACATGCACACGTGCACACACGGCAAGAACAAAGAGAGTAAGACAATGGAATCACTTCTATTGCAACCAAGTTCTCATACAAGCTCAAACTACAAGAAGCTAGCCCCAAAAATGAGCTCTCTAGCTCTATTTATAGTTTTTGACTAGCTTTGGCCCTGTCCAGACCTAGTGTCCGGCCTAGTTAAAAATTAGGTTCCAGGGCTTATTTGAGGGCTCAAACGAGATCTAAAAATTATGAGAATTGGCAAGCAACTACTTCTAAGGCTCCTCAAGCTCCAGGACTCCTCGGCTTGTACAAAATGGAGCTACAAAAAGGTGAAAATGGTATTTACAGGGGTTTTTAGTGATGAGAATCACTTTTAAATGGTGTAGTGGTTTTGAAAAAAATAAAAGGTTGCCTTAGTGCTAGATTTGCTTGTATGTTCGTACTTGCTTCTTCTCGTATGCGGCCAACACAGACAACCAAAAACAAACAAATGAGCAACAGATGGCTTGCGACCATGCCAAGCCTCATATGGAGTGATAGATTGTAGTGCTTTAGTGGGACACTTGTTAAGTACATATGCTGCACACATGATACTCTCAAACCAAAATGTGGTAAAGCCTGACTCTTGACCATACACCTCACCATCTCCATGAGTGACCTGTTCTTGTGTTCAACAACTCCATTCTTCTAAGGTGCATATGACACTATACACATATGTTTTATCCCACATTCAATTAGAAATGCATTAAAGTCAGAAGACGTATATTCCCCCCTCGATCAGAATGGAGAGTGCCCATTTTACATGCTAACATATTTTTAGCCAAAACCAAAAACTATTTGAAGCAAATAAATGCTTCCGACTTTGCTTTGAGTGGATATACCCATGCATGCATGGAAAAATCATCAATGAAAGTCACAAAGTAAAGATAGTTCCCAACATAGGGTGTCTCCATAGGACCATAGACATCAATATGAATAAGCTACAATCTCTGGGTAGCTCGAACTGAACCATCTTTTGGGAATGATGAATGCTGCATTTTGCCCAAAATATAGCATTCACATACATGTTTTTCAAGTGCCTCAAGTTTGGACAAAGAGGACACCATTTCATATTTTTGCAGGCGTAGCAAACTAGCAAAATTTCGATGACCAAAGTGTGCATGCCAAAGCTTTGCATCTGAAATAGTGTGAGAATCATGTAGTGTACATGCCAAATCATTCATAGATTTTTCATAGCCTATGAGCTTATATAGACCATGACATAAAATTCCAGAAGCAATAATCATGTCGCCATTTGAAAGATCATGAAGTGTACATCTATCGTCAACGAATTTCACAACCAAGACAATCTTGGCTAATATAGAAACTGATTATAGATTTTTCTTAATCTCTGGCACAAATAAAGCATCCGACAAAGTGAAAGAACTACCATAAGCAGTAGTAAGAATGATCTTCCAACTCCCATGACAGGATGAGAGGAGTTGTTGGCACATGTGATAGTATTCCCTATAGGGGCAAGCTCAAGTGAAAAGAAGAAACTACACTGCGAGCTAATATATTTGGTTGCTCCACTATCAAAATACCAAACATCTGAGTCTACTGCACACATGCATTGCTCATGAGAATATGGGTCAAAATTGCAAACAATAGTAAAAACCCATTCTTCATCGTGCACAAGATTAGTAGTCTCTGTTTTCAGTGTAGAGGCCTCTACAACAACCATTCCGGCCTCGTTCTTCTTTGCCCCTTAGTAGCCAGTTTTGGACAGCTCTTAATGACATGATCATTTGCTTTATAGTATTTGCAATATATATATATTTTTTAATTTCTTCTCATCGTTGTCTTCCTTCTTCGATTGTGAAGAATTAGCACATTTCTGCTTACTAGTAGAAGAGCTCCATTTTCCTTTGCCCTTCTGACTAGCTGGGAAAGCTTGATCTACAACATGCCTAATAGAATTGTTCTACCTGGACTAGAATTGTTCTACCTAGACTGATCTTCTTGCAACAGAACAAAAACTAACTCTTCAAATTTTAAGGCATTTGGATTGCCTTTCATCATCAAACAAAGAGTAGAAGCAAAACTCTGATATGAGTTGGGAAGACCATTCAAACAGTTCGCACAAGTGAACTGTCAGGAAGGACTTCATCAATAGAAATCAATTGTTCCTTCAAATATTTGATCTTTGTCAGAAAATTGTCCATAGAATCACCTTCATTCATGTGCTCACTCTCCGATTGTTTTCGGAGGTAAAAAACACGAGCCTCATTCCTAGCTTGGTACAATGTGCTAAGTGTATCCCAAGCATCCTTAGCTGTTTTGCAAGAGTGAATGTGAGGAATAATGGCATGTTTGACAGACAAGGCTATCAGTGCATGTGCCTAAGCATCTTTGCCATCCCAATGAATTTGCTCCACAATAGGTGCAACAGGAATCGCAACACAAACAAGAATCTGAAGAATATTAGCATCTTCAACGCCATCTACATCAGCTTCAATACCTGTATTTGCAGGTGTAATAGGACTTTTTCAACACCTTGCACAATGTTCCACTGTCCTTTTGCAACCAATACTTGTCGCATCATATAAGCCCACAATGGGTAACTGGTATCGTCCAACTTATCCTCAATAGCCAACATATGGAATACATCATTGCTTTTAGCCATGGCCACTGACTAAAATACCCTGATGCAGAAAAATGATTGTTTTTGAAAAAGTTGAACATAAGTACCCTGATGAGTTCTGCTAAACCTGTAGAAGACTTCAAGAGCCACCTCATAGCTTCATCAAACTGCCATTGTGAGCGAGCCTATGTATCTTGCCAATGGTCTCCAGAAGGATGAAAAGAAAACATTATCATCTCCCTCTCTTGATTAGTGCATCGATAATGGTAGCCATTTGGAAGCGACTCTCGACATGGGTGGCATTGTTACAGAGGCTGATGATTGTAATAAAGTAAGTGGGTGATCTAGGGATCCGATTGGTTTAGACAGATCTGAAATCGGATTCCGTTTGGTCATTCGTTTGTGTGGCCAAAGATCTCGAGTCTAGACTTACTGGTAGGTCATTTACTCTTGTAACCAAGTAATCCACTTAGCCTAATGGTTAAGACTCAAGGGTGTGAAGGACGAGGTCTTGGGTTCAATCCCCATGAGGTACATGGGAAGAGTATTTTGCCCAAAGAGCTCTAGAACCTTCTAGAAGCATCCACTAGACACTTGGCGCACATGTAGTTACATGGCTGACACTTGGATGATTAGCATTCACCTGCCCAAGAAGGTAGTCCCCTGGAGAGAGCTATATATAGAGGCATTTGGTTGGGAGGAGAGTCATTCATTCCAAAGCATTTCCAGTCGTTACGCTATTGCAATGATAGGTAGTGAAAAGTTTTGAGAAAGGGGTCCAAAAGTGGCACTTGAGGCTACCCCTATCTCTACAGTAGGTGCAATAGGAATCGCAACACAAACAAGAATCTGAAGAATATTAGCATCTTCAACGCCATCTACATCAGCTTCAATACTTGTATTTGCAGGTGTAATAGGACCATTTTCAACACCCTGCACAATGTTCCACTATCCTTTTGCAACCAATACTTGTCGCATCATATAAGCCCACAATGGGTAACTGGTACCGTTCAACTTATCCTCAACACCGAACATATGGAATACATCATTGCTTTCAGCCATGGCCATTGACTAAAATACCCTGATGCAGAAAAATGATTGTATCTGAAAAAGTTGAACATAACTACCCTGATGAGTTTTGCTAAACCTGTAGAGGACTTCGAGAGCACTTGAGGCTACCCCTATCTCTAGTGGGTCTTCCATTGAGGTGTCCGATGCTACCACAAATAATATAGAGGGTAGTACCAGCCCAGTCACTAGAAACCCTGAATCCTACACTGATGCCCCCATGGTTGAAGAACGCTCTACGTAGATGCACAAAGAGAGAGAGAGAGAGAGAGAGAGAGAGAGAGAGAGAGAGATGCTTTTGTGATAGTAATAGCTTTGACTTTCGCTATTGATAGGCCTTGCAAGAGCATTGTCATAATGTGCACAACTTGGTCATGCACTTGATTTTTGTTTCTTGCCTACTTTTCCATCATGTCTGTCAATCGAGACCAAGATCATAACGCTTGTGACCTATGTATTGATTCAGCCATTGCTACTATGATAATTTAAGATGAGGGAACTCGACGAGTTTACACGATTTGAGTTTTATTGTGAATTTCATGGGCTTGCCTGAACACTAAGGAATACCTTGATGATTTTCATTCCGGTAAATGCACATTGGTTGACACCCAATTAAAAATCTCATGTTCAAGGAAAATATTTGTGCATATTTGTTAAGTCCTAACGAAAAATATCTTATTCATGCAAACGTTATAGCTTTGTGTGCAATAATCAAGAATGGACGATGAGTTCACTCATAATCATTAAATTTTCATGGCTTGTTTCCTTAGTCGGCACGTGAAGGAGGATACCTTTGTGATTCCTCGTTTGTTACCAATAGTATTTATCTTACAATTGTAGGTAATGCGTATGTTGTGGCCGTTGCTTGACTTGTTAAATCAAATATTTTTGGAAAAGGTAATTGGCTATACACACCTTAGCCAATGAGCACTACAATTCTTCATTGGTGTATTTTAGGAAACTTGATGATAAAGCCAATGAGCACTACACTTTTATTGAAGCTCTCACATGGTTTGTAGTTTTTGTCTAGTAACATTGAGGGAAAATGAAAGCGAAATCTAACATGAAGTTACATTATAATGGGACCCTTTAGAGGAAGTATATGAGCATAGTTATGCGAATGTATGTGTGGATATGTGATTATATTCATTGATGCGTGAATGTGTAAGCACCTCCATGAATATGTGTAAGATAGGAAAATGATAGAAGTAGATAAATGAGTGTTTTTTATTATTTGTAAATGTAGTTATATTGTTTTTTTCTAATGCTATTTTTGCACAACATTAAGAGCATTTACGACCATTGATGAGTATTACGAAGCAAATATGAAGTGTATGAGAAGGTGGAGAGAGACAACATATTTACTCTCGCTGGAGCTAGAGATGTTGGAATTTTTTCATTCATGGGATGGATTTCATTCATTAAAACTTTTTCATTCATGGGATGGATTTCATTCATTAAAACTTGAAGATATTTTGAGAACTGACTTGTTAACATATCATTTATATAGGATTTAATATCATTTGTATAGGATTTACTTATCGTATTAGATTAATATCAATTATTTATTCATGGATGCAAACTCTTCCATTAAAGCAAATGCATCTTCTATAATGGTTTCAAATCAAACATGGAATATTCTTGTAGATGAGAGTACCATTTATATTTTTATTTCTACATATTTATTTTCTCGTGAAAAAATACGCTTCAGAACCATAATATTCTAGTAGACAAAGAAACGATCGACTGTCTTATTTTCGAATACTTGCTTCCTATGGCACACCGTTAGGTCCTGCTCACTGTCCAATTTTGTTAAGTTACTTTTTATCACATGCATTGTGTATGTCATTAGCATATATGCATACACTTCGTATCCCTTTTGAAATCAGGTCTCACACCTTTAAACCTTTAAGCAACACACAAGCACCCCACGTGTAGCAAATTAGAGAGACCCATAGTAAAGCCGGATCGAATCCACCCTATCGTCCGATTTGCCTTAATTTTTAAAGCCATTTAGCTAATGAGATCTTAATTCTAGCTTGAGCATGCTTCTAGAAACTCTACTCTAATTGGGGCTTAATCCTTTTCCCTTTAACAAAAAAGTTACAAAGGAAAAATGATAGATAAGAAATCAGTACATCAATGGTTGCTACAAAATGATAAAAGAGAAAACTAAGAAAAAGAAAAATACGAAAAGAAACAAAATGAAAAAAAAGTTTTCATGACTCAAATGTGGTCTTGAAACCACGTCTAAAATATATTATGCGGGCTATATGAGGTGGATATATGCTTCAGAGGAATTATGAGTCTCTATGTGAGGATGTGTTTGTGCTTGTGGATGTGACTATTTCCTAAAGTACTTTTGTGTATATGTGAGATCCCGATATGTAAAACTTTAATTGGGGAGCCTTATGTGTTTAAAAAACCCTACATAATTATGTCATCCTAAATGTTTGTGTTACCCTATATGTTAGTGTATGTGAGTGTGTGAGCGAATATTAGTCCAAATATAAATGTGTGTGTATTTGTTTACCCCTACGTACTTGTGAATATTAACCTATGTATTTAAACCATGTTATCCATTTAAATTATGCTATAGTGCAAAAAAAAACAATAAAAAAAAACCCTACGTATGTAACTATCTATACGTGTGTGTGTGTGTGTGTTTAATTGACTATGTGCGATGTGTGTGAGTGGTAGTTAGTGTGCATGTAAAAGTGAGAGTGTGTGTTTTATGAGCCATGTGTGGTGTGTGAAGCTTGCATGAGACATGTGTAAGTGAAGTGAATATGTGCATGTGTTCGTGTTTGTATGAGTGCATATATGTATTTATATATGTGTTGCATTTTGTGTTCTTTTTCTAATGCTATTTTTGCATGAGAGAGAGAGAGAAGGAGAGAGAGAGAGAGAGAGAATTATTTGACAATTGCATTGCACTTCTATACTCAGGTCAATATCTTGGGCTTCTATACATAGAAGAGAAGAAGGGAACATCATAAGACACCTGTAGATGGTGATGGTAGAGAAGACAGTGGAACACTACATTATAGAGAAAATTGAGAAGATGGTGTTGACATAGCTCTATATGTGTGTGTGTGTGTGAGAGAGAGAGAGAGATAGAGACAGAGAGAGAAAGAGAGAGAGAGAGATTGTGATGAGAGGTAAAAGCATGGAGAGAAAAAGCAAGAAATAGGTGGCCACTTAAGCAAACATAGAGGTAAAAGGACAAAGGTGTATGTGCGGAAGTATTTTGACAAGTGCAATAGAGAACATGGAGAGAGAGTCAGAGAGAGAGAGAGAGAGAGAGAGAGAGAGAGAGAGAGAGAGAGAGAGAGAGAGAGAGAGAGAGAGAGAGAGAGAGAGAGAGATGCTGCACGATCTGACAGAAAAGCATTACAGAGAGAGAGAGAGAGAGGAAGAGAGAGCGAGAGAACTATAATCTATCTATCTATCTATCTATCTTTCTATCTATCTATCTATCTATCTATCTATCTATCTATCTATCTATCTATCTATCTATCTATCTATCTATCTATCTATCTATCTATCTATCTATCTATCTATCTATCTATCTATCTATCTATCTATCTATCTATCTATCTATCTATCTATCTATCTATCTATCTATCTATCTATCTATCTATCTATCTATCTATCTATCTATCTACCTATCTATCTACCTATCTACCTATCTACCTATCTATCTATCTATCTATCTATCTATCTATCTATCTATCTATCTATCTATCTATCTATCTATCTATCTATCTATCTATCTATCTATCTATCTATCTATCTATCTATCTATCTATCTATCTATCTATCTATCTATCTATCTATCTATCTATCTATCTATCTATCTATCTATCTATCGATCTATCTATCTATCTATCTATCTATCTATCTATCTATCTATCTATCTATCTATCGATCTATCGATCTATCGATCGATCTATCTATCTATCTATCTATCTATCTATCTATCTATCTATCTATCTATCTATCTATCTATCTATCTATCTATCTATCTATCTATGTATCGATCTACCCTACCTATCTCACTATGTATCTATCTATCTATCTATCTATCTATCTATCTATCTATCTATCTATCTATCTATCTATCTATCTATCTATCTATCTATCTATCTATCTATCTATCTATCTATCTATCTATCTATCTATCTATCTATCTATCTATCTATCTATCTATCTATCTATCTATCTATCTATCTATCTATCTATCTATCTGTCTGTCTATCTGTCTCTTTGTGAATCTATGTCTCTGTCTATCTATCTATCTGTCTATCTGTCTATCTGTCTATCTGTCTATCTATCTATCTATCTATCTATCTATCTATCTATCTATCTGTCTATCTATCTATCTATCTATCTATCTATCTATCTATCTATCTATCTATCTATCTATCTATCTATCTATCTATCTATCTATCTATCTATCTATCTATCTATCTATCTATCTATCTATCTATCTATCTATCAATCTATCTATCTATCTATTGTTGGTGCAGACCAATCACCAATTGAAGGCTTGGAAGATTAAAGGATGAAGGAAGGATCAACTATTGAAGCTTGGAAGAAAGACACATTCAGAGTATATGAGAAATGTACACATATGTACATAGTTCACTTAGATCTTTGCTTGAGTAAGATTCTTGTACAAATTATCTATAAATACTTTGAGAAAAGTTGGGGCATGTATGAGAGCATATGTGACAAGAGTTAGAAGCCAAGATTGAGGAAGTTAGAAGTCATGAGATAGAGAAAAGGTTAGTGGAGTTAGCTCTCATCACTCAGTTGTAAACTTTTCTGAGTAATTGAAAATCTTGCACCCGATGTTTCTGCGTGTTCTCCTTCTACAGTAGATAAATCATGAAATGCTTTTGTACAAGTCTAAGTTGGAAGGTGCTTGACCTCTGTACAAAGTTTTAGCTTCTAATTGCAATCAGGCTTAGAGAATTAAGTGTAGGAACATTCATATGTGAAGTGTGTTCACAGGTTCCTAAAACAGGCGCAGATTTCGAAGTTAATGTTTTGATCATTTCTCCCAGCACAGTTTAAAGTTTTGCATGAGTGAGGGCTTAATCTTTAAGTTGAAAGATAAGCTACTTATGACTAGAAGCATTTTGTAAAACGGGTTCGACATTGTGAGAACCAAAGTTAAGAAGTTAGGGGTGTCAAATCGACTTCTCAGAAGTACAGATTTGGACATAGGTAACTTGTGAAGTTGATTTCTCAAGTTATACTGAAGCTTTTGAAGTAATTCAACTTGGAGGAGATGCGCAATCTCTAGGAGATGATTCGTACAAAGTTTCATCAAAAACTTTACACATTTGATAGGTCAATGTGAAGAAATAGTGCAGCAGACTTTTCTGTGTTTTATCTTCTTCACAGATTTTCTCAATTTTGATAAGTTGGAGATTGATCCTCTAAATTAGTGGAAGTTTTGACTTACTCTTGGTATAGAGGTGCTCTAATCACAAGAGTAGGTTGTTCTTTTGGAGATTAACACTCTCCATCAGTGGTATCAGAGCAGGAGACATTAAATCAAGGAAAGGAGGATCCCCACTGCTGCAGATTCAAGAAATTCAACACTTGAAGAACTAAGAAGTGAAAGCTTGGAGTCAAAAGCCTGAGGACAAGACTACTCGACCTCAAGAAAAGCAAAAGGAGTCTAATTCGAAGTAAAGGTACATACATTGTTTGTAAAGCTTGAAGATTTCAATACACAGGTGGATACAAGATGGGAGATGCTCTACAGATAGAGAAATTGGATAGGGAAAACTATCCTGCATGGTCAATGAGGATGGAAGCTCATCTTATGAGCAAAGATTTAATTGGTTACATCACAGGAGAAGAAGAGAAGCCAGAGTTCAGAGATCCTAGTGTTCCAACTAGGGAAGAGTTAGCAAATCTGAAAAATTGGATGAAGAAAGATGCTCAAGCTAGGAGCATTATCTATATGGGAGTCAATGATTACTTGTTACCTCATATTAGAGGTCTTGAAAGTGCAACTGACATATGGAATGCTTTGGAGGAGCATTTCCAGAACACTACAAAGTCAAGGAAGGCATCCTTATGGGCAGAGTTTACTACCTTCAAGAAGAAGGCCTCTCAATCCATCTCAGACTATGTAACAAGGATGAAAGATATTGCAGATGCTTTAGGAGCTGTTGATGAAGACATTGAGGAAGATAAATTGGTAAGGCAAATCCTTACACGGTTGAGAGGTGATGACAAATGGAAGCCATTTATTTTGTCTACAGAGTTATCACTTGACCATTTCACTCCTGATTTAAATCAATTGTTAGGTCATATGCTAACATTTGAGCAGGATGTTAAAGGAGATGGTGACAAGAGTACAGGTCATGCAATGTACTCAAAGGACAAGAAGAAGAATAGCAAAGGAAAACAACAAGCAGGTGAAGATGAAGGAACAACTACTCAAGCCAACTTCCTAAGAGGAAGAGGAGGTGGCAAAGGTAGAGGAAGAGGCAGGAACAATAAAGATGGAGGCAAAGCTTGCTGGATTTGTGGTAAGACAAATCACTTAGCTAATGATTGTTGGCATAATAATCAGAATAATGGTGGATACAATCAAAATTATAATTCAAGAGGAAGAGGTGGCAGAAATCAAAGAGGTAATTACAGAGGTAGAGGTGGAAGGAATTACTTTGGAAGAAATGCAGGTAGAGGATTCCAAAGTCAACAATATAACAACACCTATTACAATTATGCTTCAGATCAAAAGGAAGATTCAACATTGATAATGAATGCAACTTGTGAAAGGCAGAATGAAGATCAAAGAGTCTTCTACATTGACTCAGGATGTAGCAATCACCTGAGTGGTAACATATCTTTGATGACTGATTTGGAGAGTAAAGTTTTTAATCATGTTGTTCAAACAGGTGACAACACAAAGCACAATGTGAAGTCAATTGGATCAGTGAAGGCCAAGGATGGTAGCACCTTATTGAGTAAGGTTTTGTATGTTCCTACAATCCCTAAGAATTTGATAAGTGTAGGACAAATTGTTGAAAAGGGATATGAAGTAAGGTTCACTAATGATGGAGTATATGTGGAAGACCCTAGCCAAGGGTATAAACAGATTGTTTCAGGGAAAAAGGAAGGAAGATTATTTACATTGAAGATTCAAGGCAATATTGGTCATGCTATGTTCACATATGGAGGACATAAGATCTCTGAGTTAGATCTTTGGCACAAGAGGCTTGGACATTTCAATGAAAGAGGTATTAAAGATATGGTTAACAATGGTTCAGTGCTTGGATTGCCTAATGTTGCAGGTCAACATATGACATACAAATGTGAGGCATGTCAATTAGGTAAGGCTCATAAACATTCCTATTCCAAGCATGGTTTTATGTACTCAGAGAAGCTTGAATTGGTACACACAGATGTGTGGGGACCATCAAAAGATTTCAGTATAAATGGATCAAGGTATTATGTGATTTATGTTGATGATGCTACTAGGTGGATCACTATCTATGTGATCAAAGATAAGTCAGAAGTGTTTAATACATTTAAACACTATCATGCATATGCAGAAAGAATTACATGTCATAAGTTGAAAAGACTAAGGTCAGATGGAGGGGGAGAGTATTTCTCTAATGAGTTCAGTGATTACTTATGGAATGCAGGTATAAAAAGGGAAGTTACTTGCAGGTACTCTCCTCAACAAAATGGTGTTGCAGAAAGGAGAAATAGATCTCTTGTTTGAGTTTGCAAGATCCATGATGAAGGAGAAAAATTGCCCTAATTATTTGTGGGCTGAGGCTGTAAATACAGCCACTTATTTGGTCAATAGGTTACCATGTAAAGCCTTGCAGGGTAGGACACCATATGAGGCTTGGTGGGGTAAAAGACCTACCTTGGATCATTGCAGAGTATTTGGGTGTGTGGCATATGCATATGTGCCATCACAATTAAGACACAAATTGGAACCCAAAGCTGAAAAGTATGTTTTCATTGGCTATGATGACAAGCAAATGGGCTATAGATTGTGGAGTCCATCAACAAAACAATTTATGGTTTCTAAAGATGTTACATTTGATGAACAAAGCACTTGGTATGCAGGTACAATCAACATCAATACAAGTGGTGAAGAAGAAGTGAGTCAAAGAAAAGGTAAATCAAAAGTTCAGATATTTGATGAGCAAGAGAATAATGAAGTGCAGGTTGAAGTGGAAGAGACACCAAGATTTGATCCTGAATGTGAAGAGCCAGAAACCTCAAGGAGTGGAGAACTCAGAAGGTCATCAAGAAATAGGTGGCAACCTACAAGGTATAGTTATGATACTTCATTTCTAGCCACAAAAGATTATGCTTATATGGTGAATACAGATGAAGACCCTTCTACATATGAAGAGGGAAAAGGTAAGAAAAAATGGGAGAGTGCTATGCAGGAAGAATATGATGCACTATTGGAGAATCAAACATGGGATTTGGTTCCAAAGCCAAATAGTCAGAAGATCATTGGATGCAAGTGGGTCTACAAGACAAAAAGGTTTGCAGATGGAAGTGTGTCTAGATACAAAGCTAGACTTGTTGTCAAAGGGTTTGCTCAAACTTATGGTGTTGACTATGATGAGACTTATAGTCCTGTGGCAAAGATGACAACCATAAGAACACTCATTGCTATTGCTGCATGTAAAGGTTGGAAGCTATGTCAACTTGATGTGAAGAATGCTTTTTTGAATGGTTACATTTCAGATGATGTATTCATGGAGCAACCTCAAGGGTTCAGAGATAAAAGGTATCCAGATCATGTGTGCAAGCTCAAGAGAGCTTTGTATGGCTTGAAGCAGGCCCCAAGGGCATGGAACTATAGACTTGTGAAGTTCCTAAAAGAACTTGGTTTTCAGGTGTCTAAAGCAGATAGTAGCTTGCTTATCAAAGCAAGTGAAAATGGTTTCATATATATGTGCATATATGTTGATGATATAATTCTTACAGGTACAGATGAAGAAGGAATACAAAGACTCAAGAGGCAAATGGAAAAGGAGTTCAAGATAAGTGACTTGGGAGACTTGTCATATTTCTTGGGCATGGAGATTACATATACTCAACATGGAGTATTTGTGACCCAAGAAAGGTATTTGAAGAACTTGTTAATCAAGTTTAAAATGGATGATTGCAGGGTAGCATCTACACCAATGGAGGTGAATCACAAATTGAGTAAGTTTGGAGGTGAAGAATTCAAGGACATGAGACAATATCAGAGTTTGGTTGGTAGCCTTATCTATGCTACTCTAACTAGACCTGATTTATCATATGCAGTAGGAGTTTTGTCTCAATTTATGCATTGCCCAAGGAAAGAACATTGGATTGCAGGACAAAGGGTGTTGAGGTACATTAAGGGTACACTCAATGAAGGTTTGTATTATGGGTTTACCTCAGATACAAATATCAAAATTTATAGTGATGCAGATTGGGCAGGTAATCCAGATGATAGAAGATCAACCTATGGATACATGTGTTATGTGGGAGATAAGTTAATTTCATGGTGTTCTAAGAAGCAACATACAGTTGCTTTGTCTTCTACAGAAGCTGAGTATAAAGGCATGGTTGAAGCTGCAAAAGAAGTGATTTGGCTCAAGACCTTGATGAAGAGTCTTGACATTATGCATGGGGTACCAATTATATATGGAGATAACATGAGTTCATTGTATTTAGCTGCTAATCCTGTTTTTCATGCCAGGACCAAACACATTGAGATTCAGTATCACTTTCTAAGAGAGAAGGTGATGGATAAAGAGATTGAAGTAATCCATACTTCAACAAAAGATCAGATAGCTGATATGCTTACAAAAGGCTTGGATGGACCAAAGTTACAAAGGTTCAAAGACATGGCAGGTGTAAAGAAGACAGAGAAAACCTCAATTGATGATTGAGGGGGAGCTGTTGGTGCAGACCAATCACCAATTGAAGGCTTGGAAGATTAAAGGATGAAGGAAGGATCAACTATTGAAGCTTGGAAGAAAGACACATTCAGAGTATATGAGAAATGTACACATATGTACATAGTTCACTTAGATCTTTGCTTGAGTAAGATTCTTGTACAAATTATCTATAAATACTTTGAGAAAAGTCGGGGCATGTATGAGAGCATATGTGACAAGAGTTAGAAGCCAAGATTGAGGAAGTTAGAAGTCATGAGATAGAGAAAAGGTTAGTGGAGTTAGCTCTCATCACTCAGTTGTAAACTTTTCTGAGTAATTGAAAATCTTGCGCCCGATGTTTCTGCGTGTTCTCCTTCTACAGTAGATAAATCATGAAATGCTTTTGTACAAGTCTAAGTTGGAAGGTGCTTGACCTCTGTACAAAGTTTTAGCTTCTAATTGCAATCAGTCTTAGAGAATTAAGTGTAGGAACATTCATATGTGAAGTGTGTTCACAGGTTCCTAAAACAGGCGCAGATTTCGAAGTTAATGTTTTGATCATTTCTCCCAGCACAGTTTAAAGTTTTGCATGAGTGAGGGCTTAATCTTTAAGTTGAAAGATAAGCTACTTATGACTAGAAGCATTTTGTAAAACGGGTTCGACATTGTGAGAACCAAAGTTAAGAAGTTAGGGGTGTCAAATCGACTTCTCAGAAGTACAGATTTGGACATAGGTAACTTGTGAAGTTGATTTCTCAAGTTATACTGAAGCTTTTGAAGTAATTCAACTTGGAGGAGATGCGCAATCTCTAGGAGATGATTCGTACAAAGTTTCATCAAAAACTTTACACATTTGATAGGTCAATGTGAAGAAATAGTGCAGCAGACTTTTCTGTGTTTTATCTTCTTCACATATTTTCTCAATTTTGATAAGTTGGAGATTGATCCTCTAAATTAGTGGAAGTTTTGACTTAC